>JAKUBM010000003.1:0-407376 GCA_030566895.1 Phaffomyces coquimbonensis
TGTCTGAAACCACATCTTCTGGACCCTTCCATCAAAGATATTTAGTATCTGATTATTTTATCAGCTATGTATGTACCGCTTCCAATAACATGATATTTTATTGCAATAAAGTCGTAATATTACATATCTGTCGGTCAAGTATTTGTCTATTCAACAGTAATAATAACGAATGGGCAAAAACTCATCAAATAGGAGAGTTGATAGAATCAGAGATATCATTCATTATCTCAAACCAGGCTATGAATTCAGTGAAAAACGGTTCAATACCAGTACCCTGGATTCAATTCATATAAAAATCCAAATTCAAGAACCTTTAATGATTTGACTTGAACGATTTCGTTTCCAGTTTGATTTTGAAAAAGAACCTATTGTTAAAGCACAATTAGACAACAACATTGCTCAACGTTCAATATAGTACATTAATGACAACCTCAATTCAACTTGAACCAATGTTAAAGAAGAATACATCCATTTGTTAAATATACTCCAAACTATAAGTCAACGAGCAAATGAAACTTTCAATGACCTTGATAAAAATAGTTGGTACCAACAAAGGGTAAAAGGTCTAAATCAACCATTACCAAAATAAATTAAATTAGCTGATCAAATCCACAATAATCATCAACTGCCATCTGAACTCACTAAGGTATTGATCACTTTGTAGCCCAAGACAAATAATAAGGCACCCACACCCATGGAGTTCTGTCCGATTAGCCTTAGCAATTCACTCTTTAATATATTGATTTCATATGCCTATAACAAAAGTAGCTGATAAAATTGTTCATAAGACAGTGACTGGCTTTTTCGATGGCCGCAAGATCAGTCAGCTTCACTTTCTAATGCATCAGTTTAACCCTCATGATTCATCTCAATTCAATCGTTGAAACAGTTGTAATCCATTAGGTGATCCAATTATGAAAGTCACTGCAGCAATATCGCCAATATTATAGGTTGACTTCATCAAAGCTTTCGATTGTGCTGATATGGTATAACTGGAAACAATGGTGAAGATGATAAATTTTGCTGACAAGTTTATCCATTTCATAAAGGGAATAACTTGTGTTCAGGGAGAAATAAACATAAACATAAACATAAAACATAAATATAAAATTTCGCCGGTTTTCATTCTAGCTTTAGATTAACCATTTAAGAACACAAATCAAAGGACTTACTGAGCCAGCTGCTTTCTCTGCTGGTGGAAGCATAAAAAAGCTTGCTTCTGCTGATGCGAGCATCTACTGGATTAAACTTCAATTTATGGATTCAGGTGATCAACAAGTTAGCTGAAATACGCACAACAAGCTGAAATTTTACAAGCATGTGCTAATAGCTTAAACAACGAAGCAGTCAGAGAGGCAAACCATCCCCAGATATGCATTAGAGTTGAAATATAGATAAAAGCTTTTTATACGAAAACCATACCCGTAATATTAAGTTCCAAGCAACCACTTTATAATCAACAGTAATTACTATCAAAGATTACTGGCAAATATATATAATACTTAGAGAAGGAGGTTTAATTGTAAGATTCACATACCTCCTTGAAAATTTGCGAATACGACAACATATTGTTCTGTATTAAATACGTAACATACAGCTCGGTGTTATCAATGTTGCTTTCATTCTCATTTATCCTGTTTATTGATGATTGATTTGGTTATATTCGGTTCTCAGTTATATCTATTCTGTTTTATTGCTCTAATTAAAAACTCGTATACTATATGATATTCACCAAGTCAATAGTTGAGTGCGTATCATCCACACCCTTCACCTCCAAAGATTCGACGAAAAGCAACAGCAGAGCAACTTGAATAAGCCCATAGATGATAAGAAGCCAATTACCTAAATTAGCCAAACTGGTGATGAAAACGCAAATTGACCAATAATAAGTATCTAAAGTCAAAATAAGATGGAAAGAGTTAGTAGAAGTCAGAATTATAGAGCAAAGTAATGGGAAGATTATAAAGTAATATAATAACTCACTAGATGGGCAACATTGACAATGGAAACCTGAATAGTTCTTGAAGAGTATATAAAATTACAAGTAAAACCGAACGAAGCGAGGTTTTTCTTTTGAAATATAGTAGTTTTTATGGCGGTTTTATAGTTTAAAATTTATTGTAGATGTATTAATTAGTTTACATATTTTAAGAATTATAAATGTGAATATTTGATATTATAGAGAGTAGATTGATCATGAAATATTAAATGATTTAATCTGTTGATGTTTTGTTAATTTATTGGATTATATACTGAAACGGATCTATTTTGAAGAGTTTTGTAGGTGAATTAAATGAATTAACTCGTCTTTTGTTAAATGACTTTAAAATTTTAACTTTTATGACAAATGTTTTACTTTTCAAATAGTTATTGAAATACTCGTCTAAAAAGATTTGTCTTTGTCTTTTTTTTTTTTTTTTTTTTCAATTCTTGAAGTAGTTTCAACGTGTATCAACTCTTTGAATGATGAGGATGCCATTTCATGTATTTTATAGTAGTTTGCTATTGATAAAAAGTTTATTTTCAGCAAATGATTCAAAATTTAGAATTCTTATTCATAGTTTTGTTGTTATTATCTATTATTGATAATACTAAACATATTTCATGTTTGATATTAGGGGAATCTTCATCATAAATATCTTTAAATTCTTCACAATTAGACGGTTTCTTACCGTGAGGACATAGAATATAAGCTGTTCCGTCATTAATGTGTATATGGCATCAGACAGTTTTCAAATGTTTGATTTAAATAGGATTAATGATAATGGATTCAAAGTCTGAACTGTTTGATATTGTTAATGATAGCTCGTAATTTGTATAAGCTTCGTAGTTCATTTCATCTAGAACTGTTAAAAAATCTTCATTTTCATTTGGAACAGTTATTTTATTTGGAATATAAATTATGTTGAAATTGTTGTCGTTGTTTATGATATAATTAGTTTTATAATCAACAGTGATATCAGTTGAGATGAAACAATTGTAACTCTATATTTAAATGACACCTTAAAAGTAGAGCTAAGAAACGACTATGTGGTACACATTGCTTGTCAATATCTTTTGTTCTTTGGTAACTAACTTTATGAGTTTTTTCGTCGTAATAAGTTGTATTTATGTTTAGTTGTTTGGGGTAATTAGATTTACATTTTTGGTGAGAAATTCCTAATTCGTTGATAGTTGCATTTTGACAACAGTCATCTTTGCAAGTATGAGTATAGGTGTTTATTAAAAAGTCATAATCATCTACGTCATCTTCATTGTCTGGAAACTGGGCGGTAATGTTGATTGTAGTTAAAGATATTATCTTTGTTTACCTTAGGACACCAAATAAGTAAATGAGCGTGTATATTTCCACGTTTTTGGAATTCATAAGTATAAGCATGTGCTTGTATAGGACCACAAAAATGTCTTTCTTTTATGTAATACATTAAGGTATCTATACGTTCTAAGAATACTCTAAACTTTGTATTTTAGGTGCTTTATCATCAATATCAACAGAGTTTGGGTTGTTTGTTAATGTTAGAAATAGAGTAGGAGGTCCATATTCTCTTGCTATAGCTATACAGTCTTTATAGTGTTCATTGAAGTATCCCTTTGATCCTATGACAGTGTTAGGAATATATGGTTGTTTGTCTACAGTTGATTTGTTTTTCTGTTCCATTAATCTCATTTGTCTTAGTCTATCTTGGTTAATTAAAGCATATTGCATACAAAGATATTCATCTCCTAATGATTAAGATTTATAAAATAGGTTTGACTTCCTTCGTGTCTGTATAATAGAGCTTGTAAACGTTTAAAGTCTGTGTCTGGTCTATTAGTCTTTTTTATGGATTGTATCATATTGTTTATAGTAGTAAGTTTCAATTGTACAGTGGATAATCCATTAGGAAAAAGTAATGGATATCCGATCATCACTAAAAGATATGTTTCTACTAAGTTAACAAAATGTGTTGAATATATATCAGTGTCTTTTCTTGACCAAATCATATAATTTGTTGTTTTAATTTCTTCGTTTTCATGTTTAGTTGTTTGAATACCATGTTCACTTAGTAAGAGAGCAACTTGGTCATTTGAATCAGGTTTACTGTTTGAGGGTTGTTTGTTTAGAGGACCTGTAAGTACATTTGAACTTTGGGTATCTAAACTAAATAATAGGTTATCGCGAAGTTCTTTATCACTTATTGAGTCTATAATTTCTTTTATGGTTGAGTATTGTTTGACGATTTGTGATTTATTTTTTAGTAAATTAAACCATTTGTTGTAATAGATTTTAGATTGTTCTTTATCCTTTTCATTTGAGATAGTTGTGTTTGTTGATAAGTTGAATATGTTTTGAGAAGAAAAAATGATTTACTAAGACTTGACCTCTAACGGCGAAAGATTGTCCTCCGATATATGATGCTATTCTTTCAGATTTACATAAGGAGAACGAATTATAAAGTTGTATTGCACTAAACAATCTATTTGGATGACGTTTGTATTTTGCAAATGTTTTGTCGTTATTCCATTGTTCAATGAAATTTTGATCAATATTATGATTAATGTTTATTTCCAGTTTTCCGTTTTGACAACATCTTGTGGTATTTCGTTTGTCGGGAGGAATTTCATTTTTATATAGTAGTCCAAAGCAGTTAGAGCATATGTGATCTTCTTCTCCAATAATATCTTGTTTTATGTTTTTTTGTTTTGTTTTTGTTTTTGTGGCAGGATCTTCCCAAAATTCTTGTGTTTTGTATTCATATTTGAGTTTGAGATCATTTTTGGTTAATTTACAAATGTATCTGGACGGTTGGTGTATTATATTGTTGTTAGATACGTTATTGGAAGTTGTGTTACTAAATAGTAAGAAAGATCTGATTTTAAACATGTTTTCATTTTTTGATTTAGATGTTAGAAGATAGGGATTTGGGGTTTGTATTTTGAATATGTTGAAGGAAGACTGTGTATTTTGTAGTGGAAGTTGTTTAGATAGAGAAGTTCTAATTGTAAAATTGGGTTGTTGCGAAGGATAAATTGTTGTATTATTTATGTGACTTGTCATATATGATGTTACGGTACTAAACATTATCATATTTATTCTAGTTTGATATTATAAATCCAATGGATCAGGATCAGGATATCTGACATCTGTTAATATTTATGAGTCATGCTCATGATTTGTTAAGTGCTGGAGATGCTCGTTCCCATAAAGCTTTGACGATTGTTGTATCAAAAGCTCACTGAGTTAATGAGATATTTCCGTATACTTATGTAGTTTTGATTAGGATTACCCCATTAAGACTCTAAAAATTAGTAAATTAAAAGCACAATATTGAATTGTATGCTTTAAGAAATTCTTTCAGGTACACATAATGATCAAATAATGATCTCTTCCAAACTTTGAAAGTCGAGTCAGGTTACAGATACCGAAAATGATCAAAATTTCAAGGTTTGCGGCGTATACTCCAATCCGTTGAATACTTTTTTGTTCCTGTTACAAATACAATTTTTCAACATATCATTTATACTTACAACTAAACATTCAACATATTACGCATTAACGAGAGAGAATTAATATCCAACATATTACAAATTTAACATCAATGAAAAGTATTCAACATAGTCAAATTATCACATTACGACAAACATACAGCAAATACGTAATATATTCATACATTACAACCAATAGGCACAAGGTATTGGTCTATCAGATGGACTTGCATTAATTAAAGAAATGGAATCTTCAATTACTGGTCAGGATGAACGAGCTTACATAAGAAGTTGCATTAGAATAAGAAGCAGTCGATATAATTGGTTAAATATATGCAAGAACCACAGTAACCGAATGTTAGCCACTGCAATGTAATTTATAGTATATACTATCTATATATAGAAGGAAATCCTGAATAATAAGTCTGAGAAGGTTTATAGGAAGGATCCCTTTCAAAATACATATTTTGACACTATAACTTTAAGTAAATCCTTGTTATAAAAGAAAATCACCACTATTCTCCTATATAATATTTGCAACTAGTTATTTAGTCGTTTTTAAGATTGTCAAATTACTCCTAAACATGATCTAAATAGTTAGTTTCTGTTATCAAATAAAAGAGAGAGAAATCTTTTACAGCACTCAATGAGTTAGTCAGTTAGTGACAGTTTTCTCCTCTGCTATTTGATAGGATACATACATATTACACTGTACACTGTACAGCCCGCTACCCTAGTAAATAACGCGCGCAACAATATTAAAATATGCATCTCGTTTAACTCACATAGATCTTTATTTTCAGGCGAGATTCGAATTACAGTCTCGGAAAGGTTTAAGAGGAAAAACAATTCCTCCACTCAAAATCATAACGAACGTTTCAAATCATTATACTCGTAACTCAATTGATTAAATAACATGTGTACTATTTCAAGAGAGGACAGATACATCCCAAAGGACAAGATCGAATGGGACTTCGGTGGACCAGCAGGTGCTGTTGGTATGATGGTTGGTTTTCCTTTATTAATGTGGTACATGTGGATTTGTGCTTACTTTAACAATGGTCAATTCTGGACTCCTGCTGAAGGTCAATCTTTCTTAGAATTCGTTGGTGAATTATATCAAATATTCTTGGATTACGGTGTTCCATCTTATTCCGCTTGGGTTATCTTTGGTACTTTTATTGCAACTCAAGTTGTCTTCTATTACACTTTACCTGGTGTTTGGACTAAAGGTCAACGATTAGCCCATTTAGACAACAAACAATTACCATACTTTTGTAACTCAATGTGGTCCTTCTACACTTCCAATGTTGTCGCTATTGTTTTACATTTCACTGGTATTTTTCCATTATACACCATTTTAGACAAATTTGGTGAAATTATGACTGCTGCTATTATTGTTGGTTTCATCACTTCAATTTATCTATACATTTACACTTTATTCGTTTCTGGTAATTATTTCAGAATGACTGGTAATCACATCTATGATTTGTTCTTAGGTGCTCCATTAAATCCAAGAGTTGGTATCTTAGATTTGAAAATGTTCTTCGAAGTTAGAATCCCATGGTATATCTTATACTTTTTAACATCGGCTGCTGTTTTAAGACAATATGAAACTTATGGCTACGTTTCACCGCAACTAGCTATTGTCTGGTTAGCACATTACTTATATGTCAATGCATGTAGTAAAGCTGAGGAATTAATTGTTCCTACTTGGGATATGGCTTATGAAAAGTTTGGTTTTATGTTGATTTTCTGGAATATTGCAGGGGTTCCATTCACTTATTGTCAATGTACATTATACCTTACTCTACATGCACCAACTGAGTATCAATGGTCAACTGGTTACAACTGGGTTTTATTATTCAGTTTATTAGGTGCTTATTATATCTTTGATACCACCAATGGTCAAAAGAATTATTTTAGAAAACGATTAGCTGGTGATCACTCAATTAGAAAAACGTTCCCATACTTACCACATGTCTTCTTAAAAAATCCAAAATACATCACTACTAAAACTGGTTCCGCTTTATTAACTGATGGTTGGGTTAAATATGCTAGAAAAATCAATTATACCGCTGATTACGTTCAGGCTTTAGTTTGGGGTTTATCATGTGGCTTTGCATCACCATTTCCTTGGTTCTTCCCAGTTTTCTTCTTGATTGTGTTAGTACATAGAGCTTTCAGAGATCAAAGAAAATGTCAAGAAAAATATGGTGAAGATTGGGACAGATACTGTGAAGAATGTCCATATTTATTCATTCCTTACGTTTATTAAGCGTTATAAAATAGGATGATTTATATATATATATATATATATATATATGTAGAATCAAAATAAATTCTAGATTTTAACCAATATGAAGTTGTAGTGCTATAATAACCGAGTAGTGACGTATCAGTTGATAATTGTTGTACCATTTGAGTAAAAAACAAACATAAAGTTGAAGATGGCATGATATCAGATAACTCATGACTTATCAGCAGTAATGTACAGTAGAAGACACTTCTATTGATGATTTTAAAACAATCCTTCGACATCTTAACTCTTAAAGCTGTTGGTATGACTAAAAATTAAAAAAAATTATTGCCTAGGTTACGAGCCTCATAATTAAATTTCAATAAAAAAAATAAGAATCAGATAAAACAAAAACCAATGAAATACTGCAACTAATTAATAACAACCCATCAGACAAACATCGTTTAATACAATCAACACTTTCAATAACACACACAAATAATAATAGAATGTCAGAAACATTCACATTAGATGAAAAATCTAAAGATAAAACACCACTATACACACAAGAGTTTAATAGTTCATATAACCCAAATGTATCATATCATTACAATCCTAAAGCTGCCGAATACCACTATGGTGTAAAGCACCCCATGAAACCATTCAGACTTCTCCTCACCAATCATCTTCTGATAGGGTATAAACTATACGAACAAATGGACATATATACTCCAAAACCAGCTACTAAGGAAGAATTATGTGAATTTCATTCAGAGGATTATATAGATTTCCTACAAAGAGTGTCACCTGACAATCTATCAAAATTCACACAACAGTTGAAACAATTCAATATTGGTGATGATTGCCCTGTTTTTGATGGATTATACGATTATGGATCAATTTATGCAGGTGCTTCATTAGATGCGAGTGAAAAATTAATTAATCAAAGTTCAGATATTGCAATCAATTGGTCAGGGGGTTTACATCATGCTAAGAAGTTTGAACCTTCTGGGTTTTGTTATATCAATGATATCGTTTTATCTATTTTGAATTTATTAAGATATCATCCAAGAGTATTATATATTGATATCGATATTCATCATGGTGATGGTGTTCAAGAAGCATTTTATACAACAGATAGAGTCATGACTGTATCATTCCATAAATATAATGGGTTATTTTTCCCAGCAACAGGTAATTTAGATGAAACGGGGATTGGTAAAGGTAAACATTATTCTTTAAACGTTCCATTAAACGATGGTATTGATGATGAATCATACATAAGATTATTCAAATCGGTAATGGAACCATTAATCACATCTTTCAAACCTTCAGTGATAGTACAACAATGTGGTGCAGATTCATTAGGCGGTGATAGATTAGGTTGTTTCAATTTAAACATAAAAGCTCATGGAGAATGTGTTAAGTTTATCAAAAGTTTTGGAATCCCAATGTTAGTACTGGGTGGAGGTGGCTATACACCTAGAAACGTGTCAAGGCTGTGGTGTTATGAAACTAGTGTATTAACAGGAATGAACTTAGACTCAAAATTACCAGAAGAATTACCATTTAGAAATTTTTTTAATCCTGATTGTTCATTACATCCAAATTTAGGTGATAAACTAGATAATAAGAACTCAAAGAAATATTTAGAAAACGTAAGGATCAAAATTTTGGAACAATTAAGATACTTAAACGGTGCTCCTAGTGTTCAAATGAACGAAATACCTCCAAGTTTCTTAACAACTCAAGAAGAAGAAGAAATCAATGAATTAAATAATGAAGATAGGCAGATGGCTGATGCTAAAGACGAATCTAGAAGAATGGAACTAGTTGATTGATTTGCGTATATATGATAGAGAGAATGGAATAACTGATTCAAAAGTTGATGTATAGATGAGTTTTTTTCCTCAAATATTGTAACCAGATCGACATGTATCGAGTTGTTTTCTGATCATTAGTCTTTCTTCATGTATGAGATATGTCTATAATGTATACAAGCATTGAGATGATAGAACATTGATGTTTTCTATTAGGTTTTTTTTTGATTAATAACATTGTCATATCTTAAATAGAATCAGATTTTAGAAATCTTAAAAGATGAAACAGAAACTCTGCATACTAATAAAGTGCTCGGAACTAGTACTACAAACTTCCATGTTATAAGTACTTTTCAGGACTAACTTAACCAAAATTTGCAAACTCTTCCGAATACCCTCGAATTAGAGCTGACCAACGTGTAAAAAAGCCTATCCTTAGGAGTACTCAGCCTTACCGGGTCTTTTTACAACCTAGGTCCTCCCGCCAGTGACTAGATAGAGAACCCTGACTATAGTTTAGTATCACTAGTTTTATTGGTTATTAGCTAGCGCCCATCCAGCGCCGCCTAACCTTTCCTAATCCTGACATCAACCTTTTTTTTTTTTTTTTTCAGTATTAGCGTGTACTAAAATAATACTTTCGGTGTAATATACAAGCAAACTATATAATAGCAATTGCTGATATTGCAAACACCAAATTTAAGTATAAACGATTGGCTAGAAAAAAACTAATGTGTGGTTTGAAGCCCTTAGAACTCGTCCTTGTTAGCTCAGTTGCTAGAGCGTTCGGCTTTTACAGTCAAACTAAGGAATTGAATTTCATTAGCAGAAGTTGCTTGTATATTTAACTTTTTTTTGTATAGGTTGTTTTTTCAAACATATATGAAAAACTTAATTTCGACTTTATTCAATTATAAGAATAATATAAGAATCATGACAACAATCGAAGAACCACTAACATCAACCCTCAAACCACTCTCCCAATCAGTCCTAACCATAAGAGTGGTGAAATCATTCCCATACAGAAACGTGAAGAATCACATTTTACATAATTATGATATAAGTGCTAAAAAACCAATTGATTTATTTAATGATATCTTAGAAGTGATTAAGACACAAGGTGCATTTAGACCATATAGAAACGTCGATTATGATACACTGAAGATATATACTTTCGCCCATGGTTTCAAGACAGTGAATTTAGTTATTAATTTTGAACATGATGATGATTGGATTCTTGATTTGAATTCAAATAAATCTTTGCATGAATTAGGAATTGGTATGTATTTTTATGAACTCATCCTCTTCAGTTATGAAGGATTGTCTCTTTTTTGTTTTGGAATGAAGTACTAACTAATATTATAGAAAATGAAACTGAAATTTCCTTGTTCAAACTTGAAGATTATAAAGCGTTTAAAGCGAATCCAGAAGAAAAATGGTGAAGGTGTTGTATAAATGGGAAATATAAACTATTCTGATGTTTACAGGATATATTTATATATAATGCATTGGTTGATATGATGTGCTTTGAAACACAGTGAATAAATGCTAACTATAATGATGTGATATAATTTGATTATTGATAATCAGTTCCATCAAGATGAAATACATCAAATAATGCGATGCTAGTTAGAGAAATATATTCTGATAATTGGATTCAGAATCCTGTTTTTGTGATATAATAGCTTTCTGGTCTTAAAGTGAACTCAGGCTCTGTTGTTTTCTCTCTGATAAGTATATAGTTGACATCTTTCTGACCTTCTCTAATATTTCCTTATAGCATGTTTTTCTTTCATTCATACACAGGTGGCTTTCTCCACTATGCCTTGTAAACCACATATCTATGGCTCGACCCCTTCTTCTCTAGATCCGTTCAAGCCTTATTACATGAGTCAAGTCAGCCTATTTTTTAACATAGTAAGGAATGAAATAACTCAAAAGTGATTGATGATTAATCTAAAGTTCAAATGTATTTGTTCCTAATATCCACATTATAAGTATTGAGAGAGCATCAAGGTATATTTTTAGTGCTAAAAACGTATTTAATTGTAATATTCTAGGTATTCACCAACCTAGCTCATCTCTCTGATAGAGAGCCGCTCTTACAAGTATCGACACCCCATATACAACCCACTTGTTGTAATATAGTTAGTTAGTAGGACATGGGCCTTCAATACAAGTCAAGAGTAGAAGATGATCTTTTGAAATCAACACAATTTGAGATGAAAAAAAAAACAAAAAAAACACAAAAAGAAAATCAAATTGATCTCAAAAATACAACAATAACAGACTCATCACCAATTCCACCTTCCTGCAGATGTCTGACCGACAGCCCAAAGTCTCAGTCAAGGACATCATGCATCTACCAAAGGGAATCAAAGTAAGAGAATCTAGAGTATTAAGCGAAATAAGACATGAAATAGCAGCAACAATGCCATCAATAATATTATATTTTAAAGGAATATCAGGAGCAACAATCGGTAAATTGAGATTAAATTACGATGATGAATGTATTAAGATATTCAACTCTCATAATAAAAGGGCTAAATTCTTCTTGCCCCAATATTCTAAATTTTTAACATTGAAGAATAAAAATGATAAATTATGGGAAGTTGGTTTATTTAATAATATGACAATTTTCATTATTAATTCTTATACTGACAAGGATATGCTACGGTGTACGCTTAATACTATTGGTGAAGCATCTGCTCTGAACAATACGGCTGTTGAAGTTAAACAATTTGATGAATTTGATGATTTGGTTGCAAATAGCATTAATGAACATTCCAATAATAATAATGAAGATAAAGATAAGATGGATAAAACAGAAGACATATACAATAATAAAAACAATAATTATAATAATGATAATAATGATGACGATGACAATGCAGATGATGAAAAAAATGATCGAAACAATCAAATAACTCCAAGTATTTCGAAACCTGTGTGGGCAAATACTGAATCAAAAGCAGAATCTCAAAGAGAATTTAACTTCATTGCAAAGGGACCCCACATCAAGACATTTTGTATCAATGAAAATGATACTTTCAAACCAATTTTCGATCATTATAAGTCAAATGATGATGAAAATCAGATATTACTTGAATATGAAAATAAACCAGTTTTAATTACGTCTACTCCAAATACAATCAATGCAATTCATTCAAGACATAACGTCATCAAAGTGACTGTTGAATCAATGAAGGAAAATATTGAAGAAGCTACTATTAATGATGAAGAAGAAGAACTTATAAGAAATAGAGTGGTAGTTATAATTAAAGATGAAGACGAAAATTTTGTGCCTCATAATTTTAGAACATTCGACAGTATCAGATTAAAAAGGATTTTGAAATCATATGCTAGAAAACTAAATATTGATTTCAAAAGTATACAGTTCTTTATTCGATCTGGTAAAGTTGATCAGAAGATGAAATTAATGACAATCAAAGAACTAGATTTAAATGAAATTGGAAGAAATATAGTGACTGCTAAGATAACGAAACCTGCATAGTTACATTCATATATAGAACATTAGATCAACATAATAGTGACTCTGCTCATGTAAATTCTTTAAGTTACTGATAACTGTTTATTGACGGGTAACGTAAGTTTGTGGAATATAACCAGAAGTAATAATTATAAACCGATAAGTTGTACTTCTAGTACAAAAGTAATAACAACAGTAATATAATTAAGGCACGAATACATCATTGTCAAATGTCACTCGAAAGATGAGAGAGCCTATAATTCAGTGGACATCAACCGGGAGGGTGACACTCCGTACTAGGAAATAAAAAAAAAATAGAACGACTAAAAGTAAACAATAAACTATAAGCACACTTTAAGTTATTAGTTTCACTGAGAGACCTTGTTGTTCTTAGCCATATTCAGCATACACACAGATCTTTTCAATAACTACAATCACTGCAATACCACGATCCCGCTGTCATAACTGATACTTATCATTATTATTCTCGAATCTCAGATCCTTTAATTTTCCATTCACGTTTGATCTGAATCACTCTTCTTTTTTAATTAATATTTCCACAACATTCTTTTCAAAATATGAGTCAAAATCAAGATGCTGCGCAACAAGAAGACACCAAAGATAAAGTCAAAGTCAGATTAGTAGGTCTTGATGAAGAAGTCTTCATGGTTTTCAAAAAACAAACTGCGTTCAGTAAAGTTAAAGAAGCTTTTGCTAAACGAGTTAATAAACCTGCTTCTTCTTTAGCTTTCCACTACAATAGCATCGCTATCAAAAACACAGACACCCCTGCCAGTTTAAAACTTAAATTCTATGATGATATTAACGTTTCACTAAAAGGTGATAAAGGTGGTTATTGTTCTTATTTCTGAACTGTGATTCTTATTTGTTCATATTTCTTGAATCGCTATGGTCTTGGTCACAATGCGTGTTTAAGTGTGACTATGAGATAGAGAGAGTCCCAGGTTTTAGTTTAAATATTGTTGTATATTACTTGTGTTTTTATGTGTTTTTCTGTATTATTACTATTATGAATAATAATTTTACAAGATGTGTTTGTCAATTAAGAGAGGAAACCCTAGCTGGTTTTGCTCTCATGCCTGATGTTCTAGTTATTGTTATTATCATAATTTAGATGAACTTGATTTATAAAGTCAGAAAGCATTTTGTTTTTGAAAAATGTGTATAAAACCAGGTTTTTTTTATTACAAATACAGAATGTTTATTATATTATTTGATGAATTGTAGTTCTTGAAGACTTCTTTAGCTCAGTGGTATAAAATTTCCATTGTCAGTATTTTTCAGGCCCTAGTTGATCCAAACTTCAAAGCAAAAAAAAAAGAAAAAAAAATGTAAACAAACATTCCTTACTATATCCAATTGTGAACTAAATCCATATAATCTCAGCACATTTTTCCGTGTGATCATAACTCCATAATTGCTAGATCGACTGGCATAGACTTTACAGTGTTCCCCAGTCTACAGACCCGCTAAATCGCCAAATATTATATATATAATTTCCAAAATACATCATCAGTAATGAGTGACCAACAATCTCCTAAAAAAAGCCAAAGTAAATCAGATGATAAAATTATAGTAGAAGCAAATTATGAAGATGAATCAGCCATCTTCAAGCTGAAGAAATCAACTAAGTTCTTGAAACTTAAAGGAAAAATTACTAACCATTTTAATATTCCTGTAGGGAAAAGTGTTTTGATTTATGAGAGTGTTCATTTGCAAGATGGTCAAACTCCAAACACATATCATGTCAAGGAGAAGATGACAATTGATGTATGTGTGAAGACAAATGGTGGGTCATGGTGAGAAAAATATACGGGGGGTTAAGCACTGATCATTGATGGTATATACGTCCCATTATTGGTCCTTTTTATTCGGTTGTTGTTTTATCTATGATAGATCAGGAGATTTATTTTGTATTACATGTTGTTTTCGAATGTACCATTACACGCGCTTTTGAGTGAGTGTTGTGACTCTGTGTATTATTATATAGTTCATTTTTATATTTAAAAGATATTTGATTCATGAGTGTATATCGATAGTACATTCGATATTCAAGGGAGGGTAGCCACAAGTAGTGAAGCACCCTTTTAGTCTGTTTAGTTGTTGGTTCATTCAGGCATCGATGGCTGCACAGTTCAATACAGATTACTGAAGTTTGATAGGATTAGACCATGGACATCTTACTCTTTGAGTGTTGAACATCAATGAGAATTATGTAGTTTGTTTGGGTCAATATCTTATCAATAAAAAACACAAAATAAAACATAGGAGATAACTTATACGTGTACAGAAATATGAGATGAGAATCAATATTACGTGAGTACTTAGTAGTATTAGGCACTGGGCTCTAGTACGATATCACTCAGAATTTCCCAATCGAGATTCGAGACGCGTAAAAAAAATAGAAAAGACGCGTTGAAAAAACTCACAATTTTCTTAAAGAAGAAATTTATTCAAAAAAGGAATTTTTTTGAAAGTGAAACTGCAATTAATTTAAATTTTTCAACTTGTGTTTTTGCTCAAAGTGTCACTCTCACTTTGCTCATCCCTGGATTTCTCTTCAAAGTCAGCCATCCTTTGCCAGTACTCAATTGTTTTGTCAGATCTCCTTTTTGGAAACAATTCAGATATCATCAGATACTGCTACACTTACAACTCACACTTATATCCATATATTCACCTCAAGAAGCTCACATTATGTCAATATTGTTCTCTGAGAACCAATCATTCAATAACATCATGGAGTAAGTCCATACACCCATCAGATCTTGAGATCCCCAATACTAACCAAATCTTAACAGTTCTCAGTTCTACTCTAATCAACAATCATTAGACTCAAATGTCTGGCCTCAAAATCCGGCAACATCAACGATATTAACTACTCCTCCACCGAAACGTCGTCGTGGAAGACCTCCTAAAATTATTGAAGTCGAAGGTCAACCAAGTTCTGCTGCTAATTTATCTGCCGCTGTGTTAAAACAAGGAACTCCAAAGGCAAGCGCTCCACTGATGAGAGTTTCACCAACTGGTTCAATCAAGAGATCATCCCATAAATACATCTCTTCATCGCCAAATCAAGAAATGAGATTGAATCCATCCCCAAGAGGAGGTTTGTTATTGATGAATTTAAAAGATGATTCTAAAAGTTCAGCAATCAAGAAGAAACATAGACCAAGATCTAAATCAAGTGCTTCTAAATATAGCGTTCATTTCATGGACACTGAATCAATCGCTTCTTCGAGTCAAGATAAACTACAACTTATCATCAAAGAATCTGTGAATCATTCAGTTAATCCTAGTCTTTTGTTATCATCACCTATAAAATCAGCTTCAAAATCAAATTCAAAATCAAATCCATCACCAGTTAAATCAATAAATCATCACACTAAAAGACCAGCTGATGGTTTAAATCAATTTAATAATCATTCTTATTCAATTGATAATATTGCATCATCTCCAATGACTCCAAATGTATCATCTTCAAGATTTTCTTCAATCATACAATCATCTCCATTATATCATGGTTATTATGTGAACCAGCCATCATCTCCTAATACTTCAGTATTCACATCAAGTCCAATCAAATATCAAATGAAACCAATTGAAGAGTTTAAGAAAAGTTTAGGCGAATTACCTAAGAATCCAGATAATTCACCAACACAAAGTCGTCCAACTACACCAACTCCCAAACAAAGAAATTTAAGTAATACTTCATCCAAACTGAGAAATACAATAACACCAACTAAATCATCTACAAATTCACCATCACCATTTTCTGCTAGATCAGTGAATCAAACTTTCGAGATCTCTTTAAGTATTGATGAAAGAGGACAAGCAACAGTGATAAAAACTCCAACTTCTGAAACACAACAATCTCCTCAAAAGAGACAAAAACTGACAAGACACGAATCACTGATTAATATCCACCAACCATCAGAAATGATGCCAAATTTTCATAGATCTCAATCAACTTCCAAAATTATCACTAATACCACTATGTCTGATCATTATGAAACAATTTTTGAACCATTGAAAAATATGCCACATGATTCCTTTTTCAGCGATTTTCAAGATTTGACAAATCATAATAATAAGTCAATGCCAATTGATAATTCATTTGATATATTAAATGACGAGAATTCGAGTTTAAGTGATGAAAATATGGACGATATTAATGATGAAGATATGATTTTTGATGCGAGAAGGGCATTGATGAAGATGATTCGTCGTAATGTTTGATTTTATCTGTCTTTTGGTTCATTATTTTAAAAAAAAAGAAACTGATAAGTTCATGGTTAAAAGTCATGACTTTTGGATGTTGCTGTGTGTTCTTTTGATGAATTTCTGTACACTATAAGAACTATTATCTTGATTATTATTTGTTATTGATTGCTTAATGCTACGAGTTTTCACGGTTATCAAATCGTTATTTTGTTATTCTCCTTTTACAACGATTTTTTGAATTTTTATTACATTTTTTATTCCTTATACTAATTCCCTTTTTATCTATCTGATCTTATTACTATTAAATATTATTGCTTTAAACTTTGAAATCATATTTAGCTGGTCCTAGGTATTTTTCTATTATGTTATATAGTGTATACAGATGAATTTATATCTATTTTAATGACTATAGATTTTTTTCTCTCTATGTAATTAAAAGAATACAACTAAAAACCATTCTTTAAAATTGTATTCTCTCTCACCATCTTTTTACAATATTATTCAGCTTAACGTTTCCTATGGGTAGCTTCCACAGCCTTTAGCATTGGTTCAATGTTCTAAATCACCTTAACGCTTAAGCTGATTCAATTTTCACCTCGCTTCTTTCAAAGTCGAAAAATAAACAAAATGCCATAATTTAGAAAAACACAAGAACAATTATCGTGATCTAACAAACTTCCATTCGACACCAACAAGTTCAACAGTCAGCTACAATAATATTCAGAGAAGATAACAATATCTATTATTTTAGTTCACACTTAGATTATATTATACAAATTTCAAATTTCTCCAATCAAATTAATTTAAAATCATATGAACTTAATTAATAAAAACTAATGTTGCAATGATCTATAAGTCTTTTTTCAAAGTACCTAAGAAAGCAGCTTTTTCAGCTGGGGTTTGGAATCTACCTTTACCGAATTTAGAAGCAGTATCAATCCATTTCAATGAAACTTGTTCTAAAGCTCTTCTTGAAGTTTGAGTGTATAATGATTTTCTAACAGTAACAATTCTCTTTCTGGTACCTGGAATAGAACCTTTTAAGATTAAGAAATCGTTGTTGATAGAACCATATCTAACGAAACCACCTAATGGAGTAATAGTTTTCTTGGTTCTGTCAAATTCAGTGGCACCTGATGATTCATCACCTTCTTTACCAACTCTGTAAACTTTGTGGTTGATAGAAGTACGTTTGTGGTAACCTCTTTGACCAGCACGAGCAACGGTCCACATAACGTGGGCTGGATGCCATGCACCAATACAAGCAACTTTACGTAAACCTCTATGAGTTTTACGTGGTAATTTTTTGGTACCCCATCTGTGGGTAACACCTTCGAAACCATGACCTTTGGTGATAGCAATAACATCAACTTGTTCATTTTGTTCAATAACAGAATCAACTGAAACGGTTTTTTCGAAATGTTCTTTAGCCCAAGCAACTTTATCAGCAACAGAACCACCGTTGATTTGAATTTCAGCTAGATGAGCTTTCTTTTGAGCTAATGGAGTTTTTTTAATTTGAGTGTGAACTAAAACTCTAACAACTGAAGCGTATTTGGTGATTCTAGCTAATTCTCTTTCAATTTCTTCACCATTTTGGTTGGCGTATTTACCAGCGTATTTAGTGAAGGCCTTCTTTTTAGATTTGAACCAGTTTTTGTAGAAACGACGTCTAACTTCTTCAGATAAATGTTCAGCCCAGACAGTGGTTAATGATCTTAAACCTCTTGGGGTTTCAACGTAACCAACAACACCGACAACAACGACTGGTGGAGTATCAACAACGGTGATAGCTTCAACAACTTCACGTTTGTGCATTTTAGAACCTGGACGGTCTAAGTCACGAACAATAGTTGACATACCGGCTTTGTAACCTAAGAAAGCAGTCAAATGAACTGGTTTGGTTTGATCATCTTTTGGGAATGATCTAACTTTACCTCTGATAGAGGTGGCTCTCTTTCTTGGTAAGAAACCTAAATGACCATGACGTGGTGCTTCGTACTTTCTGTGGGACATATTTAATCTGTTAAAATTTTAGTTAAAGAAAAGATAATTAAAGAAAGGAAGAATTATTTCAAAGTGAAAAATTTTTATAAAAAAAGTTGTTGATGAAAAATTATTCGCGAAAAATTTTTAGATGTAGGGAAGATTTCAGGCCGCGCGTAATTTTAGTACTGATATTCTGTAATTTGCTGTGTAAGATCTGTAGCATCACCAGGGTTACGAGTGACCCGTTACGAGCCCCGCGGTTTACGCGTGATCAGTGATAAGTCAATAAAGCACTTGATTAAATCTGCACAAATTGTTCCCTGACTTGAGGAACTTTGAGAATTGAGAAAATATAGTCATCAAATCAATTATCAGGATTCAGAATAGTAAATACCCCACAGATTTAGCTTTTTCATCCGTTATCCAATAATCAATTGAGTTGTAACTTGTGAGAGGGGTTTATTTTCAATTATGTGTCAAAAAAAAGCAAACACATTAAATAAATGAGGGAAAACTAATCGAGGCTATATATATATATATATATACATAACTTTATAGGTAACAGTAATGAATCATGATGATCAAATCTCAAATTTCAGTTGTGCAGAAGTTCAAAAAGTTACTCAATTAATCTCATTCCTATGATCACTGATTAAATTCAAAATGACCTTAAATCTTTCTAACCTCTGTCACCATTTTCAAGAAAGAAACCCCAGAAAAATTACAAAGAAGTGGAGGACTCGATACATAACAGTAACAATCAGAATCTCATATCCTTCTCCTCTTTGTTAAAAACAAAATAGAACAGTAGTGTATCACTCAATTAAGTACGCTATTTCTTAATAATAATTTGGCGGTTTACCGTAGTATCAGATATTACAGATTTTATTAGATAGTGTCTCCTTCAAAAGTGAAATAATATAGCTCAGTGAAAATGATATTGACAACATGAAGAATGAAATAATTATGACTTCAATTTTTTGTCTTAAAAAGAATATTATTGACATACTCGTAATTGGTTTTTTCTCGTAATTGGTTTTTTCTCGTAATTAGATAATTTCTGTTTTTTTTCAAGATTATAACTTATAACTTACAAGTATGATTATAATCGCTGTGGGCTATATCGTCAGATAATACTACTGTGTAGTTTATTCAATGATTTTTGGCACAATAACGATAATCACAGTAGCATTGTTCCGTTATTATTTGCAAACAAAGTTCTTCTAGTCTTCCAGTCTTCCAGTCTTCCACTAGAGTTCCATAACTCCTTGTTGAAATTTCTTCTTTCAAAGATTCGTATACGGTATGATTGAAAAAAACGCCAGACAATTCTATTCTATGATCAATCCTTAACACTTTTCTATAATAGCATCAGTATGAGATCACTTTCTTGATACGCCAATATTAGTGAAATAAAACGTAACCATTATATCAACCATGTTACGTGCTGTCTGGACCAATTTATCGATTTGGATGGATTGTTCTTTAAGATTGCTACTGATTTACGCTTTTTTTCTAGATTTTCTGGAAGACTATCAGAAGTTACTACTTTCAAAGAATTATTGTTAAATAGCTTTAAAACCTAAATTTAGAAACTTTTGCATGGTAAGTATTAGTTATTATATCAATACACAGATGAACAAGGAAACTAGCGGGCGGGGTTTAACTACTGTCATATGCTACTATAATCCCGTTTTGCTCATATGGATGAAACTTTATATCTATATGATTTTATTCAGAGCAACTAAAATAATTTTCAGATTTACTTAAATTTAAAAACTTTTGCATAATAGTAAGGTATTCTCATCAAAGATCACTACATAGATGAGCAGAACGGGAGTTGGTTTCGTATGCAAATATATTCCCAGTGTTGTTCATATGGATAAGACCTCAAACTATTTTTATGAATGAAATCATAATAATAAAAGTAATATTCATCATTTATGTACTTGATATTTGGATTTAAGTAGAATCAGTGGGCTATTTCTCTCAATTGAAGGCCACAAACACCAACATTATCAGATATCTTCAGAGGTCTTTGTTAGTCAACTGTTTAAGGGAAATATAACATAAATTTGATTGTTGAGGTTATAGGGTTCGATGATCTACTTGATGATTATAAATGTTGCTAGCTTGTCAAACACTGCCAAGTTTTAATGGGTCGAGTTAAATAATTAATCCGGAAAATCCTCAAATATTCCTTCACTTACATCAGGACTGCAGTCTAGTGCATATTATTGCAAACTCGGGGACTACTATATATTAAGGAATCCCCGCAGTTAAAGACGTACCTCCGACGTCGTACGGAGTTAGTTACAATTAACGTACGTCGTAGCTGCCTAATATATAAAAATTATAAATTCTGGCCGAATGATCTCAGGATATTTGAATACTAATTTATAGTTACTCGTAATTTGTGTAATACATATATATATATATTATATGTGTTCCGCAGTCCTGACCCCTGAGTTCAGTGTCCACACAAACGTTTTTTTTTTCCCACAGCCACTTATTAGCTGGAGCCACCATAAAGAAAAAAAATTGCGTAGAAAATTGATATATACGCTGGCGGCTAGGCTCCTGATTCCTGGAGCTAGTACAAACTTCGAAGCTCAAATACCTTGACTATAATTAGAAGCTGCCAACACAGAAGCTAGATATTTAAGTTTTAGGCTCTATATAGCATGACTAGAATAGGATAGATCTACAATCCAGTACTCACATATATCGACTGAAGTAGCAGTATAACTACATACTAATTCTTTAAGAATGATGACTTGTAAGTTGCGGATGGCTCGTGAGTCGTAGCAATGAGCATTGAAATTTAAGACCTAACTTTCCCGGGATTAGCGCGGCTGGCTTTCAAGGGAAACGTTCGATACATATATAGATAATCTTCAAAGTTCACATTAAGTGTAGATCTTTGAGGACGATCTGTTCTGAATCCTGATCGAGAAGTATAACGGATAAAATTTCATTCCAAATTAAAGTGGTCTTAATATCAAATAAACCATATACCCAATCTTAATCAGATTACACTGTAATTACTACATTCTCTTCTTGCACTAGCTTTTTTTGCGATTGTATCCAGATTCCATAATCCAAGAGTGCTTTCGATAGGAAATTATCTGCAAATATTCATGACATCTGGATTCTGGGGTAATAATTTGGATATAAATTATAATATCGCTCAAACATTTTTTATTACAAGAAACTAAATTTACCATAATCAAACAAGTTGATAACTGCACTTGAAACAATGATTTCAGTCTTTTTGACATTATATCATATAGATCTTACTCACCAAAAGTAAATGTGAGTGGCATTCATGTAATAAATCAAATCTAACATATTTTAATGGATATTTAGTATTAAGTTTCTTTGCGATTGATTGTATGATCATGATTATTTATTATTCACATTATATGTGCATATTCATTGTAAGCCTGTATCTCAAGGAAAGTATCAGCAGCTTTGAACTATGTAGCTGTAGTTGGTAAGTTCCTCAAAGCTTGTAGATTTTTAAAATATACTAATTAGGGGATTAAACTTTCATTTATTACAGTAATATAAACTAAACGAACAAATATTAACATTATATAATTCCAATCTTTCAAGACAAAACTGTATTTAACTCTTACAGACAATGGATAAACATTTAAGTATACAGAATAGATATTGGACTAAACTCAAAATATTTCTCAAAACAAAAATCAACATAATTTTACAAACATCTGAATATTCTACCTGGATTGATCATAGAGAAGCCGATGTATTATGTGTATCTAGGAAATGTGTTAAAATATGGCTGTTACGTATCTTCACGATGTTAAATCAACGGCTTTGTTCTTAGATCTTATCTACAAAACTACCCAAAAAGTCAAAACTATTTGCAAGTAGGGGCTTCCTGTCGAAAGCATTAGCAACTTGCAAATAGTGATTCATCATATTTATTATTCTATACCCAATTGCTAAACAAAAACTCTTCATAAATTAAAATGGGGGGCAATCACACTTTTTATTTGTAACTAGAGTCGACTCTCGACGAGACAGTAGCTAGATATCAAAAAAACTCCGATGGAAAACTGGAACTTGATGATAGATAACTTTGTGTATCTCAGATTGTTTGAGAATGATGAAATATAACCTGTGTCTAACGGCTAAATAGTAATGACTCACGAGTAAGGGGATATCTTTGAGCTTTGAGACACAAACTATAAATAGATCAATAAACATTGAGCTATATCATCTTGTAGTTGTAATTTGTGGTGAAAAGAGAAGAATACATGGAATTACCGTGACTCTAGACTATAGAGTATAGACTATAGGTTATCAACATTAGAGAGCAATGCACTTTTATCGAGGACTTTAGAACTTTTAAATGGAGTATGTATAACCTAACGCACTGATAAAGCTAATCGGAATAATGATATGTTTAATACCTGATCAATGATCATGGAAGGACGAAGGGCCGAGGCTCGGGGAATCAAGATTATTTATTATTTTTCCTATACATATATATATATATTTTGTTCTTTACACTAAAATTTGAATTATGAACATCCGATCTACAGCATGCAATAACTCAATTAAAGAAGTTTCGACTCCAGAGAAGTGGTGTTACGAGTTTAGAGGAAGCATAGTTTCGCTAAATATCAATGTCTAACTATGTATGACTATAAATTATAATGTATTCCATCAGCACACATTCTTCTTTTGCTCGTTTATAGTTTCCTGAGAAATTATGTCTGCGAATTTTTGTGTCGAAAAGTTTCTCCGAACTTCGAAGCGTATACGTTGATCTTTATTGAAATATTTTTTACAGTTAAATTGATTTAAATTGGTGATTACTGAACGGTGATTGGCTAGACTGAATTGTGTAAGTATTTGAATTTTGAATACAGCAACACACTTTGAAATTTGAATGACTTGCAAGCTTCATAGTTTGAACTTCGAGTGTATTTAGTGGGAGCTTATCTGAACTGAGAAAATGCCATAAAACCGAATCGCAATTCCAATTTCCGTGGGTTAAAACAGTGTAGCGGACTTAGGGTCCATTACTAGGCCTAAAAAATATATTTGACTGAAGTAGAAATCCCCGATTTTTTGATTGAGAATTGAGAAACAGAGCCTAAATTGTCGTTCAATATTCATGAACTCTTAACGGTGTTATCGAACCAATTATAGAGCTATGATGCTCTTTCCGTCGACAACGTTAGTGGTGTAAAATTCTCATTAGCGAAGTTCTTAACCCCAAAAGTTCTGGCTTCAAAAGCGTTCCCCATACAAAAGTTGTTTGGGTTGAAAAACGTCACTGAATGATGGAACTCCCGAAAGTCATTTGAATTTTGGAGAGATTTTTTTAATTAACCAGGGAAAAAAAATATATAATGATGAGTAAATCCACTTTAACGATCTTCATGAATTTCTCAATTTAGTAAAAAGTTTAGTTTAATTAATCTATTCTCATACTTTATAAATTTACAATGTTATACTCTTTTGACGATCAATATCCTGTCATAACCAGAAATTCATTACAAAGTTCACATCAATTATCAGAGTTATCTGCTATTGATTATTTTCAATTCAACTTCAACGATATTCAATATCATAACTGTTGGAAATTAATTCAAAACTCCCCAACTTCTTCCCCTTTTATTCCACAATCAACTAATGTTAAAAGATTAGAAAATATCATTTGGAGAAAATGGGCTAAAACTCAGAGTAATTTAAAGGAATGTAATCCAGAAAAAGTAAACTGGTATAAAGAAAGTGATATTACTTGGTTGTATGGTCCATTAGCATCCTCTTCATCTTCAAGCTTTAATTATCTAAATCAAGTGGAAGAAGCTCCATTTGTTAAGAAAGATCAAAGAAATGGAAGTTTTTCTAGTCTAACCTCGTCTTCTTCAATTGAAACTGATAATTCATACACTTATGAAGAAGATTCAGAATCTGATTTAGAAAGTATGAATGGAACAGTTTTCATGGATGATGAATATGAATTATTATTAGTCAAGCCAATTCTAAAACATAAATGTTTATATGGAGATTTTGAAGATTTTACCGTTTCTTCAAATAAAGAAGGTTGTTCAAAATCAGTTAGTTTTGCTGAAATGGTTCAAATCAGACAATTTTATTAATTCTGTCTCCACATTCATCATCTGCATGTCTCTCAACAACAGTTGAAGACCACATTATTGTTACGAAGTTCACGTTTTTATTTCATCCACATTTTCAGTTACTAGTAACTTGAAAGTTTTATTACATTCCCTTTCATGCATTTTTAAAGAAAAGTTAACTCTTGAAAAGACTTTTGATTAAGTTTATTATTATTCTACTACGGTTTGGTAGTTTTATATACCATTTAATTATTACTTTGCATTTCCTTAAAAATTTATTATTGTTTAATCTATTTATGCCATCCATTTGAGTCATTGATGATTTATTACTACCTCTATATCATTAAAAAAAGTAATTTGATATTACAATCTAATTAATTTCACCTTCAAATAAAAGTTTTTATTAAAGTTAAATTCCGCTTTAAGTTGTAACAAAATCGCTTAATTAACCGACACCTCAATTTCCCTTATCTACTCTTGTAATTACAGGATTAGGATAATTCATTGAAGATTAAGACTCTAGATTCTAGAACTCATGAAAATGAACAGTACTAGAAATTATCCAGGAGAAGGAAGTACGGTGTGTTCATTGGTGGACCATGGACCATTGTGTAAGAATATAACACTCCTCGGTTATTAATACATAGCTACTCGGATATAGCCTATAGGGTCTACCTGCCGTTCAATTATTAATTTGTTCTCCTCATTTTGAGTTAATTTGTGAATTTTCGGAGAATCTTTACGACAGAAAAAGACCAATAATAGAACAGGTATACGTCCGCAAAACGTTTAGTTATGTGTCATTATGTTTAACCGTTTAGGCAGATTATTTCAAGCTCTATGACTATTAGTTGCTTGCTGGCAGTTATTGACCATGGTCTCTATGACAGGATGCAGTAATCGATTATAATTCATCTGCTAAAATCGTAAAGAGCCATGTATATGACAAACTTCTATAACATTTGCTATAAATTGTATAGTTCATCCACTAAATATTAAGAATTTGAATAAATATCACTATAGTTTGATTAAATATTATCCTCACTTCTTTTCTACAATCCTCCGATGGATAATTCATTAGCATGTACATTAATATCCACTCAATATTCTATCTTCATAACATTTTCAACAAATTTAACCACTTCGAATTTCTTTAATCCTCCTTTGCCTTTAACATAAACACCACGAGGAGTACCTAAATCAATCAAATAATGTTTCCAATCTCCAACATTGATTAATCCATTTTCATAGACATGTTGTAATCCAACAATTGATAATCCTAAACTTGCAACATATTTACTCTGAACGTAAACTTCTGATGAAACAACACCAGAACCACCATCAATCCCAGATGGAATATCTAATGATAAAACGCTAATATCTTGTTTATTAATCCATTTAACTAATTCAATTGTGTTTTCTAGTTCTTGTTCGATTAAATCATTGATGTTTGTGTCATAACCTTGCAATGCATCAACTATTAATTCAGGTTTAATTGTTTTCAATTTTTTATTCAATTTTTCTAATGAATTAATTATTCTGATATTATCGATACAATTGAATAAATTTAATTGCTCAATTAATTGAGTATCAATTTCTTCATTTGTGTCTCTTAAGTCAACATTGGAATAAACAATAACTTCAACACCTGTATTGATTAATTTTCTTGCAGTTGCTAAACCTCTTGCACCTGTCTTATTATTACCGATAGTGATAAGAACAACTGGAGCAGCATTATGATTTTTTGAGTTTATTCTTATTATACCGCCTAATAATTTGATAATTAGTTTATTTAAACCAATTGAAACAGTTTCTGATATTAACAATGAATTATAATTAAATAATGACAATGATAATGTTTCAGCTTGTAATAATTGAAGTGGTGTAGCTAACGGTAAAATAAAATCATTAACGATGAATGGTTTAGCAGTTGAACTATCTGATCTTATTTTAATCAGAGATTTGATGGCATTTGATGCTGTTTTGTTAATTGAATTAGATTTGGATTTGGATGGAGTGCTGTTATCTTCCAAAACCATTTCATTATGGTCATATTTAGTCTTCACTTTATTATGACCAACTAATCTTAAAGAGTTATCAATTGAGTCTTCATCCTCAAACTCCTTCAGAGCAGATTGTTTGTTGAAGTCAGCAGTTGATTGAGCAAAATCGAAGTCTCCAGAGTTCTTGATGTTCATGACGTTATCGTTGAAGGTGATTTCTTTACTGTTGTTGTTTGGTATTTTGTTGTTTTTTGGTGTGTTCTGGCTCTCTTTGTTGTTGTTGTTGTTGTTGTTGCCATTATTGCTCTCCTTGTTCTTCTTATTCTTCTTCTTCTTCAACTGGGCTGGGATATCAATGACCTTCAACTCTTTGATTTGTTCACCAGCCAGAACGGAACCATCGTCTAAAGTGAGTTGTTTTCCGTGACATTTCTTCACGATTCCTTCAACTGTCTGGCCGTCATTTAGCGTCAGAGACACTTTGAATCCACTAACTGAGACCATTTAGACCGATAATGAATCTATTTAAATCAACAATTTTATAAGCGATGAATTAATCTGGGTCTTTGTTTTTCTTTATTTCAATCCGAAAGATTTTTACTTTTGATTGAATTAGTATAGAAAAGACACTCAAAAAATGACATTCTGGTCCCAGGATTTACAGGATCTGAAGAAACAAGTCGAGGAGTCTCCTGATTCGCTGAATCTCTGGACTTTGTACATCACAACCGTGGAAGAATCATTCCAAAAGCTCTCCAATCAAGGACAATCATCATCAGAGGTTAAATCACTATTATATTCTTCATTTAATGAATTCTTATTCAAATGGCCACTATTGTTTGGATATTGGAAGAAATACACATCTTTAACATACCAGTTAGATGGACTAGAGCAGAGTTTTCTTATTTTGAAGAGATCTTTAGACGTTTTTCCAACTTGTTTAGAATTATGGATTGATTATTTAGGTATTTTAATTGGACACTCTGATGATTCTGAATTGAAAATAAATGATGTTTTAATAGATGAACAATTCATCAGATCTGAATTCATAAGGTGTATTGATTGCGTTGGTGGTTGTTTCATGAGTCATGAAGTTTGGGACAAATTTATCGCATGGGAACAGACTATTATGAAGAAACATAATAGTAATAATAATGAATCTGTCGTGCTGGTGTTATGGAAGGCTATTCAAATTCCTTTATATCAGTACTCTAAGATGTATACTACCTTCAGTGAAGAATGGAAGAAACTATCAATTGAGAAATTGAATGAAATTACTAAATTAAATCAAACCACTGAAAATGAATTTAAGATTCAATTTGATTTAATTTTCAAAAATACTCAGAGTTATGTCAGTGAAATTTGGCAATTTGAAAGTGTTATCAAACAGAGATTCTTCAATAATGAAATCAACAAAGAAGATTTAGAAATTTGGATCAATTATTTAAATTTTCAAATCACTAAATTTGAATCAAGTACCGCTAATAAACAATTAATCAAAAATCAAATAATAAACACATTTGAACAATGTTTGATCCCAATGGCCGAAGTTGAAGAAATATGGTATAAATATCTTTCATTTTCATTGTTTCAAACTGGGGAAGAACTAAATTTGATAAAAATCGATTCAATTTATAATAAAGCTTGTAATTTTTTCATACCTTTGAACAATTATGAAATTAGATTGAATTGGGCTTTGTTTATCGAATCACATTTGGGTGGGGATGATACTGAGAAGATCAGTGAGATTTATCTTTCGGTTATTAAGAATAATCCATTGGTTAATAAACCAATCATTCAATATATTAAGTATTTATCAAGAACAACAACAAAAACTAAAACAATTCAATTATTACAAAATCTAATTGATGTTTATCTGTTCAAAAATGCAATTGAACTTGATATAAATTCCAAAAGATTATTGAATTCAATTAACGATAAAACTATTGGGATTTTAATCTCTGAAATGATTAAATTGAATTCATCAAATAAAGAATCAACTAGATCATTAATTTTGAAATATTCTGAGATTGAATCACTGAAATCATCAACTTCATTCTTAACACAAAGTTATAAATTCATTAAATCAACTAAAAGTATTCCAGACTTGAAATTTATATTGAAATTAATATTGAATTCAAATATCGCATTAATTTACAAAAAAATGTTGATTGAAGATTTCACTGAATTCATTGAATCAAACCAATCGATAAATGAAAATATCAATAAATTTTATCCTTTCAATATCCATAAAAAAGATTCAGAAATCCCACCTTATAATCTATTATCATTTGACTCATTTATGGAAGCATGGGAATTAAATAAAGATTCAAAATATAACAATAAATTGAAAAATTCAATATATCCTGGTTTCCAAAATTTTGAAACTCCAACAATAACTAACGTTAATATTGATATTCTGGCAAATGGTGATAAAATTAGTGATTTACCAACTTTTAAAAATGTCGAGAAGGCAAATAAGAAATTTGAACCATTACCAAATGAATAGTATTCTGCTATACTACAGAATCATCAAGTTTGGAAATTTCAAAAAGGAAGTTACATAGGAATGATTCATTTCATTATGTATAGATCATATTCACCACTGATACTTGAAAGTATTGTATAAATATAGCACATTAATTAAAAATTTAATTGAACAAATAGAAAATTAGCTTAATGAAATTACGTAAAAATCAAAACAAAAATAAAAAAACTTTTATGCGATGAGATGAGATTTCTTTAGTAAATATAAAATCATATAAAAAATAAAGAATCACCAATATAAATAATGGTGGAAATCACATTAGAGAAAAGAGATCGTTCTCCAGCTCGTGAATCAGAAGATTTACCAGTCTTCAAAAAGCAAACTGTTGAACCAATCATCGAAACTAAAGAGTTAGATACTAAACCAACTGCTACAACTAATAATAATGATAAGACTAAGAGAAAGAAGGCAATCAAATATAAACCAAAATCAGTCGATCCTACCTCTCCAACAGGTGTCTTAAAGCATGAAATCCAGCATATCTTAGATTCAAATAATCTAACATTAGATAACATTAAGAATGACATGAATATTTTACTAAATGATGAAGAATTATTGAATTTATATCATAGAATTGTCAAAGATGTTAAAATCATTGCATTATCATCTAATGGTGAAGGTCTTGCCTTGGTTTCGCACCCTGAATTAACAAAAGATACCATTTCAGTTAAAAAATTCCAAATCGTTATAGTACCATTTGGTATACCTGGTGATATTGTTAATATTAAAGTATTCAAAACTAATCCAACATTCGTTGAATCAGATTTATTAGAAATTGTCAACCCATCATTGGATAGAAATGATTCATTAGTTAAATGTGGATATTTTGGTCGTTGTTCAGGTTGTCAATATCAAATGTTAAGTTATTCAACTCAATTGAAACTGAAAAGGGAAACTATCATAAATGCTTATAAGTTTCTAGCTAAAGAATTAGTTAATGATGGTGTTGTTCCAGAGATTGGTGAAACTTTCGCATCTCCGAAACAATTCGAATATAGAACTAAATTAACTCCACATTTTGATGTTAAAACCAAAAGACACGGTTCTGGTCCAAAACTAACATTAGCTGAAAAGGGGATTGAAACAAGACCAAGTTTTGGGTTTGGTGCAAAGGGTAAATCAAATTGGAGACAATGTACCGTGGGTAGAGATCAATCAACTTTAGATATTGAAGAATGTATAATTGGTACCAAGATTGTTAATATTGGTTTAAAAAATGAAAGAAATAAATTCATGAACGAATGGGGTAATTATAAAAAAGCAGCAACTGTTCTTTTAAGAGAACATACAAGAGTATTTGATAAAGAAGTTGAAATTTCAAATGAGATTGTTAATAAAGAAGAAGGTTCAAAAGATCAAGATAATAATGTTAGTTATCTAAAAGAAACTAATGAAAATGACACATTAGTTAAAACTTGTGTTATTAATCCAAGACAAATTGTCACTGAATACATTAATGGATTCACATTTGAATTTTCAGCAGGTGAATTTTTCCAAAATAATAATTCAATCTTAACAAGTGTAACTAATTACGTTTGTGAAAATTTACAAATCATTAATAAACCTGAAAATTCACCATTATATTTAGTGGATGCATATTGTGGCTCTGGGCTATTTAGTATAACCGCTTCAAAGGGTGTTGATAAAGTCGTTGGTGTTGATGTTTCTAAAGAAAGTATAAAATTTGCAAATTTAAATGCTAAACGTAATGGAGTTACAAATGTCAAATTTATTGATGGTAAAGCTGAAAAGATCTTTAATGAAATAACAACACCAAATGATTTAACTTCAGTGATTATTGATCCCTCAAGAAAGGGTTGTGATGATGTCTTTTTGAATCAGTTATCAGATTATAAACCTGCGAGAGTCGTGTATGTTAGCTGTAATGTTCATTCTCAAGCAAGAGATTTAGAGAAATTTATTAAAAATACAGAAAACGGTCATTTATATAAAATTGAAAGCATTAAAGGGTTTGATTTCTTCCCTCAAACTCATCATGTTGAAAGTGTTGCAGTAATATCAAGAATTGTGGAATTTGTATAGATCAAAAATTACGTAAAGTGACACAAAACTAAAGTAGTCTTATCAAATTTGTGTAGCCCTAGTACTAAACCACGTGACTCTCACTCCAGGGCTTGACAATTACATAATAATCCTAGCGCGTATTTCGTAATATTTGTCTTACATAAGCCGAATTCCTGGTTGGGACCGCAAATTCTCGAGATTTTTTTTCACTTCGGTCAAAGCCCAAAAAAAAAAGCTGAAAAATTGAACTCTAACTTTTGCTAGAAGGAATTAACATTCAAATTCAATTAAACAAAATGGAAAACGATAAAGGTCAACTTGTAAGTTCCATCACAATCAGAGAGACGTGGTTGAACTGTTATGGAATTTAAGAAATGTGTGTCTGTGTTTCATGAACTCATTTCAATGTTTAAAGATAATTTTAATTAGTAGTGTGGAAAGTTTTTAAGTGAATTAAGATGAAGGATGTACTGTGAAGTACTGAATGAATACAATGAAATCATCATAGGAGAAAGTATGGACTTGAAGAGTATGAAGAATCATAGTGTACGATCCAAGTTGAATGTTATCAACCAAGTTTCTAAAATAAACCACGTTAAATAAAATCAATATCAATATAAAGACCAACCCACAATGAACATCACACTAATGAAACATCTCAAATTCCAATCCAACATGACAATCTTCCAATTTCCCTTCAATGATTAATATAATTTACTAACAATCTTCAACAGGTCGAATTATACGTCCCACGTAAATGTTCAGCCACCAACAAAATCATCAAAGCTAAAGATCACTCATCTGTTCAAATCAACATTGCTAACGTTGATGCTGAAGGTCAAATCATTCCAAACGACTTCACCACTTACGCTTTATGTGGTACCGTTAGATCTCAAGGTGAAGCTGATGATTCATTAAACAGATTATGTCAAAGAGATGGTTTATTAAAAAACGTCTGGTCTTACTCCGTCTAAATAGGTTTTTAAATAAGTTTAAAATTTTAATGTATCATTTTATTATCTAATAACTGTTTTATTTGTAAGAGAGTGTTTGTAATTGTTGTATGGCTGCTTTCTCATGAGATGATGGTTTTGTTTACCTTTTACCGAATGCAGAAATTTTCGCGGCACATTTAATAAAGGATTTTAATTGTGTATAATTTCTTTTGATATCTCTCTTTTAATATAATTATTCTGCAAAGGTAAAGTCAATATTCGTTCGTTTTTTTGAAAAGTACTTCAGGGGGTCAAATATGGTGAACGCAATTGCTACTTTATTATTCTCTGCGTCTTATTTACCAGGTGCTTTAGTCTTAGCTCATACATTAAGAAAAAGGGAGCATTTTGATAAAGATTTGAAATTAATCGTTTTGATAACTTGTGAATTGAGTCCATATGAACACGAATTACTTAATAAGGCATTTGATGAGATTATTAGCATTGATTTGATCTTTTCAAGATATGACACTGAAGAATTCAAATTATTGAAAAGACCTGAATTGACTCCAACTTTCTCAAAGATTAATTTATTTAAATTAACTGAATTTGATTCTGTTTTATATTTGGATTCAGACACATTGCCATTGAAATCAATCACTTCTATATTTGAAGAATTTAAAGACTCTTCAATAAGAGATATCATTGCATCTCCTGATTCAGGATGGCCTGATATTTTCAATTCTGGGGTTTTTTTAATAAAACCATCAATTGACATTTATATTGAACTATTAGATAAGATTCAATCATCAGGGAATCCATCATTCGATGGTGCTGATCAAGGGTTATTGAATGAATTTTTCCATTTAGATAAGAAACAAGGGTATAGTTGGAAAAAATTACCATTTTTATATAATGTTACACCATCTGGTCAATATCAATATCAACCTGCTTTCAAATATTTTGAAAATGACGTTAAATTGGTTCATTATATCGGGAGCAATAAACCTTGGTTTAACGTTGATGATAAAAGTGGATTAAGAGATCAATGGTGGATTAATTATAATGAATTTTTTGGCGATAATGAAAACATTAAAGAAGTTATTCATGGTATCAATGCTATTTATTATGAACCTGAACCTGTTGTTAAAGAGGAGGAAGAGAAAGAACAGAAAGAAGAAGTTGAAGTTGAAGTTAATTCAGATGCTGATTTATTATTAAATCCTCAATCTTATCAATATTTTGAAACTATTAAACCTTCAAATAATTGGGATCCAAGTTCTGAAGAGCCTCCAAAATCAGGTAAAGCTGAAGCTGAATTATTTCCAAGAAATTTAACTCAAGTATATACTAATTGGAATGAATCAAATGAAACTGTTAAAAAGGAAGAAGAAGATCTATCATGGAGATCAAATCCAATTTTCCCATGGGAGATTGAACGTCCTTATGTTAAGGCAGAAAGAGTTTTCCAAGATGATTACATTCAACAAAGTTCCTCAAGTTGGGAAAGTTTACCATTAATTAGAAAGATTAAAGATAAACAAAAAGAAGAAATCAAAGCACAAAATCGTGCTTTAGAATTAGCTAAACAAGCAGAATTAGAATCTAAAGAATTTAATGAATCTAAATTGGAAAGATTGAAAGAGATTGAAAGAAGATATAGTGGTGATGTCATTGAAGCTGAAGAGTCTATTGAGCAGGACTTGATGGATTCAGAACATCAAGATGATGAGTTGGTTGGTGCATTAGACAATGTTCAATTGAAAGAGGAATAAGTCTTTGTTGTTGTTGTTATTATTATACCCTATTATATATTGCTATTTAAAACAACCTAATATAATTAAAATCTATGTTACTGTCTACTACTCTCTATATTAGTCTATAAATTCACGTGATTATACTTACATAATCCATTCGCGGATGTTTTTTTTTGATCTGAAAAATTTTCGTTGATTTTATAACAAAAAAAATAATAAAAAAAAATTTTCCCTTTCAATACCAAAAAATCAATTATCTTTAATTCAATTTAATTAATTACTATTAAATATGGCCGAAGGTATCACTGAAATTGACTCCAATTTAATTGAGTCCAACTACGACAACGTCGTTTACTCATTTGATGATTTAAACTTAAAAACTGAAATCGTTAGAGGTATGTGCAATTAAAAAGATGAACATTAACAAAGGGGGATTTATAATTTCTTCTCAATTGGATAAATGTTTCATCTTTTATGGAAGATTAGTACTAACAGATATTAGGTATTTACGGTTACGGTTATGAAGAACCATCAGCTATTCAACAACGTGCTATTTTACCAATCACTGAAGGTCGTGATGTTTTAGCTCAAGCTCAATCTGGTACTGGTAAAACTGCTACTTTCACCATTTCTGCATTACAAAGAATTGATGAAAACTTGAAAAAAGCACAAGCTTTAATCCTTGCACCAACCAGAGAATTAGCTTTACAAATTCAAAAAGTCGTTTTAGCTATTGGTTTACATTTAGGTGTTAAAGTCCATGCTTCAATTGGTGGTACTTCATTAAAAGATGATATTGAAGCCTTCAGATCAGGTGCTCAAGTTATCGTTGGTACTCCTGGTCGTGTTTATGATATGATTGATCGTGGATTTTTCAGAACTGATGATATTAAAATGTTTATTTTGGATGAAGCTGATGAAATGTTATCAAGTGGTTTCAAAGAACAAATTTATAATATTTTCACTTTATTACCAAAGACTACCCAAGTTGTCTTATTATCTGCTACCATGCCATTAGATGTCTTGGAAGTCACTACTAAATTCATGAGAAATCCAGTTAGAATTTTAGTTAAAAAGGATGAATTAACTTTAGAAGGTATTAAACAATTCTTTGTTAATGTTGAAGAAGAACAATATAAATTAGATTGTTTAACTGATTTATACGATTCTATTTCAATTACTCAAGCTGTTATTTTCTGTAATACCAGAAAGAAGGTTGAATTTTTAACTGAAAAATTAACTGAAAATAAATTCGCAGTTAGTGCAATTCATTCAGAATTATCTCAACAAGAAAGAGACACCATCATGAAAGAATTCAGAACCGGTTCTTCAAGAATCTTAATCTCTACTGATTTATTAGCAAGAGGGATTGATGTTCAACAAGTTTCATTGGTTATTAATTATGATTTACCAACAAATAAAGAAAATTACATTCATAGAATTGGTAGAGGTGGTCGTTTTGGTAGAAAGGGTGTTGCTATCAATTTCGTCACTGACAGAGATGTTGGTGCTATGAGAGAAATTGAAAGATTCTACTCTACTCAAATTGATGAATTACCAGAAAATGTCGCTGATATCTTTGCTTAGGATCATTATTCTTTTATATAAGAAGAAAAATATTATTAGTATTATTTCAAATAATGTAAGTTTGTGTATTTATTTATAACTCTTTAGGAATGATTTGTTGCTTTGATGAATTTTCACCATCGATTCCAATGATTATTAATTTATTCAAATGGGTTTTAACGTCTTCATCATCACCATCAATGAATAAATCTAATGATTTAATTTTTTGAAATCTAACGAATTTTAATTTTAATTCATACCATGAATCACCTTCGATTTGTAACTTTGTTAGTTCAATGGTATCATTGATTGAATTCATTGACGTTGCATCATCAAATGATATGATATTATTTAAATTATTCCAAATTTTTAAAATTTTGGGGACTTGTAATTCTTCTTCTTCAGTTTCAGGGATTGATGATTTAATTAGAATTGAATGGATTTTAGAAACGTTCATTAATGGGACATGTATCAACATTTGTGAATCAATATCTGAGTTGATTCCCTTACCAACATCTTCATCTTTTGTTTTTTTACAAAACACTGAATTAACACTATCAGCATTTTCAATATTCATCACTTCAATTTCATTAAACATGATAGTCGAGTTTAAAACGGTGTAGCCTGATGGAATACACACCTTGATCTCAGGAATTCCTAATTCCAATAACTCTTCAACACCACTAGTTTTAGATTTCAATTGAAATCTTTGAGCATTTGGGTTTAATTGACTTAATTTATTAAATTCTTCGATTATTCTATTTAAATCAGCACCTTTGATTCTGTGTAATTCTTGTTTATCCTTGATGAAGATAAAGGTCGGGATCGAACTGATTTGGATCTGTGAGGCAAGGGGTTTGAACTCATCAATGTCAATTTTGACAATGGTCAAATTGGTGTAGTTTGTTGAGAGTTGTGTTATGATAGGGGCGATTTGTTGACATGGGGCACACCATTTGGCGGTGAAGTAGAGGACTAGAAGTGGTGATTTGGAGTGGAGGGTGGTGAAGTCTGCTGCGGTGGAGAGTGTGATGATGGACATCTTGGGCTGGTGGTCTAATTGGTGGTAATTGGTGTGTTTTTGAAAAGGTTTTCTATATTCTTATTTCCGGTGTTGGTTGATTACTGTTAGATCGATTTGGTCTGCAATTCAGAGATTTGTTAGAAGAAAGTGTAATTGTAGTTACTGGGGAGTCGGAGTATTGCTGTGTTGGTTACTCGTAGTGGGAGTCTGGGGTTGACTCCTGAGTAGTGGGCAAGGTGAGGAATCGGTAGAATAATAAAAGTGAGAATGTGTGTAACCTAAATAACATCAGATAAATCAGATAGAGCAATCCTTAGCAAAATTATCAAATCAAATTCCACAGTTCAAATCTTTGATACAGCTAATATAAGAGCTTGCTGAGGTCTAACTTGTTCTTAACCAAAGTTACCAAACTAAATTTTTTATTTTTTGTGTGACGTTTCATGGATTTATGCACTTTTAATGCAGTGTACACTGTAGAAAGCTCAACATTTTGGTTCAAAACTGACTCTGAAGTTTTGAGCTTTGAGGAGATAAAATGAGCGTACGGTGATGGATCCTGTGTAGTGAGGACTGAGGAGTAATATTATCAGTATCAATCCCACCGGTGACTGGACCCTGGACTTTAGCAATTTAGAAGTGGATCTGTGGTTATTTATATAGCTGATTGCACTTCACTATGCGATATTATTATATTACTATTAGTGTATCAATACTTCAGCCATCCACTCAAGACTCACCACTAGCCACTCATCACCAGCTAGTTGTAACTTGTATCCACTATTTCCACATAACCAATTTGACCCATATTAAAGGCATATTAGCGGCACATTGAGGCAAGTCGATGCACCAGCATGTGTCTGTTGCTTCAATTCGATCTCTGTAATTTCAAGATCGATCCGTAAATGAATTTTATTACTCTTCTAAAAAATTTTCTTCTGATTTATTGGTGTCGCTATCTCATCACAATGGACTCCATAGACACACTACCAACACCACAAGATGATCATAACCAGATATCTTATCTCACCATCGCCACTTACAAGATGGATTCAAATGGGATCTCAACATTATATCAACCTAATAACCCTTTTTTAAATCAAGATATCAAATCTCAACAGTTTGATAGTAAATTATCTAAAACTGTATCAAACACTTCATCAGTTTCATTATCTTCTGATATATACCTTGATCAATATCATGATTATCAGATTCAATTATCATTCAATGAACATGAATCTGAATTGATCAGATCATCATGGAAACAAATGATTAATGAAGATAATTCCATTATATCTTCCTCATTATTTTGTATCCAGTTCTACTCTAATTTGATAGCAATGGATAACGACTTGGAAAAATTATTCCCATCTATCAAACACCAGGCCATCTCATTCACTGGTGTGTTATCAACTGCTATCTTAAACCTTGATGATTTGAAAGTCCTTGATGATTATTTATTGAATTTAGGGAAAAGACATTCAAGAATCTTAGGGATAGAACCACAACATTTTGAATTAATGGGGGTCGCATTATTGAAAACTTTTGAAGATCGTTTTAATATGGAATTTTCATTAGAATTAGAAAGATGTTGGGCAAGGTTATATACTTATTTAGCTAATTCAATATTACAGTTTGGGATAGATCCAGTGTTGAAACCTGTGAAGATCAATGATCAATTCGCCCAATTCAATCAGACTATTGATCATACTGGAAGTGTCACTGGTGTTTCTAGATCAAGTTCACTTATTAGTGAAGATTCAAGTATTTTCGACAGTCAAGCATACATTAGGTCAATGAGTCATTCAAGTACAATCACAGGTCATTCTTATACTAACACATCATCGTTAAATCAACAAAGAAATGGTTATGTTGTCTCATCATCGTCACATAATAATAATAATAATAATAATAATAATAATATAATTGGTGGTGCTGCTTCATATAGATTGAAAAATACTCTACCACCAATTCCATCATCTGCATCTTCAGGAAGTGTGTCCAGTTCTAAGAAGAGGAAGGGAAAAGATGAAGAAGAGAAGTGTGTGATCATGTGAGATGTGCTATTTAATATAAACTGTTCAATATTCGATCTAGTGTAAACTGAGTTAAGTATCGTTTTATCTGTTTTCGGATAAAAGACTATTACTATCCCAATATGGTAATTACCGGATTAGGAAACGATTAAACGCGTCTCATAAAAACGCGAAATTTTATTTCTCAAAGGAGATCTGAATCTTTTTTGATGAGACTTAATTGAAGTTTATATTTATATCTTTTGGTTTCATATTTGTCTTTTTATTCAGTTATTTTGCTGTGTTGAGTTGCTGTGTTACTTCATAATCCATCAATATATTTCAATTTACAGATATATAACCATCACAGATTTACACACTACCAGATTTGAGAATTAAAATCAACTTATATCACATTTCTCAATTTTTCATAGTTATAATAATAGTTGCTAGTGTCAAAGTGACTTTTTTTATACTTTTACACATTTCATCTAATATTCAATTAATAGATAAATAACCACTTTCATAAGTCATAATCCATACTATTCATATTATATAAGATTATGATTCAAACAACAAATCAATTCAATCATAAAAATTCATATAATCATCAACAAAATCCTTCAATTTCAAGCACGATGAGTAATATTGAAGATTACCAACTTTTATCAACACCACCAACTACTAATAACTCATCACCTTCTTCAATACCCAACAATAATATCAAACAAAATGATACAAATTCGAATTCATTAGATAGTGATCGTAAGATTCATGAAGATTGTGATGAAGATGGCTTATTAAAAAATGGATTTTATAATTCTGAACTAAATAATGAGAATCATGTTACAAATTTTAGAAAATCTATAATTTTATCAAATTCTTTGGATTCAATTAAACAATATAATGGATCTCCAAGATCTATTCGCTCCAGTCAATCCAATAACAACAACACCACCTCAAAAAATCCATTTGATGGGGTTTTCAATGAAATCAAGACTTCCCAAATGGTTAATTCTCCATCATTAGCTGATCTTGCCAACATTTTAGAAAATAAGAAAATGACTAATTCAATTTATAAGAGAAACACTTTAAATTATAATAATAATAAGAGTAAATTGGGGAATGTTTCACTAGACACAATTCATGATGATGAAAACACTCAAGATTCATATGATGTTAAAGAGGAAGATGTTAGTGATGATACGGTTTCACAATCAATGGTTGAAAGTTTGGATATTTTTAATCCTTTGACACCTGTTAAAACTGATGTTATTAGTGATGATGAAGATGAATATAATAATGATGCACATAATAATGGTGGGAATAAGGATTTATTGGACTCAATGTCACCTAATCTAATCGAATTTGATGATTTAGAAAGTATCAATTCTTCAAATAAGGATAAAACCAATCATAATATAATCAAATCAACTTATTCACCATCTTCCAATTTAGATTTAAATGCTGGTGATGATATTTTCAAAACACCAACCATTGAAGATTCAAAAACTTTTCAAAATTATAGCTCTTCAACTTCAACAATCAATCATTATAAACCTTCCATTTCCACATCAAATGAACTCAAAAGCTCTTCGTTATTAGATCAAGTTCTAAAAAGAGATGATTCCTCAACTCATGTCTCTATCCCTGATAACGTCGTTGAGGTTGATGTTTCACCACAACCTGATTCTGTTGAATTAGTAAAGACTCCTAATTTAGTCAATCATGAAACCATTCCAATTGAAAATAATGATGTTAGTAATGATGAGGGTAAACAAGTGGATGTTCCTGTTGTTAAAGAGATTAAGAGACAATCTATCAATTCTACTAAATCATCATCGGTTAATATATTGTGGACTCCTAAGATCAATCCAATTTCAAATCATTTTAATTCAGATGTTTCAATTAACTATACTGATAAAGTTAATGATGGAATTATGAAGAATGATTATAATAGTGATTTAGATTCATTTGATGAATCATTTAAACCAGTTTTAAATATTCATAAGAATAATGTTAAGAATCAAGATTTCCTATTATCTAAAAATTATCAACAAAGATCAACTTCATTACCTGTCATTAACAACACTATGAAAGATAATAATGTTGAAATTAAGAAAGAGAGACGTAAGAGTGGATTTTTATCAATGTTTAAGAAAAAATCAGCATCATCTTCAACTCCTACACCAATCATCATTAATAACACACCAAAAATTAATGAATCACATAGTAATTCCAATTCCAAAAGATCAATATCTGAACAAATCCCAACTATGAAGTCATCAAAATCATTTCAAATTCAATCAAATTCACCTGTTGTTAATAACGATCTTCCAAAAGTTGCAAAACGTTCAAGTTCTTCAACTAGTATATTTAGTGCATTTAAAAGAAAGAATAAAAATGATGATTTTGAAGTAAATGGATTTGAAAAAGTTCAATCTAAATCTTCATTGAATATTAATGATGTTAATAATGTTGATAATAATTTGAATGATGAATTTATTAATAAGCCAATGAAACCAATGACTCTTCATACTCAATCTCCTTCATACAAGAATTCAGAAACGTCAGAAGTATCAAAAATCTCTTCTTCAAAAGTTAAAAAGAGGAAAAGTTTTAAATACAATGAGAGTGATGATGAATTTCAAGAAGATTTTAATAAATTTGAATTCAATAACATTAGGAGAAACAACACTAATAATAGCGTTGTTAACTCACCAATCAAATCACAACGTTCTTATCAATCTTTGATATCACCAACATCACCATCGATCAACCATAATATCAATGAATCTTCTTTAATTTCACAAGGTGAAACTTTTTTCCCAAAATCATTAAATGCTCAAGATGTTGAATCAATAATATCTATTGAGCGTAAAAGATCTTCTTTAGTTTCAAGGATTAATTCAGTTAATTCAAATAAAAAATCATTGACTGATACTATAAGTTTAAATGCAATGGAAAGTGGAATGTCTGTTGAATTTGGTCAATTTAGTCATGATCATAAATTAAATGGTTCCATGTCACCTCAAGTTTCTGTACTAAAGAAGAAGAACTTATCAAATGATGTTGCTGTTGATTCTACTATTGCAGGGTTTGATTATTTTAATGATGAGTCGTTCAATGGTGTTGATGATGAAGAATTATTCAACGTTGAAGAATTTTCTCAAGCTTTGAAATTAGATTATATTGAAGATTTTAAAATTTCTAAGAATTCAACAAATAATTTAAATGATGATCAAGAAGACAATGATGTTCAAGAAACTGATGACGTCTCAAAATTAATTGAATTTGCAGATTTTATAGATTTTGGTGGTGATTTAAATTTGGGATTTGATGAATATACCAATGATTTAGATGAAATTTCCATTCCTAATAGATCACCTAAAAGACTATTAAACCCATTATCATCACCTCCAATGAATCAATTACAATCAGCTTCCCCATCATTGAGAGAATCATCTCCTTTAACTTCACCATTTTTACAACAGGATAGTTTTAAACCTTCAAACTCCAATCTATCAAGACCAATATCTATGTCATTTACTGGATTAAGAAATCAATTCAATTCACAAGAATATGAAGATCAAGAAGAAGATGATGATGATGGTATTTATTATCAAGACCAAGAATCACAATCAATAATTGATCAATTTTCATTCCAATCTTCACCATCAGTAATTCCAACGTCAAATTTAAAAAATAATATCAATGTTAGAAATGCTAGAATTAATAGAAGGGTTACATTCTCGTCCAAAATTACATTATATGACGTTTCTAACGGCGATGATTATGATAGACATCCAGAAATTGCAACTTGTAATCAATTAACCCCAGCAATTGCTCAAATGATTAAAAATGAATTAAATGCTTTGAAAGCAGATATGCCTGTTCATGAGGATAGTCGTCGTTATACTCATTTCTTTTAAGATTGTGTGTTGTGTTGTGTTGTGTTTAGTTCGTTTGTTTATGCATAGACTCTTTTATGTTCTAGTTTTATTCAATATTTTTGTTTTAATTTGTTAATATTGATTTATTGGTGTTTATGTTTTTTAGTCGTTAAATATATAAGAAAGGTTTTAATTAGGTACAGTCATGGTGTAGTTAATGTAACTCGAACGATAAATACGCCATTATTGAATATTTATTAATAGATATTTTATTATCTTGAGACGTACTTGAACAATTAACATTAATAATATACCTATTCAAAAGATTCAAATCTTAAATCCCAATCAATCTTTGGTCCTAATTTTGGTAAAACTTCAGCAACAGTTTGAACATCTTTATCACCTCTACCAGAAACGGTAATAATAATATGTTGATCAGGTTTCATAGTTTTAGCTAGTTCAATACCACCATAAATAGCATGAGAAGATTCTAATGCAGGAATGATACCTTCTAATTGTGATAATATTTTGAAACCATGTAATGCTTCAGCATCGGTAACAGCTTTGAATTCAGCTCTACCACTAGCTTTCCATGCTGCTAACTCTGGTCCAACACCAGGATAATCTAAACCTGCAGAGACTGAATGGGTATCATGAATTTGACCATCTTTGGTTTGTAAAACATATGTTTTAACACCATGGAAAACACCTGGTTCACCAACGGTCAAAGTTGCTGAATGATAATCACTATCAATACCATCACCACCTGCTTCAATACCTAACATTTTAACACTTGTATCTTTTTCAAATGGTGAGAATAAACCAGTTGAATTTGATCCACCACCAACACACGCAACTATAGCATCTGGTAATTTACCATCATTTAAGTTTTTAAATTGTTCTTTTGCTTCATTACCAATAACACATTGGAAAGTACGAACTAAAGTTGGATAAGGATGTGGACCAATTGCAGAACCAACAATATAATGAGTAGTTTTCAAATTAGTAACCCAATTTCTAAATGCTTCTGAAGTGGCATCTCTTAAAGTTTTTGTACCATTTGTAACAGCAACAACTTCAGCTCCTAAAATTCTCATTCTGAAAACGTTTAAAGCTTGACGTCTAACATCTTCAGCACCCATATAAACTGTACATTTTAAACCAAATTTAGCACATGCAGTAGCAGTAGCAACACCATGTTGACCTGCACCGGTTTCTGCAATAATTTCAGTTTTACCTAATCTTTTAGCAATTAAAACTTGAGCAATGGCATTATTAATCTTATGAGAACCTGTATGATTTAAATCTTCACGTTTTAACCAAATTTGTGCACCACCGGCATATTCAGTTAATCTTTCAGCTTTATGGAAGCTTGATGGTCTACCCATATATTGATATAAAGATCTAAATTCTTCCCAGAATGATTCATCAGCAATTGCATCTTCAAAAGCTTCTTCTAATTCTCTTAAACAAGCATGTAAAGCCTCTGGAACGTATTGACCACCAAAATCACCGAATCTAGAAGGATGAATATGTTTTTCATCGAATTCTTTTTTTTCTTTCAATTTATAATCATCTTCATCAACTATTTCAAATGGTGAAACTTCTCTATTATCTAAAATTTCTTGAACGTATCTTTTAGCAGTATCACCTCTTTCACCAAATTTACTTTCTCCAACCAATGTAATAATCTTGGAACCGATAACAACACCATCTGCAACTTTACTAACATTAACGAAATGTTCTCTTGTACTAACACCAAAACCAACGGCTAATGGAGTTTCACCGGTGAATTTTCTAACTCTTGTAACTAATTCACCAATTTCTGAACTAACTGATGTAGTGGCACCAGTGGTACCCATTCTTGAAACGACATAGATGAATGAATCTGCAATACTTGCTAATAATGCTAATCTTGAATCAGTGGTAGATGGAGCAACTAATGGAATATAACTTAATGAATTCTTAGCACTTAAATCTCTAAATCTAACGGCTTCTTCAGGTGGTAAATCAACAACGATAAACCCATTAGCACCGACTTTTTTAGCATCTTCAACGAATTTTTGTTCATCATATTGTAAAATTGGATTATAATAACCCATTAAGATAATTGGGACAGTGACACCGGCTTTTCTAGCTTCTTCAACTAATGATAGAGTTCTAGCAACGGTTATACCATTATTTAAAGCTACTGTATTAGCAACTTGAATGGTTGGACCATCAGCAATTGGATCTGAAAATGGAACACCTAATTCAATGATATCAACACCACCTTCTTGGAACCCCTTTAAGGTGTCCACGGTGTCCTCAATGGTTGGATAACCAGCTGTGATGAATGTAACTAAAGCTTTACGATCTAAAGAGAAGTGTTAGTCATATCAATTATGGGTCATTGAACTCGAGGTTCATAACGGAATTGGAATACCGTAATCAATTCGAAGAGGGGAAGGACTCACTTTCTTTTTTGCACTTAGCAAAAGTGGCTCTTATTGATGCAGACATGATGAGTGAAGTCCTTCAAAATAAGATTATAAATAAAGGGAAGATAAATATAATTTTAAAAACTTTTCAAGCATCACCGATCTATCTTCAGCTCTAAAAAATAAATTGGTGATGATTCATCTTAGACGCGAAAATTTCCTGATTCAGCGAGGTAGTATAGAGATAAAGACAACAAAGGTTTTTATAAGAATTATTCGTTAATTTCGTAATTATATTATGTTAGATATATATCTGAATGCATGGTGTTAATGTACAGATAGTTTAACCAAACCCACCTTTTCTTTTTTTTCTTTGACTTTGGGATGAACTACGTTGAGATGAGAACATCCGTTTGGAAGGTTGTGATAACGGTCTTTGTGATGCTGATAACTGTCTTTGTGATGAAGCTGCTGAAGGAAATGTTGTTGGTCTTTGAATTGAAAGTCTTTGTGATGATCTTCCTAATGCATTTTGTGAACTTGTTGGTCTAGATTGTGATAATTTGACAGAAGGTTGTGAATTTTGTAATTTTTGTGAAGATTGTTCTAATCTTTTTTGTACCAAAGATTCAAATTCATCATTATCATCTTTACCATAATTTGCATAATCACTGCCCCAAGATTTGAAAATTTCTTTAATCTCATTTGGTGAAGATTTGACTTGTTTTTTCAATTTCTTAGTTTCAACGTGTTTGTCAATAATCGTAACTGATGATAATGCAAGATCTCTGGTTGCCTCTCTTGCAATAATTGAAGATTTCCATAATCTAAACACTTTCATGAAAAACTGATTAAAATTGTTGATTGGGACTGGAAAGTATTCTTTTAATGTGGTTTGGTAATACTCTGAAATTGAAGAAAGTTCAAATTTATTATCTTTGAAATGACTTGTTAATTGAGTCATCATATTATCAAATTCTTTAAAACTTTTGAATTTACCTAATGATAAACTTGCAGAGCCCTTTAAATTAATTGGTTTGAAATCAGCAGATTTAGAAAGATTGATTGAAAGTGCAAAATCTTGTAACGTTTTAACATCATTCTCACCTGTTTCTTTTAATTTGGGGATATAAAAAACTTGATTATATATATTGTTGAAAGTTTCAACAAACATAGTTGAAATGTTTGTGTTACCGGATTTTATATTTTGAATTAATTTTTTTTCTTCAAGTTCAAGTATTTCTGATCTTTTAGCAATAAATCCTTCGTTTATTGTTAAAATATCTGATATCACTTCTAAATCTTTAGTTATTGTAATTAAATTGAAAAAATCCTTTTCGAGAGGAAATAATACATAACTTATTCCTATTGTTTTCAAATTTGAATGTGTGAACAAAATTGGATCATGAACCATTTTAGGAAAACCTTCTTCGTCATATTTAAACTGTAAAATTATTAAACTTGGTGTTGATCGATTATGTAAAGTTATCACAAATATATCATTGATTGTTACTTGTGTCATTCTTAAAGATGGATCAGTATTATCTAAAAAATGTTTCCATGAAAAGATTCTTCTAAAATCTTTTGTTAAATCAATCCATATAACTTCTCTTGATGTTAATAGAAATGCAAAATTAACGTTACTGTCACAGACTTTAAAATCTCTAAATGATGACCAGTTTTTACTTGAAACTAAATCCGTTGTCTTTTCAGTGATGAAATTAACTCTTTTAATAGTTTCTCTAGTCATTAAAATCAATTCACTTGAATTATTTGTCCATGATATTCTTTTGAAATTTGAAAAATCAGTAGCATCATAAAGAACACCACTAAATAAAACCTTAGGAATAATTACATCTCTTTGAAGCTCAAATATATACCAATAACCTTTTGAGTCAATCAATGCAAGTCTATATTTATCTAGTGGGTTGAAGCAGAAATGACTGACTTGATTTTTAAAATAATCTTCGGTTTTGAATGATGCAATTATTGATAAAGATATATCTTCATCTATGTACTTTATCACTTGAATTGCATAAATTGATTGAACAGTTCTAACATAAAAGAACCTTGAGTAGTTATCTTCAGCTTCTATACTTAAATCAGGAATTTCGATTTGAATTATTCTGGAATCAAGGTTTAATTTCATACCTTTACCAAAAATTGAAGTATTTAATTGTATTTTCTCTTTCTTCTCTTCACATGTGAGTGTTTCAGCTCTCTTATCTCCTGTCCTTACCAGTAGTTCATCACTTGCTGATCCTGATGCATAAATAAATATTTGAAGTTCATCACTATATGTCTTAAAGATCTTAGTGGTAATTAAATCACCTTCATATAGTGGATCATAAAAATATTGAGAATCTAAATTTTTACTCATCTTCGCAGCTTTTTCAAACCTCGTTTTTGATATATATTTAGGAAGAGGTACAAATCTTTCATCATTATTCCCTTTGATATCTTGAGAATTCACTAACCTTCTTGTAGAGTTCTCAACCTTTTTAAAATCTATACCAGAATAATAAGATCTTGCAAATTTCCATGGTTTTACAGGTTCAAACTGCTCTAGATATAAACCAGGCGTTCGTAGCCCATATGTCATCTGTGCACCTAATCCTTTACTAGACGGCCACATTCTCCAGCTCCGCTTCAGTTCTCTTAGAGTGAAAATAAACTATTAGAAAATGAGAGATGAGATGAGAGATGTTTTTTGTTTTGATTTCGCAACATCCAAACACCACAACAACAATAATAATACATAGACTTTGCATATTTGTGTATTTATTATAGTTTCACGTATAAAAGACTCATAATTTCATGGAATTCAACAAACTTCCTTCCTCGTACAATTCATTTAAAACATCCAAGAATTTCTTCTTTGCTTGAATTCTTCTTAATTTTAAAGTTGGAGTTAATACGTCATCCTCAACTTTTAAAGGTTGATGATCTTGTGAGATATGAAGATTATGAACTTTTTCAAACCCTTGGAGTAAAGAAGCAACGTTTCTATTTAGTTCTAAGATGATTGCTTTTTTCAATTTAGGATCTTGGATTAAATCTCCATAACTTTTATCTTCAATCTCTTCACCGAAATGTTTACTTAAAAATTTTTTTAATAAATCTTTATCAAATCCTGCAACACCAACTATGAAATTCTTTAAAGAATCGCCATGGACATATAACTGTGTTAATAGATTGTTATTAGCAAGATATATATTCTCGATCTTTTCGGGGGTTAAATATTCACCTTGACTCAATTTGAAGAAATTTTTAACTCTATCAATAATATGAATTTTACCAAATTTATCAATGGTTGCAATATCTCCTGTCTTGAACCAACCATCTTCAACATCATCATTATCAAAAGCAGATTTTGTAGCTTCTAAATTTTTATAATATTGTTTGAAAATTTGTGGTCCTTTAAGTAATAATTCACCTCTTGGAAAAGGTTCATCTTTTGAAGTATATCCCATTTCTTCAACATCTTTTAATTTCATCTCAGTGGCAACATTAACTGGTCCAACGTTTCCTATTTCTATTGAATTAAATGGATCATCACTTGACATAACACCAAAAGATTCACTTAAACCATATGAGTTTTCAAATCCAATATTTAAAGAATGTTTTAGAAATTCAATTGAATCTGGTGAAATTGGGGCAGAAGCACTTTTCAAATATTTGACATTTTCAAACCCAATTGATTCTTTCAATTTATTTAATCCAATTAGATTATTCAATAACCAAAATTCATCTTTTGAATTATTATTTGATGGATTATAATTATTTAATTTTTTATATTCCATCATTTGATTAAATTTACGTTTTAGGAATGGATTTAGTTCATCAATGTGTTTCTTAACAATGTTTTCAATCCTTGAATAGACTCTAGGAACACCAGTGAAATAATTTGGTTTAATTAATTTCAAATCTTCAAACAGTGACAAAGTTCCTGATTTACTAGGAAACCCCACTGCAAATCCATTAAAATTAGCCCATGAGATTAACATTCTTTCATAAATATGAGCTAATGGTAAATAACTCAACACCCTGATTTGTTTCTTATTCTCATCAATGTTTGAAGGTCCATTATCTTGTTGTAAATTTGGAGATTTGAATGATATAAAACATGATGATATTCCAGAAACTGCATTTTTATGAGAAATAACAACACCTTTTGGATTTCCTGTTGTTCCTGACGTGAATGAAATAGTATATGTTGAATCAGGTGTAGGGCTTCCAAAAGGTGTATTTTCAAATGACATTGGATTTGAAACACCAATTTTTTCAATCGATTTGAAATCAAAAAGGTTTAAATTTAAATTATTACAAATGGTGATTAAATACCCATCAGTTTCATAATCTATATCATCCATTGATACCAAATTCAATAAATTATTCAATCCATATCTTCTTTTCAATTTTAAAATTGATAATATCTTATCTTTACTCAACACTAACACTGAAGATTTAGTTAAATTTAAAATATATTGACTAGATTCAGGACCTAACGTTTCATATAACGCAGTGTTTGCAACTCCTAAACCTCTGGTAGCTAAATCCGTAATCATCCACTCTGTTCTATTGCCACTAAAGATAGAAACGACTAATTCATTAAAATCATCATTATTGAAATTTGGATTTAATTTCAATGTTTGAATTATACCATTTCCAAAATTTGAGCTCCTTTCATAGATCTCTCCATATGTTGCATATTGATAATGATAGGTAATGTGATCTTCATCGAATACGTTGGAACCATAACAGTAATCATCTTTGAATTTATTGAAGTAAAATTCATCGTATTCTTTCAATGTGTCAAATTCAGATTTCGAGATGAGTTTGTGGGGAGAATAAGAATTTCTATAGATTGAAGAGTATCCAATTTGTTGAGAGTGAGGAACCGGATGGGCGGTGTATTGAGACATGTAGAGTGGGGTAGTTAGTGTGGTGTTTGAGTGGAAATTTGGGTGGATTATGAGAGTGATTTGTGGTTCTTTTATAATGTCTTTTGTTAAATGTGGAGAAGTGTTTCGGTTGTTACGCTATTTTCTGAAAAGAGTAATTATCTAGATTTCTTTGATGTTAGCTATATTATAGAATCACAATTTGTACTGATTCTTGATCAAACTTCCCTGTTTGTATAGAGTTCTAATCTTTTCGGAATGGACTTGCTTAGCTGTGTTTCTCTTCAATTTAAAACTGGGAGTCAATGTCTCATTCTCAATACTTAAAGGTCTTATTTCAAAATGGAAATTATGCAATTTTTCAAATCCACGTAAATCACTATTTGATACATTCTCAGTGAAATACTTAACTAGTTGATGTTTGATCTTTGATAGATTTATGAATTTTAAAAGGTCTTCCTCGTTGAAATCTCTGATAAATGGAGAATTCAACTCATTTGCTAAATAATCTCTCATATTATCTAGATCAACACCTGCAATTGCTATTAAATAATCTTCATAAGAATTACCATGCACGAATAATTGAGTTAATGTTGGATTTTTACTTAAATAAATCGTTTCTATCTTTTCAGGAGTGATGTATTCACCTTGACTTAATTTAAAGAAATTTTTAACACGATCGATTATGAATAATTTCCCATTTGAGTCAATTGATGCAATATCGCCAGTATGATACCATCCATCTTTATCAATTGCTTCATTTGTTGCCTTTTCATTTTCAAAATAATATAAGAATTGAGATAATCCACGAATTAAAATCTCACCTCTTGGAAATGGTTTATCCATTGTAGTGTAACCCATATCAGCAACGTCTTTTAATCTTAATTCAGAATTAACTGCAATTGGTCCTGATGATCCTGCTAGTACGTCATATGGATTTGAATAAGAAATGACTGAAAATAATTCTGTTGCACCATAAGAGTTTAAGAACCCACATTTTAAAACTTTCTTCAAGAAAATAATTGTTTCTCTAGAAATTGGAGCTGAAGCGCATTGTAAAAGACTGATATTTTCAAATCCTAATAGTTTCTTAACTTTTTCCATTTTATTAGGGTCATCATCTTTCAATTTACTTAATTCTAATTTAATTCTATTTTCAATTATTGTGAAGATTCTGGGAACACCAGTGAATAAACTTGGTTTAATTATTTTTAAATCTTCAAATAATGAAACAACACCAGGTTTTGAAGGTAATGCTAATGCAATACCATAACTCATTTCAAAATTTGAAATAGATTTTTCATAATTATGCAATAATGGTAAATAGCAAATAGTTTTCAATTGATGACCTTTTGAATCTTTATTATATTTAAAGTCCTTCATTTGTTCTTCGTTTAAATTTACAGCAGGTTTAGGTAAATGAATGAAAAATGATGTGACATTTGAAGTGGCAGCTTTATGCGTCAAATAAACACCTTTTGGTAATCCTGTTGTTCCTGAAGTGAATGCTAAAGTGTATAACGTTTCAGGATGAGGTAAATTATAATCAAATGGTAATTCAAAAGATTCACCAAGATTCTCAACAGATCTGAAATCAACTAATTTAACACCTTTTCGAAGACAACTTTGAGGTAATTCTAATTCATCTGATAAATCTTCAAAACAAATAAATGCAATCAATGAGTTTAACTTGAAATGTTGCTTAATATGAAGAAATTTTTTAATTAAACTTTTATTCAAGATTAAAACAGGTGATTTAGTAACACTTAAAATATAATTGCAGTTCGTTTCATTTAATGATTCATATAATCCACAATTTGGTAATGAAAATGATCTTGTTGCTAAATCAACCAATAACATTTCAATTGAATTACAACCAGAGACACTCACCGTGAAGTTCGCCTTTCCTGTTTCCTTATCAAAGTATTGATCTTTTGAAATCATTGACATAAATTTAATCAAACCTGAGGCAAATTTCATTCTTCTTTCATTAATCTTGTTATAACTCTGATAAGTATAAAAATCATCAAGAACACCATTCCTAACTAATCGTTCACCTAAACAATCATCATCCCCAAATAAATTAACTGCATTTTGAAATAAATCATGTAATGTTTCTAAACCTTTTAGATTTGGTACTAGTCTGTCTAATGAGGCAGAATTCCTATAAATTGGAGAATAACCTGGTTCTTCGGTACCTTTAATTGGCTGTGCGGTGTATAGTTTGTTGAAAGGAAACCTTTCTCTGATAGAATTGAGAGTCTCCAGTGACATATTGATATCTTTATAGTTTGTTTACTGTTGAGGAAAGAAAAGAATAGGAGAAATTTATTCTGATTAAATGACTTAAATCAAAACTTGGAGTAAATAAAATTTGGAGAATTTTATTTTTGTGTCAAAAACAAAGATCAACAAAAAATTACTTTTTACATAATTTGTTAAAAATACAAAAAAATACATTAAATTCTTTTTTGGTTCCATAACGTTATAATTTCACTTTTTCGATTAAAGAACCCTCTGCATAAAGCTTATCCAAATCATCTTTAAAGAATTTTGAAGCCACGTTTCTTTTGATTTTAAGCGTTGGTGTAATAACTCCATCTTCAACTTTCATTGGATCAATAAAGAATTTAAAATTATGAATTTTTTCAAACCCCTGAAGTCCCTCTTTATTAATCTTATGATTAATATATTTCAAGAAAAATCTCTTCAATTCCACTGATGAATTAATCTTATCTAGAATTTCATCATTTGATAGCTTTGAATAATTGAAATGTTTATGATGAACATTGAATTGATCTAATGATTTTTTAACAGTAGTTATATCAACTCCAATTATTGCAACTAAATAAGTTTGTAATGAATCTCCATAAATAAACAATTGTGTAACTAATCCAGAAATGGTACTTAAATAAACATTTTCAATTCTTTCAGGTGTAATGTATTCACCTTGTGCTAATTTAAAGAAATTTTTAACTCTATCAATGATTGAAATTCTACCAAATTTATCAATTTTAGCAACATCACCTGTTTTAAACCAATTATCATCATCAAATGCATTTTTAGTTTCTTCTGGATTTTTATAATATTCTTTGAAAACTTGATCACCTCTTATTTGTAATTCACCTCTTGGTTCACTTAATTCAACTTTATTAGAATCATGAGTATTATAATTCAAATCAGGTAAATCTTTTAATCTCATTTCAAGACCTAATGCAATAGCTCCACAAGTTTGATCATTTTGATTTGGAGTTTCAAGGGCATTTGCAGCAAATGATTCAGTTAATCCATAACCTTGAAAAAAATCAACATTGAGAACTGCCTTCAAGAATTGTAATGTCTCTTTGGCAATTGGAGCAGAACCTGAAATACATGACTCCACGTTATCAAACCCAATTGCAGCTCTTAATTTTTTAACAAAAGGTTTATCAATTGAATAGATTGAATTTGAAATATCTATTGAACTTTCACTATTCAATGATGATTGATCTTCTTTATATTTGATTATTTTACTAATAATGTTCCGACCTATGAAACTTTGACTTAATGCAGTTTTCATAGCACCTTCAATTTTAGTATAAACTCTAGGAACTAAAGCAACAAAATGAGGTTTATAAATTTTCAAATTTTCAATTAATAATAAAGGAGATGGATCGTATGGAAATGCAATTTCCACACCTTTAGATAAACAATTATAGACATTTATCAATTCATAAATATGAGCTAATGGTAAAAAAGCAAAATATTTAACTTGAGATTTTAATTTTTTACCAATACCAATTTGACCAACTGAAAATGCAAGTGCAGAGACACCCATTTTATGAGTTGTTAACACACCTTTTGGTAATCCAGTTGTACCTGATGTGAATGAAATTGATAAATTTGAATCACAACTTGCAGGTGTTGAAGGAAGTGGATGATTTAAACCAATTTTAATAACTTGTTTGAAGTCCAAAATTTTGAAGCCATAAGATTCAACTAATTTAATTAATCCAAAATCTTCATCAATTTTTAAATCATCCATAATGATAATATATTTCAAGAATGGTAATCCTTGAATTGAATCAATATTTGAATCTTTATTTTGAGAAATTTCAATGATTTTAGCAATCTTATTGAAAGTAGTTATCAAAATTGGTGATTTTGTGAAATTCAAAATATATTTCGAGGTTTCTGGTCCTAAAGTATCATACAACACCGTTGTTGTTAGATCATAACTTTGACAAGCAAATGAAGAAATAATCCATTCTGGTCTATTTGGAGAAAAGATAGAAATGATTTCTTCTTCATCTTCATCTTTAACTGAATTCAATAAATTTCTTAATCCTGAACCAAATTGATCTTTTTCTAATTTGATCTGTTTATAAGTTTTGAAACTAAAGAAATTATCAACCTTACCATCTTTAACTAATCTTGTACCTAAACAATTTCTATCTGGATATAACTCGACAATCTTCTCAAAATGTTTTAGAATTGTGTCTAATTCAGGAAGAATCCTTGTGATCAATTGATCTTTACTGATAACGTTTCTATAAATTGAAGAATAACCAGGTTGGGCGGTGTTTGGTAGCGGGACAGCTTGTTTGTTTAAGTTGTTGTTTGTTTGTTTAAATTGATCAAATTGCTTCAATGGCAGATGTTTATCCATGAATCTCAGGTAGTCTACCTCTCCATCCTTCACGACATCAGCGTACTCTTCGTGTGATAGTTTCTCGATTAAACTCATTGTGTTGATGATAATAAGTAATAAACATAGCAAAGGAGGAGAAGTTCTTCTATTTAAGTATTTCCAGCAACGTGACACAAATCACTATTAATAGTGGTTATATTGACCTCGGCTCAAAATGATTGCGGGGACAGACACTGGGCAGCAGAGATTCGTGACTTTACTTTATATTGGTGTGGTTACTAGTACTACAACGGCTAACACGACCAGCCAATAATACAGTACTAAATATCCACACATCTCCTACAAACCCCTCATGACATATAATATTTGATTTATTTTATATAACCTTTCATTATTGAATATATAACTATATGGCCCAATCTTTTTCATAACATCAACACACATTTAAAATCAGCTCTACAAACATACTTGACTTTTCAATCTATCAGGCAATCAACACCAGACTTAGAAAGTAGCAACGAATTGTTCAGTAGCAGTTTTTAATTTGGCTAAGTTTTCTTTAGATAAGGAACCTTCATCTCTAATAGCGTTTAAGATATCAGGATTGTTAGCTTTTAATGAAGCTAAGAAAGAAGATTCAAATTCACCAATTCTTTCTAAGGCAACGTTATCTAAGAAACCGTTAACACCTGCGAAAATTAATGGAACTTGTTCTTCAGCAGCTAATGGAGCGTATTGAGGTTGTTTCAATAATTGGGTTAAACGTTCACCTCTAGCTAAGGTTTGTTTAGTGGAAGCATCTAAATCAGAACCAAATTGAGCGAAAGCAGCAACTTCTCTGTATTGAGCTAAGAAAAGTTTTAATGAACCAGCAACTTGTTTCATAGCTTTAACTTGAGCAGCAGAACCAACACGAGAAACTGATAAACCAACGTTAATAGCTGGTCTAATACCTTTGTAGAATAATTCAGCTTCTAAGAAAATTTGACCATCAGTAATGGAAATAACATTGGTTGGAATATAAGCGGAAACATCACCACCTTGGGTTTCAATAACTGGTAAAGCAGTTAATGAACCACCACCTAAAGAATCATTTAATTTAGCAGCTCTTTCTAATAATCTGGAATGTAAGTAGAAAACATCACCTGGGTAAGCTTCACGACCTGGTGGACGTCTTAATAATAATGACAATTGACGGTAAGCAACGGCTTGTTTGGATAAATCATCAAAGATGATTAAAGCATGTCTACCATTATCTCTGAACCATTCACCAATAGCAGAAGCGGTGAAAGGAGCAATATATTGTAATGGAGCAGCTTCTGAAGCAGTAGCAGAAACAATAATGGTATATTTCAAAGCATCATGTTGTTCTAAAGTTTGAACTAATTGAGCAACAGTGGATCTTTTTTGACCAACAGCAACGTAAACACAGTATAATTTTTTGGATTCATCTTGACCATCGTTCCATCTTTTTTGATTTAAGATGGTATCAATGGCAACAGCAGTTTTACCAGTTTGACGATCACCAATAATCAACTCTCTTTGACCTCTACCAATTGGGACTAAAGCATCAACGGATTTTAAACCGGTTTGAACTGGTTCGAAAACTGATCTTCTTGGTAAGATACCTGGAGCTTTAACTTGAGCTCTTGAGGTTTTTTCAGCAACGATTGGTCCTTTACCATCGATTGGGTTACCTAAAGCATCAACGACACGACCTAACAATTGAGGACCAACTGGGACATCAACAATTTTACCGGTACGTTTAACGGTTGAACCTTCTTTAACTGAACGATCAGAACCGAATAAAACGATACCGACTTGACCTGGTTCTAAATTTAAAGCCATACCTTTAACACCTGAGGAGAATTCAACTAATTCTTCAGCTTGGACATTGTTTAAACCGAAAACACGGGCGATACCATCACTGTGAGGAATTGTTAGTATGAATGCTATGATTGATTCTGGTCCAATGAATGATTTTTCACTTCGATCTTTGAGTTGTTTTTTCTCCCGGGAAAAAAAATTGTCCAAAAAATTTTTCAGAAATATCCGAATAATATTTGGTGGGTTAAAAAGGGTTGAAATCAATCAGTGAGTAAAATAAATCCATCACTTAACATCGTAGTTGTATTGCATTGACACATCACTGTACTCTTCGCATGTTTAACCAGTATTTTCATCAATTGCGAAAATTCCCGGATTTCAAACCAATTTTAAATCCCCTTAAAAACAATAAGATCAACACACTCTTTACACGATGAGAAAACCTTCATTGGAGCCCAGTAAATGAATTGTAAACTTACCCAACGGATAAAACTCTACCAGTTTCGTTTAAGTTAGCTTCTTCAGAGACACCTCTGATTCTTTCTTCTAAGATTGAAGAGACTTCAGTTGGTTGAGCTTTGGCAGAAGCAAAACGACGACCAGCGACGATTAAAGCTGGACGAGCCTGTTTGAGCTTGTTAGTATACGTGTTGCCAATATCATGATAATCTGTGTAATTGAGTTGTTTAAAAATGATAATTGGATTTAGTTTCAAAAAAATTATTAATTAAGGATCATTGAAAAAAAAGGGACAGATATATATCAAATGGAGATTGATCTCTCATAAATTGATGTAATGGAGGTAATAAAAGCCATTGGATCCAATTGAATAAACAGCAGATCATTGCATTGAGTATAATTGAATATGAAAACCGTTCAATATCTTTTCGAATTTCAGTTCAAATAAACAAACATTACAATCATTAAATCTCAACACCTTCAACGACATAGATTAAAGTAGAATCTAATTGGATACTTACAACACGGTTGATTGAGCGAGCAGCGTTAGCAGCAACGACTGATCTGGTAGCAGTACGGATAGCAGTACGTGAAAGCATTGTTAATTCACTTTTTGGTTAATTAAAATTAAGAAAAAGTGTTAATGTTGAAAAAAGAAGGTGAACTAATTTTCGAAAAACCTCCTGGGACATTTTTTTTTTTAATTTTTTTCATTGGGCGCCTCGAATTTGCAGATTTTATTGGTTGGTCGGATCTTCCCCGATTTGGAGGGAAGGGTGACCTCGGAATATTATGTAATACGTATATAATACGTATATATTACACATCCGGACATCTCATTACGTATTTGCCCCAGAGTTTTAATTTCAGTATGTAGCATCTCTTATATTTGTGCATGGTTTGTAATTTACTTGCTATTAATGTTTCTTGATGGTTGTATTATTATCAGAGTTAATATTATCAACTGTTTACACATTGATTCATAGCTCATATTCCTTAATCAATAACTCACACTCCATCAATCACACATCATGAAATCTGACACAAAATTAAAGAAGTCCCACAATTTTATCTCATCCTCATTAAACTCAAACAAGAGTTGGATAATAACAATGTTATTACCAGTTTCATTCATTATAATATTGATCATATCCATTGTATTTCCAAACGTGTCATCATCAATCACTTCAAACGCTCCAAAAGTAAAACGTTTCAACAGATTTATTAAAACTTATTCAAAATGCACTGATCAACACATCATTCAATTATGTGAAAGATCAAACAAATTATTCGAATCAATGGCTGATGCCCATAATGCATTCTATGATCAAGATAATCATGTGTTAGGTTCAACAATATACACTAAGAATGCATATTCAAGACAACCTTACGTTTCTAATGGTTACATTGGTGCAAGAATCTCAACTTTAGGTCAAGGTTTCATATATGATGAAGTTAACACGCATACTTCCATTTTAAATGATGAAGTCTTGCAAAATGGCTGGCCGTTGTTTAATAGACGTCATACTGCTGCTTTCGTTGCTGGGTTTTTCTCATTACAAGAAAGACTACCAGATACTAATTTTCCTGAATTATACGATGATGGTTATGATAGTGTTATCTCAACAGTACCATATTGGGCAAATTTGGATTTAATCATTAAAAGAGAGGATGAAGAATTTAGATTTAATCCACATTTTGTCACTGAGGATCAAGTTACTAATTATCATCAGAACTTTTCTATGTCTGAAGGTATGGTTTCAACTAAATTAATTTGGCTTAATGAGATTGAAATTATTATTGATGTTTATTGTCATAGAAAACAAAATTTCTTAGGGATAATGGATATGAAATTAAGGTCATTGCATGATGATTTGGATATAATTGTCGAAAGTTCTTTGAATTTTTCAACTTCACAAAGAACAAGTTTAGTTGATTTAGGTTATAGTAACGATGAGATTTATATGATTGTTAGTCCTGATAATGTTCCTTATTCAAATGCAGCTGTTATCTCTTCAATGGAATTGAATGGTGAATTGAATCATAGGATTGATAATGATACAGTTTTACAATTTAGTGAAATTCATTTGAATAAAAGTGAAACATTTGAAATTAATAAATATACCTCATTTAGCTCAACTGAAAAAATCCATCAATCAGAATTAAAAATAGATTCAAATCCTACTGAAGATATATCCCTTAATGTTTTAAATGTGGCCAAAACGAATCTTCATTCAATTTCACAAAACTATAACCATAAATACATCAAAGAAACTCATAAGAATGGCTGGAAAGATTTATTTGAATTGACAGATATTGAAATCCCTTCTGATCAATTACTAACACTTACTGCAAGAGCTTCATTGTTTCATCTTTTATCAAACACAGATTATAACTCTAAAGGTTTAACCTCTGCGTTGTCAACCACCGGATTATCTTCAGATAGTTACGGAGGTATGGTATTCTGGGATACTGATGTTTGGATAATTCCTGGTTTAGTACCATTTTATAGAAATGTCGCTAAAGCTATTGGTGATTATAGGGTGTATACCCATGAACAAGCTAAATTAAACGCTCAACAATATGGATATTCTGGAGCTGCATATCCTTGGACATCAGGAAGATTTGGTAATTGTACCTCTAGTGGTCCTTGTGTTGATTATGAATATCATGTTAATGTTGATATTGCATTAAGTTCATTCTTGATGTATTTAGCAGGAGAAGATGATGATTATTTAAAAGATACCACATGGCCTTTATTAAGAGACTCATCAGATTTTTTATCTCAATACACTGAATTTGATGATGAATTGGGTAAATTTATCACTAAAAATTTAACTGATCCTGATGAATACGCAAATCATATTGATAATGGAGCTTTCACAAATTCCGGCATTGATAGATTATTGAAGACTACAATTCTGGTGGCTCATCATTTATCAGAACCTATTAATCCAAGATGGGTTGAAGTCAATGGTAATATTCATATTCCTAGATCACCAAGTGGAATCACTTTAGAATATACTGGTATGAATGCTTCAGTTAGTATAAAGCAAGCAGATGTTATACTATTGACTTTCCCATTAGATAATATAGTGGATGAAGAACAATCAAGACATGATTTATTTTATTATTCTTTAAAGCAGGCAGATATTGGTCCTGCAATGACTTTCCCAATTTTTAGTATCGTAGCATCAAGATTATTAGATTATGGATGTTCATCTCAAAGTTATTTAAGAAAGGCTATTGTTCCTTATATTAGAGCTCCATTTGCCCAATTTAGTGAACAAGCAGATGATAATATCTTGACTAATGGTGGCACTCATCCTGCATTCCCATTTATAACTGCTCATGGTGCTTATTTACAAGGTATTGTATATGGAATGTCGGGAATCAAGTATAGCGCTAGATTTAATGAAAAGAGTGGGAAACTTGAAAGATTTTTGAAATTTGATCCAATGAAACAATTGGCTGTGCCTGGTGGTATATCAGTTAAAGGTATTGATTATATGGGACAAAGATTAGATGTTATCATTAATGATAATGAAGGTATAATTAGACATAAAGGTACAAAACCAATTCATGTTGAAGTTCAATCAAGAAATCCAAAAAGTGGTAAATATATAATCAAACCAAAAACTGAATTCATTATCCCTCTTTTTAAACCATATGAGAACATTTTAGGTTCATTTACTGAGTGTAATCCAATTGCAAATTTAACAGCTGGTGTCCCTGGTGATGTTGCATTATCTGCAATTGATGGTAATAACTATACTTATTGGCAACCATTAAGAAGAGAAGATACGGGAAGATTATTGATTGATCTTGGTGAACCGAAGAGAATCTCTAATGGTTTAGTTATTTGGGGAGCAAGACCTGCTAAATTTTTGAGTGTTTTAGCATATCAACATGAAGGTTTTTATGATGAGCATATTGGAGATATCTTATTAAATTTCAATGATGATAGATTTTATAAGATTGTGGATAATTTACCAATTTCAATAAGTGAACCATTTGATCCAAGAACTTCAAATGAAGTTAAAATATTCCCAAATAATGAAACTAAGTTCCATGTTGAAAGAGATGATGTATACACGAGATTTGTGATTGTGGAAATAACTGATACAATTGATGAAGATGGTATTGAAGGTGCAACATTGAATGAATTTGCATTGTTTTGAAAAAAAATTATGAAGAATTAAACTGTTGTAATCACAGTCTTGACTCAACTATATAACTTAAAAACTATTTTATGATAAATAAAGCAATTATGAGTTATATTTTGATCGTACCAAATTAATCAATTTAACAAATTACTGCTACTGTTACGGTTTACCTTCACACTGTATATTTATCCAAAGAGGTAAAATTATAATCTAAATCTGGTTGATAGTAAATACGAGCCTAAAATATAAATCAATCGCGTCTTTTGGTCAACATTGACCATATGACCAATACGCATGTTATTTGTTCATCAATATTTCCCCCAATCCTTGACTATCATGATTCATCCAATCAAAGACGCGTGTTCGTTAAAGGCACAACATTTTTATGCATTGTGCAATTTCCATCGCGTATAAATTATTAATTTGTTGTCTCAATCGGGAAATTAATAAACAAAGGTAATTTAAGTAGGTCTTATACATGCGAAAAAATTTGAAAGGTATAAAACTTATTGGATTCTTGTTATTTTATATGATTGTTTGAATTTGGTGTTATTCTTCATTTCGATTATCAGTCTTTGATATCAATAACTTGCTGCTTTTTTTGCTTCCATTTAATTATCAGAATCTTTCAACCATTCAATTTAGTCCAGATCTCGATCTATAATTAGTACTTCATCACACTAAAAAGACAGAAAACTTACATAATACACACAACTCAATGGAGCTTTTAATTAATCTCATAACCGCATTCAGTTTATTCACAACACTAGTTTCGTCTCAAGAAATCACCTGTAATGCCACTTCCCATTGTCCTAAAGATACACCATGTTGCAGTCAATATGGTACCTGTGGTACTGGATCTTATTGTTTAGGTGGTTGTCATCCTGCTTTTTCATTCAATTCAGATGCTTGTATGCCAATGCCTGTTTGTAAAGATGTCAAAACAAAATTTGATAATACTAGTAAAATACAAACTGTTTACAATTACCTTGGTGATCCAAATGATGCTGAATGGATTTATTCAGGATATATTCAAAATTATGATGATGCTACTATTCTTGCAATGCCTAAAAATACTGCAGGTTCCGTTCTTTCATCAACAAGATACGTTTGGTATGGTAAAGTGGGTGCTACCATGAAATCTTCAAGAGGTCAAGGTGTTGTTAGTTCTTTTATTCTTTTCTCTAATGCCCAAGACGAAATCGATTATGAATTCGTTGGTGATAATTTGACTCAAGTTGAAACTAATTTTCGTTATCAAGCTGTTTTGAATAATACAAATGGTGGTGTTCATGCTGTTCCTGATACTTATGATGAATATCATACTTATGAATTAGATTGGACAGAAGATGTATTAACTTGGTATGTTGATAATAAAGCTATCAGAACATTGGGAAAAAAAGATACTTATAACGCAACGACCAATACTTATCTATATCCTCAAACTCCTTCAAGAGTTCAGTTCTCTATTTGGCCAGCTGGTAACGATACTAATGCAAAGGGTACAATTGATTGGGCTGGTGGTGTTATTGATTGGGATTCAAACGATATGCAAGATTATGGCTATTATTATACTATTGTGAAAGAAATTTATATTACCTGTTATAATCCACCAAATGGCACTGTTGTTCGTGGTAATGCTTCATATATTTTCAGTAGTGATACTGAATATGGTCAAAAATTCGTTCAAATTTCAAACAATGGTACTGTTTTAGGCTCTCAAGATGCTTCTGGTTTAGACCCAGAAGAAGGTGCTCCATCATCAGTATCTTCAATTACATCATCCACTGAAACATCGACTACGAGCTCACAGGAAACACGTACTAATACTACAGTTACTGGATTCAACCAATTCCTGGGTTCATCAACCACTACTGGAGTTTCCAGTGGTAATGATGCTTCAATCGCCAAAGGTGGATTCACAGCTCTCATTGCCCTTTTGTTAACTCTCTTTGCCATTATTTAGAGTCAGTGCCATATTATTATTCCCCAATGCATATCTTGTTTTATACCGCGCTACAGTATCTTGTAACTCTAGTAACTGTCTACTCTTCAGATCGAGATTCGATTCTGTTCACTGTGCCCGGAACAAGTTAATTTGAGATGTCTGGGTGTTTAGAGGCTCTAGCGAATTCAAAAAAACCAACGATTTGAACAACAAGAGTTTAACACGCGTTAACAACAACAAGGCATCACACCATTGGTCTATAAACCCTCTCCGATTAGTGCTCTTATTGCTTCTTTGATTCATCACATCTACAATTGTTTAAGCTAGTGTCCAAAGAATCATATCGGTCAAGATGAAGATGCTAACAAAGGTATGTTTATGAAGGAGTTGAATCATTTTACTACCGATCTATTCGATTAGATCTGTTTGACTCAATGATACCTCTTATCACTCAATTGTATGAATGAATTACTAACATTATCACCTAAGTTTGAATCCAAGTCAAGTCGTGCGAAAGGTCTAGCCTTCCACCCAACAAGGTATGTATTTGTTATTTTTATCACATTGCCGTTGATCATTATATACTAACTTTATTTATAGACCATGGATATTAGTTGCTTTACATTCCTCAACTATTCAATTGTGGGATTACAGAATGGGTACTTTGATTGATCGTTTTGAAGAACATGAAGGTTCAGTTCGTTCTGTAGATTTCCATCCAACTCAACCATTATTCGTTTCAGGTGGTGATGATTACTCTGTTAAGGTTTGGTCCTTAGACACAAGAAAATGTTTATTCACTTTAAATGGACATTTAGATTACGTTAGAACTGTTTATTTCCATCACGATTTACCTTGGATCATTTCATGTTCTGATGATCAAACTATCAGAATTTGGAACTGGCAAAATCGTCAAGAGATTGCTTGTTTAACTGGTCATAACCATTATGTTATGAGTGCTCAATTCCATCCATCCAAAGATCTAATCGTTTCATCATCATTAGATCAAACCGTTAGAGTTTGGGATATTTCTGGTTTAAGACAAAAACATTCAGCTCCTCAAAATAATTATGAAAATCAATATAATCGTCAACAGCAACAACAACAAGATATCTTTGGTAACACTGATGCTGTTGTTAAATATATTTTAGAAGGTCATGATAGAGGTGTTAACTGGGCTTCATTCCATCCAACTTTACCTTTAATTGTTTCAGGTTCTGATGATCGTCAAGTTAAATTATGGAGAATGAGTGAAACTAAAGCTTGGGAAGTTGATACTTGTAGAGGTCATACCAATAATGTTTTGAGTGTCGTTTTCCATCCTCATGAAGATTTGATCATTTCTGTTGGTGAAGATAAAACTATTAGAATCTGGGATTTAAATACTCGTACTCCAGTTAAACAATTTAAAAGAGATAATGATAGATTTTGGTTAGTTAGTGCTCATCCAAATATCAATTTATTTGCTACTGCTCATGATTCAGGTGTGATGGTTTTCAAATTGGATCGTGAACGTCCAGCTCATGCTATTCATCAAAATCAATTATTTTATGTCAATAAAGAAAAACAAATTCAAATTTTTGATTATGATAAACAAGTTTCATCATTACCAACTCTAAATTTGAAAAAAATTGGTAATACTTGGAATAATTTCAGAAGTTTATCATATAACCCAAGCTCAAGATCTGTTATAATCACTACTGGTGACCAATATGCCTTGGTAGGTTTACCGAAAGATGCTACTGGTGCTATTGAACCTCAAGATTTACGTTTAGGTGAAGGTAACTATGCTACTTTTATTGCTCGTAATAGATTTGTTGTTTTTAATAAATCAACCTCCACTTTAGATATCAAAGATTTAGATAATTCAACCACTAAATCAATCAAATTGGATTCTAATATTAAAGATGTTGTCTATGGTGGTCCAGGTGCTGTTTTGTTATTGAAAAATAACTCAGTTGTCCATTATGATGCTCAACAAAGAAAAGTTTTATCTGAAGTTCAAGTTAATAATGTTAAATATGTTTCTTGGTCATTAGATGGTCAATATATTGCTTTATTATCAAAACATACCATCACTATTGTTAACAAGAAATTAGAAATCATCACTTCAATGCATGAAACCATCAGAATCAAAAGTGCTGCATGGGAGGAAACCGGTGTTTTATTCTATTCAACTTTAAATCATATCAAATATACTTTATTGAATGGTGATAATGGTATTATTAAAACTTTAGACTCAACTTTATATATCACTAAAGTTTCTGGTCAAGATGTTTTCACTTTAAACAGAAATGGTGAAGTTGAAATTGTTAAAATCGATAGTACAGAATATAGATTTAAGAAAGCTCTAGTTAATAAGAACTTTTATGAAGTTTTACGTTTGATTAAATCTTCTAAATTAGTTGGTCAAAATATTATTGCTTATTTACAAAAGAGTGGATACCCTGAAGTTGCTTTACAATTCGTTCAAGATCCTCAAACTAAATTTGAATTAGCTTTAGAATGTGGTAATTTAGATGTTGCTTTACAAGAAGCTAAAATTTTAAATTCTTCTCAAATTTGGAATAAATTAGGTGATGAAGCTTTAAGACAAGGTAATATTCAAATCGTTGAATTTGTTTATCAAACTCAACATCAATTTGATAAATTATCTTTCTTGTATTTAATCACTGGTGATCTTAACAAATTATCTAAAATGGAAATGATTGCTGAACAACGTGGTAATTTTGGAAGTTTGATTCAAAATACCTTCTATAACAAATCAACTGAAAAAAGAGCTGCTGTTTTTGCTCAAGCTGGTTCTTTACCTTTAGCTTATGCTACTGCTAAAGCCAATGGTCATGAAGAATTAGCTGCTCAAATCTTGGAACAAAATGGTCTAACTGAAGATGATATTGAATTACCAGAATTTGAACCAACTGTTAATCCAGAATCTGTTTTATCACAACCAATTCAAAATTGGCCATTAAAACCAGCTACTTTATCATACTTTGAAAAGGCAATTTTAGGTCAATTAGAAGATTTACATATCGCTGAAGATGACGAACAAGAAGAAGAAACTACAACCACTAAAAACACCTCTTCATTTGCTGAACAATCTAATCTTGCATTTGATGAAGAAGAATTAGCTGAAGAAGATGCTGGTGCTTGGGATTTCGGTGATGAAGATCTAGAAATTGAAGAAGAATTCCAAGAAGCTGATTTAGACGTTTCATCAACTGTTCAAGAAGGTGAATTATCATATTGGACACGTAATTCTAAAGTTGCAGCTGGCTATGTTGCAGCTGGTGCCTTTGATACTGCTGCTCAATTATTAAACAGACAAGTTGGTCTTGTTAACTTTGAACCATTACGTTCAAGATTCTTACAAGTCTATGAAGCTTCTAAATTATACTTACCAACTTCTCAAGGTACCCCAGCTGTTCAAACTTATATTCGTTCTGATATTGAAGAAGATGATGTTACGAAAGTCTTACCATTAATACCTGGATTTGAAGATATATCGAAGATTATTAATGAAGGTTTTGCATTATTTAGAGGTAATAAATTAGAAGAAGCTATTGAAACTTTCAGAAAAGTGATATATCTTATCACTGTTATTGCAGTTGATAATAAAGATGATGAAGAAAAAATATTTGAAGCTTTGACCATTGCTCGTGAATACATCTTAGGTTTATCCATTGAATTAGAACGTCGTTCTGTTGAAAATAGTGATGTTAAACGTAACTTAGAATTAGCTACTTATTTTACTAAAGCTGAATTGATTCCACAACATAAAGCTAATTCTTATCAAGTTGCATTAAGTCAATCTTTCAAACATAAGAATTATGCATCAGCTTCATATTTTGCTTCTAAATATTTAGAACTCATTTCTACTGGTCCAAAAGCTGAACAAGCTAAAAAAATCAAAGCTAAATCTGATTCTATTGGCCGTGATGCTATTGAAATCAATTTTGATCCAGATGCTGAATTTGATGTTTGTGCTGCAACTTACACTCCAATTTATAAAGGTTCTCCATCAACTTCAGAAGGTTTAACTGGTGCTAAATATCAAATTTCTGAAAAGGGTAAATTAGATAAGATTACTGGATTAACAATCATTGGTGCACCAGCATCAGGTTTAAAAGTTCGTGTTTAACTTTTAGACATATTATAGTTTTTTACATACAATTTAAGAGAAAAAAAAAGAATTTAATGTATATTACTTAAAGTTAGAATAATCTGTACAAGATATCGATAATACAGGATCAATTATTAAATGGAATGTGTCTATTATTTATATTATTGGCTATGCAGTAGAAGAAGGGTTTGGAGCAGGTGTTGGTGTGTTATTTACGTCACTAATTGGTTCAACGGAGTCTATTCTTGGTTTTTTGTTTGAATCTTCTACGCTAACGGTGTCCTCTCTTCTTCTTTTCAATACCAATCCTGGATTTAAACAATATTGAACTTTTCTATCTATTACTGTGGCTTCTTCCTTTGTTGGGTTATGAGCATTTTCAATCATATCTTCACATTGTTGAATTGTTTCAAGTATTTGATCATACATTTGAGTATCTAATGGTGGTCCATCTTTAATTTCAACATCATCTTCACCTTCTTTCTTTATTTCAGTATTTTCTTCTTTCTTAACTTGAAAGTCATCTGTTTCTTTTTTAACTGATGTTTCAGTAATGAACTTTTTCTTCAAATATTTCTGCACTATTTCATTATTAACCTTTTTTAAACATGCTAATGCAATTTGTGGTGGAGTGAAATGATAAACGACATCAGAAATCAACGTTTCATCAACTAATTTTCTTGCTTCATCATAGATTGAGCCTAATTTTTTCACAGGGATTTCATCTCTTAGTATATCCTGTATATCAAAGAAGAACCCATATAATGGTCTGAATGGATGATGAGTTAATAATGTGAATTTCAAAGATTGTAAAATTTCGAATTCTAAAGCTAGGATTGATTCAGGTGTAGTTTTTGGAATTCTTTTACAAAATGTATTTATGCTGATGAAATAGTTTTCAGACTTAGCAGCTAAGAATAAACAAGTTAATAAAATTAATTTTGGATGATAGTCCATAACACTATTAACAAGATAAAACTTTCTAAGAAATGAAATTGCAGTGGCTCGTACCTGTGATGGCATGTTGAAGTGTCTAGCCAATCCACTTATTCTTCTTGAATGAAATGATATGAGTTTAAATTCTTCCTCTGATGTGACTTTTTCGATTTGTGATGGATCAACTTCTTGATGTTGTAATAATCTTTCATCAACACTGGCACATCCTTTTTCATTGACAGCTCTTCTCTTTTCAGCTAGTTCTTCAACTGTGTATGACCATAGACGGTACTGGCTTGAGCGACGGTATAGTTCGTCTAGTGAAACTCTGTTACTCATGACTCTGCACTGGATTGTTTATAATTACTATTAATATCTCTAGTACTTGAATAAGAACTAGTCTCGATGGTCTTTATGATAAAATGGTGGTGTCTGGATGTTTCCTGCTTACCGTTGCTTAGGTGAAATTTTAAAATGTAAACAAATGAAAGATAGATGAAAAACCACAAAGAATTCAAATACTCACCAATCAGAACACCAAAACCAGGCAAGATGGCGTACGTTCAGTCCAAGGTGATGAAGAAGAGGTTTCAGGACTCTAACAAGCGTCGTATGAGCGGTGCTGCCTTTCTTCGGGAGGAATTAAACAACATAGACGCTGGTAATACTTCCTTATTAGATGATGTTGCACCTCCTGTGATTCAACAGGATAGAGGTGTCATGATGGCTAACTTCGAAGAGTGGATCAAGATGGCTACTGATAACAAGATTAACTCGACTAACAGTTGGAACTTCGCTTTGATTGATTATTTCCATGATTTAAACGTTTTAAGAGGACAAGATAACAACATTAATTTCCAAAAGGCAAGTGCAACTTTAGATGGTTGTGTTAAGATTTATTCTTCGAGAATTGATTCTGTTGCCACTGAAACTGGTAGATTGTTAAGTGGTTTGGCAACAAAAAAATCAAGTCAAGTTAATGGTGATGATGAAGAAAATGATGAAAATGAAGATAACGATGATGAAGGTGATGAGGCAAATAATGATGATGAAACATCTAAAAAGAAACCCAAATCTAAAAAAAAAGATACGGGTGATAAGTTAGTCACTTTTGAAAGTTTGAAAATTAAGAAACTTTCTCAGGAATTGGCTATTGATCCATTATTCAAGAAAACTTTAGCAGAATTTGATGAAGGTGGTGCTAAAAGTTTGTTGCTAAACACTTTACACGTTGACAAGAATTCAAAAGTTGTCTTTGATGCAAGTACAACCAACGCAAATGATGAAAAAGATGGTTTAAAAGTTAAAGATGAAGATGAAGATGAGGAAGAGGAAGAAATAGATAATGACGAAGACGTTGAAATGACAGGCCTCAAAGATGAAGAAATTGATATTGATAGATTCAAAGATTTGATTTTCAAATCAGACGAAGATTTAGACAACTATACGTTATGCCCTTCTTTTGAACATTTGAGCAGTGTGCTTGGTGATATGGGTAAATTAAAAACTTTGATAAATGATGTTAATGAACAAAATAAAGATTTCCAGTATCCAGATTTACAAATGCCAGCCCCAAATAATGTTGACAGTAATTATAATGATTATGTTGATTTTGATTTTGGTGGTGGTGGTGAAGAAGAGCCATATGGTGAGTTAGAAGAAGAAGCTGCTGCCGTTATTTTTGAAGATGAATATAAACAAAATGAAGAAGAAATTGAAGCTGATACCACTTGTGTGGTTGCTAGTGTTGTTGATCAGGATTTAATGGCTTACTTTGATAACACTCTGAAACGTAACTGGGCAGGTCCTGAGCATTGGAGAGTTAAACAATTGAAAAAAGTCAAGAAAGCTGAAACTCAACAACCAGGTGAAGAAGTAACAAGAAATAGAAGAAGAAAAGAAGATTTTGTCATTGATTTCCTAACTGAAATGACAGAAGAACAAGATATAAAACAAGAGAAAAAAATATTTTCAAAGGGGAATCTCTCTGCAACTCTACCAGAAGAAGAATGGCAATCAAAGGATTCATATTTATTGCCAGATGATAAATACTTCTCATCTGTTCAACTAACTAGATTATTTTTAAAACCATTACAAAAATTGAAATTATTTACAAAAGCTGCTGTTTCAACTAATGAGATTTCAGATAAAAAAGATGTACTTCCTGATGCAACATTCTTTGCCGATAATTATGAAAATAATAAAGAGTCTGAAGAAGATAATCCATTTTATAACAATGATGATCAAGGTTTTGACTTTGACTTTGGGGGTGATTATGATGATGAACCAGAAGGACCAGTTAACTTTGGTACACAACTAGTTTCAGGTAATCCAAACATAAAATCGAATACTCTTAATTACTCAAAAACTGCTAAAAATGTTAATGTTAAAGTTCTAAAGGATAATATTTGGAAGGTTTTAAAAAAACCTAAAGTTGAAAATGATGAACAAGCTGATGTTCCTAAGGAAGAAGAGGAAGACAGTAAGCAATTCAGTGCGGTGGTTAAGGATATTGCAAATATGTATCCAAGAGAACAAAAGAAAGATTTATCAACTAGCTTTTGCTTCATTTGCTTATTACATCTTGCTAATGAACATTCTCTTGTGATTGAGAATGATGAATCATTGACCGATTTACAGATAACGGGTCTACAATCTGGTGCAGAGAGTCTAACAGCATAGTCATATAATACACACTTATTTATTACTGTACTACTCATTGTAAGTTCAGGTATTAGAATGAGTAGATACTAGAAGCCCTCGGATTATTTCAAACCCCCAAGAGTCCGCCACCGAAACTTTTGGAAGGAAAAAATGCTCCAATTTATCTCAAATAAAAAGAAATATTGATTCATATCATTTTATTGTGATAATTATCAACTTTTTGCACATTTTAGTGTATTAAGAGCAAATCATTTATCATTCTAATCCAAGAAAGAGATTTAATCTGTTGAAAAACTCGCTATCTGAGTGTAAATTTATCAAATATTACAAATTGACTATTTTGCTCACTTGATAAGTCTTTTGGTACATTAAAATCAACCTACAAAAATCATCACAAAATCATTGATAGATATTGATACAACAAACCTCATTTAACAATGTTAAGAACCGTTTCGTTATCTTCTGCTTCATTAAGAGCTGCAACTTTCAGAAAATCACCAATGATGGCAAATTATATCGCTATTAGATTTGCATCAAGTTCAGTTCAAAAATTATTAGCTTCCAAAGAACAATTAGCCAATAGAAAAACAGATAATGCCCAAGTCCAAGCTGATTTCTATCAAAGTTTATTAGACGCTAATTATCCTCAACACGTCATCACGAGATATGAAAGTCAAGGAATTGCAAATTCCGCAGAATGTGCCCAATTATATAGTCAAGCTTTGAAAAATGTTGGGAAAGTTAAAGAAGCTGAACAAGTCCTACAAGGTTTAGCAGCTGGTAATATCGCTGGTGCTTCAGGTTCTGGTGGTTCCCAATTTGGTCCTGGTTTGAATTTCGGATCAAGACATGAACCAATTCATGTTGTTGTCACTGAAAGTACTTTTAGTATGGTTTCCAAATGGATCAAATGGTTAGTTCCAATAGGTTTATTAACTTGGGGTGCCATGGAAGGTTTCACATTCTTAGTTGAAAATGGTACAATTTTCAAAAATGCTGATTCAAATGATAAATCAATTGATGTTTCTAAAGTCACTGTTAAATTCGATGATGTTAAAGGTGCTGATGAAGCAAGAGCTGAACTAGAAGAAATTGTCGATTTCTTGAAAGATCCAACCAAATTCACAGGTTTAGGTGGTAAGTTACCAAAAGGTGTCTTATTAACTGGTCCTCCAGGTACTGGTAAAACTTTATTAGCTAGAGCTACTGCAGGTGAAGCTGGTGTTCCATTTTTTTTCATGTCAGGTTCTGAATTTGATGAATTATACGTTGGTGTTGGTGCTAAAAGAGTTCGTGAATTGTTTACTCAAGCAAGAGCCCATTCTCCTGCTATTATTTTCATTGATGAATTAGATGCTATTGGTGGTAAACGTAATCCAAGAGATCAAGCTTATGCTAAACAAACTTTAAATCAATTATTAGTTGAATTAGATGGGTTTTCACAAACATCAGGTATTATTATCATTGGTGCAACCAATTTCCCAGAATCTTTAGATAAAGCCTTAACAAGACCAGGTAGATTTGATAAAGTTGTTAATGTTGATTTACCAGATGTTAGAGGTCGTTCTGCTATTTTAAAACATCATATGAAAAATGTTGAAATCGCTAAAGACGTTGATCCAGCTATTATTGCAAGAGGTACCCCAGGTTTATCAGGTGCTGAATTAATGAATTTAGTGAATCAAGCTGCAGTTTACGCATCTCAACAAAATGCATTATCTGTTGATATGAACCATTTTGAATGGGCTAAAGATAAGATTTTAATGGGTGCTGCAAGAAAAACAATGGTCATCACTGAAGCAAGTAGAAGAATGACTGCTTATCATGAAGCTGGTCATGCTATTATGGCTTTATACACTCCAGGTGCTACATCTTTATATAAAGCTACCATCTTACCAAGAGGTAGAGCTTTAGGTATTACATTTCAATTACCAGAAATGGATAAAGTTGATCTTTCTAGAAGAGAATGTTTAGCCAGATTAGATGTTTGTATGGGAGGTAAAATTGCTGAAGAGCTGATTTATGGTCCAGAAAATACCACTAGTGGTTGTGGATCTGATTTAAGTAATGCTACAGGTACAGCAAGAGCAATGGTTACTCAATATGGTATGAGTCAAAAAGTTGGTCCAATTAGTTTAGCAGAAAAATGGGAATCATGGTCTGCTAAATTAAGAGATACTGCTGATCAAGAAGTTGTTGATTTATTAAAATCAAGTGAAGAAAGAACAAGAACAATGTTGAATGAAAAATCAGTAGAATTAGAAAGATTGGCTCAAGGTCTAATTGAATATGAAACTTTAAACAAAGAAGAAATCATTAAGATTTGTAATGGTGAAAGCATAGCTAAAGCTAAAACTATCAGTAATACCGTTGTTGAAACTCCAGATAGTGATGGACGTAAAAAAAAAGATAAAGGTAAACAACCATTCCCAATAATGGTTGAAGCTTAAACTTGAAAAAAGATTTTATAATAATTTGTGATGTGTTTTATGATTCCTTCCTTGTATATATACTTATATATCAAAAGAGAATGGATTCCTTTTAATAGATGAAGGGTATGGTGTTTTTTTTTTTTATATAAATCGTGTGTTTTTTATTGGTTTTTTCTATGTGTTATTTTACATTTTTAATAAAACAGATGCATTAATTCATTAATTCAATTATGTAGATTTTATCTCATTGTGCTTGTAGTTTCTCAATCAAATGGCTTGTGGATTTGGACACTTCGATCTTTAATTCTTTGCCTAAGAATTGAAACCCTTGAAGTTCTCTTAATGCTAATGAAGATGCTTGTTCATCGTTATATACTATAAAAGCTTGTCTAGGTAGTTCCTTTTTGGTATTTATACTGAGTACTTCTCCGTATGTGGAGAAAAGGACGTATAACTGTTGTCTTATCAAGTAGATGTGGTCGGATGGCAGATTTGAGACGTATAAAGTGTGATTGGTGTACATTTATTGCAGTGTTTTTGTCTTTGAAGTAAAATTAATGGAAGAGATTATTTTTATCGCGAAATAATTTCAAGCTTACGGTTTAGTATGAAGGTGAGTGCATTTATCTATTTAGAAGCCTCGTAAGCATCATTAAAACTGTTCATGACGACATCTGGAACACCACAACCATTTCCGAAACTCATCCCACCTTGGACTATTTTGCCTTTATATTTGGATTTTAGCCATTTATGGAACTCTTCTTTTTTCGTAAGATACTCTCTTTCAAATTGTGGGATACATTTTGGAATAAAACTATGATCAATTATATCTGAAGGTTGTAAATCTATTCCTAAATGTCTTTTAAGCACTTCATGTGTACGTCTAGTCATCTCTTCATCACTTGGTTTTTCTTTATTCAACCATTGATGACCACCAAACATCAATGTTAATTTAGTGTATTCCTTTTGTGGAGTCTCTTCATTATGATAAAGATAATTCGAACTTTTTTCAATATCACTATCAAATATACAGCCTAGCAATTCTTCTTTGTTTTCTGCAGCTTGTGGTACAAGATACCCAAATCCATTTATCTTCAGATCATTTCTAGGGGTATATATGTTAACCATATAAATATCAACAAAATTTAGAATAAATTCAGGTTCGGAGACGTTTAAAATGTTTAATAAGCTGTTAGAGTTGATGCTTGATCTAATATGATCGAATTCATCTTTATTGTTTATTATTAAATGGTCATTTTGGGGGACGATTGATGTGATTGGATTGTTTAACTTGAATTCAACTTGGGGATTTTTATCTAAGACTCTATGAAGTTTTAAAGTGAATGAAGCTAAACCATTTGAGAAAGATAACATTGGATAGTTCTTCAAATTTTCTTTTGAGGTTAAAAACTTTGAAGTCTCAACATTAAATACTTCGCCATATCTTTTCAAATCTTCAGATAATAAGGAAGCTTGATCAATGTCTTTTGGTTTTTTATTTAAAGCTTTGGCAAATGCAGCTTTAATGATTGAACCATGTTCATTTTCAAGTTTGGTGAGTGCTGGCATAATGGCATTAACACTAAGGTCCTTGACATCACCAGCATAAATACCTCTATAAACGGCACTTAGAAATTTATTTGTTAATAAAGGAGAGAATCTTCTTGAGAAAAATTCATGGATTGATTCATCCTTTGTATGTGATTTTTTAGCAATGAATGGTTCTTTTAGAATAGACCAAAATATTCTACTTAGATCATAGAAATCATTAATGTAAAACTTTACGAAATCATTCTTTGAAGTTGGTAACTGAATTAAATCTTTCCCATTTTCAGCAACTAACCATTTCTTATTAGAAACATCAGATGATTTGATAAACTTGACTTCATTCTTTAAATCTAGTCTCTCTATGAGATCCAGTATCACTAGTGTTCCGGGACTGATACTTCTCAATGTTCTTGGACCTTTTTGTAGGATGATTCGATCTTCATTATGCTTTTGATGTAAGGATTTAATGTATCCTGATGGTTCATGAGATTCCTCAAACACCGTTATTTTCAAGTCTGGTCTTAATTTGGAGAGGAAGTAAGTGTAAGTCAGACTGGAGATTCCGGATCCAATGACTGCAACTCTTGAACTCTTTGAAATTGACATGAATTCGACAGTTTTAGAAGTAATCAAACATCTTTATTTAAAATCTCGAGAATTGAATCTTTAATTTATGAGATGAGCTCATCAGCTGAAAATGGAAAGGTTGCGAGGCCCGTGCACATCAACATCAACAAAAGCGAATCTTTAAAAAAGTAAACAAACGAACCTCAAATTCAACAAATTTGGCGTCTAGATCAATCAATTATGCCGTAAGTTGGACTATAACCGTGTGCTTCTGTGCCACTAATAACTAACATCTTGAACCAGTGAAATTCTAACGCTTCAGGTCGGTCAGTGTGGTAACCAAGTCGGACATCAGTTCTGGAATCAACTTTGTAATGAACATGGTATTGATTCAGATGGGTTAAGTAGCGTCACTGAGAAAAGAGAAGATGAAACTAATGTGTTCTTCAATAATAATGGAGATAACAGATACACTCCAAGATCTATCCTAGTGGATTTAGAACCGGGCGTGATTAATGATATAACTACAAAACAAACTCATAATTTATTTAATGATAGAAACATACACGTCTCAAGCACGGGGCTGGGTGCTGGGAATATATGGTCTAAGGGTTATGATTACGCTGATAGTGAACAGGTATTATTCATGGAGATGATTGATAGAGAATTGGATTCTTGTGATAATTTAGAAGCGTTCCAGTTATTTCATTCAGTTGCAGGTGGGACCGGTTCAGGTGTTGGTTCTTATTTATTAGAATTACTAGCAGACAATTATAACAAAAAATTAAGCACAACTTATTCTGTATTTCCAGAGAGTGTTCAATCTTCAGAGGTTGTTGTTCAACCATATAATACAGTCTTAACTTTAAAAAGATTAATTGACTCATCAGATGCAAATATTGTTATTGAAAATAGTGCATTATTGAAGAATGCAATCAATGTTTTCCAAAGTAATAGCCCTACAATAAGCCAAACAAATCAATTGATCTCTACACTAATATCAAGTACAACTAATACTTTAAGATATCCAGGTTATATGTATAACTCATTAACAAGTGTGATATCAACTTTAATTCCAACTCCAGATTTACATTTCTTAATACCAAGTTATACATCCTATACAACAGATTTTGTCACAGAAGGTAAATCAATTAGAAAATCAACTGGATATGATGTGATTTTAGAATTATTGGATAAAAAATTAAAAATGGTTGATGTTGATGATGAACATAATTCATATATTTCAATATTTAACGTGTTACAAGGGAGTTTTGAACATAGTGATGTTCAAAAGGCAATAATTAAGGCACAACAACGTTCTAAATTTGTTCCATGGAGTTCATCAACTTTACACGTTGCTTATGGTAAAAAATCACAACATTATAAAACTTCAAATTCAGATTATCCAAGTGGTTTAATGTTATCAAATTCTACCTCAATAATAACGTTATTAGAGAAAACATGCCAACAATACGATAAGATCATGAAGAGAACTGCATTTATTGGTGGTTATAGGGATGGTAAATTATTTCAAAATGGGTTAGATGAATTTAATGAATCAAGAGAATCAGTTCAGTATGTTATTGATGAATATAAAAATGCTGAAACGGATTCTTATCTTGATGATGATGATGATATTGATGTTGATATTGATGGACAAGGAATATAAGATACTAAGATACTACTAATTTAATGAAACTAGGTGATAATAATATTAATTTTGATTTTAATGCATGTTCTATATATAAGTAATGAATACTTTCAACGTAATCCATTAGTTTTAGGTGTTTTGTTATAAAGCTGCTGTCTATTGTGTACTATTTGTTTTCTTGGTTGTGGTGGAGGAGGAGGTCTCTTTGATATTGAATTGAGAGATAAAGAAGAAGTATTTGAACTAGTTAATTCTAATTGTGGTAATTCTTCTTCAGCATCATTATTATCATCTTTAATCCATTTTAAAGATAAACATCTTGATGCTAACCTTTTGGTAGTTTCTGAAATCTTCCAAAAAGTTGAATCACCTTCACCTGATAAAAAAGTTAATAAAGTTTTCAGTTCATCCTTCTTGTATAGAGATGTTTGAAATTGTTTCTTTTTCAAAATTTGATATAATACCCTTAAAAACGTATTCATTATTGCTTCTTCATCTTCTGATAATCCAGACAACTCTCGAACTAGGACATCCACCAACACATTCAGATCATTATGATAAAACATATCACTTGTTTTAACATCATTAAATATCAGATATAAGATCTTTGAAATCATTATTTGTAAACATCTATCATCTTCTCTATTGAAATAAACCAACAAACATTCATTGAAATTAGATGAATTTGAGCCCGATAGTGCTTCGAATACCTTATTGGGGATGTGTTGCTCTCTTTGATAAATCATGAATTGTTCATTGATGGATAAAATGAATTTAAATTTAGCTGAATTGAAAACATCTTCCTCATTATATGCAACTATTAAAGATTCAAATATATAATTAATGAAAAAAGTATCGATTAATAGTAAATCATTCAATGGAATTGATAAATATTTACATATTTGAAACAATAAATCCAATTGAATAGTGCATACTTTTTTAATGATTTGAACCGTTCCAACCTCAATTGAATCTTTATTTAAGACTGCTAAATTGCCAAATAAGTAGGATAAAGAGTTATAAAACACACTAAATCCATCAAATTCCTGAATCACCTGTAACAACGAAGAGTCATTCTTAGAGTCTAACAACAACACATAACTTGCAATATATTTCATATTCAAATCCAATTCCAAAACGTTCAAAAATGATAAGATCTTCCCTATACAAAACAGTCTGTTGTTCTCATAAAGCTCCGAGTGGATCAGATACAAGCCACAACGATAGATGTCCTGGTCGTCGTTGATATAAATATGGACATGATCAGCAACTGTCTTTATAAAACGTACAAACAGTGAATTGACCGTCTGTTCAGTCCAAATGAAACCAATTTCAGGCCGTATTGAGTTCTGGACGTGGATCCAAAACTCGTCTTGATTATCGAAGACGATGTCGTCCATCCAGTGTGGGTTTTTTTTTTGAATGAGTGTGGATTTGTTGTTATTTATATAATGTCTCTTAAGCTAGATTTGATTTTTTGATTTTGTGATAACGAAATTTTACCACAATTTAAGTGAAAATACAAATCATGGTGACTTTGGCAGAGGTGAGTTGCTTCGTATTGCTGGAATGTATGTTACTAACAATCATCGCATTCAGGCGTACGAATTGGTGGAAAAAGCAGAAAATTTGAGCACAAATGGACAATTTAATGAAGCCTCGTCACTCCATAAGAAAGCAAGTGAAATATTCAAAGAGAATATTGGGAAAACAAAGAATAAAGAGATCAATTTGGCATTGGAACTGCTAGTGGAGCAACATCTGAGAAGATCGAGGGAACTGACGCTTTTGAATAATTCAAAACCTGTTTTCAAACAATCGAATAATCATAATCTAAACACTTCTTCATCACCAATTAATACCAATAATAACTCATTCTTTAATAACAAAACAAACACTGAAAATAACTCAATCTCTGCCTCTTTGGCTTCTGCAAGGGGCATTCAAACACCTCTTGAGAATTTCATCTCCACGGGCTCAATAATAATGACGGGCAATAATAATCCAGTGGTTGATGATATTGATCCGTTAACTAAATTCCAAATACAGGTGTATAATCTTATAAAGGCCCCTAATTTGAACAATATGATAGAGACTCCCATCCCTGATCAACCTGTGAAAAAATCAGGTAAAACCATTGAAGAATTGGAGATTGAAAATTATATGTTGAAGAAATTGATTGTTAATTATAGTGAGAATTTACAAGTTTATGAAAGTTTCCATAATAAAGTGAAGAATAATCTAAGGAATTATTTGAACACTTTGAAAAGGGATTTGAATAAGCAAGAGTTGAATAAGAAGAAAGAATTTGATATTAAATTGGATCTTTTAAATAAAGATAATAGAAAATTAGAAGAACAAATCAAAAAGTTGAAACAAAGATGGGATGAATTGGTTCAGAATGCAAAAAAGAGAAGAGATGATAAAGAGAATAAAGGATAACACAACCACTATTTAACAAAAAATATTTATTTATTTATTTATTATATTTAATTCTTAAATTATTCTATGCTTTGGATTTAATACCATGAACCATTTCTTCTTTTGTGATTAAATGACCAATGGTTTCAATTTGTCCTAACAATTCATCAACATTATTTGACCATTCGTTTAATAATTCATTTGAATCTTTTGGTTTAGCAAAACTAACGATTTTGGCAGGTCTATTGATCTTAGCGAATATAACACCTTTATTAACTAAAGAAATGATGAATTGTTCAGTTTCAATTTCTGATAAATCTAGTAATTCATTCAATCTTGATAATGTTATAGTTGTATAATAAGAAGAAATAACTCTTAAATTATGTTCAATGACTCTTGAACGTAAATCTTCCCAATGTTTTTGATTTGATTTCAAAGTTTCAGGATCTTTAAAATATTCAGATTTTAATAATTCTTCATTATAGACTTGTTTTATGATTGGCCATCTCATTAATTCTTTTGTAATGAATGATTTAACAAATTTATGATGTAATTCTAATTTTTTCAAATTATTATCTAAATCAATTTTATTAATTAAATCATTTTGTAAATTATCATATGGTGATAAGATTATAAAATATACTATGTTAATCAAAATTGGTTCCCATTTAGTTCTATTTTCTTTAATACTTTTGATTTCATAAATTGATAAATAATATTTAGCAATATTCAAATAATCATCTTTATTAATACCAATTCTAATCAGTAATTCATAATATTGTAATTTAATATCTTGATACTCTTCTTGTTGTAAAGTTTTAACTAAAATTTTTCTTGATAAAATAGTTGCTTGAATGAAATCACCTTTTAAAATACATAATTCAATTTGTTCTAAGATGAATTCCATTTTTTCTCTTAGAGTCATTGATCCGTAAGTTTCAACTTGTAATTCAGTTAATAAATCAGTTGCTTCATCGATTTTATTCTCTGATCTTCTAATATGTGATAATTCTCTTGTGACTCTAGCTCTTTCAACTTCAACGAATATCTTACTTTCTGTAACTGTTCTGATTGTTTCAATGACTTTTATCTTAGTTTCCAAGTCTGGAGTCTTATCTAAATATTCAATTGCCTCTTGAACGAAAGTTTGAACTGCTAATTTTAATTGACCATGTTTTTTAGAAAGTAAAACTAATTGTTCATTTAATCCTTCCCAATCATTATTATCACCTAATAATTGTGCAATTTTAACCAAGACTCTTTTGGATGAAGATAAATCTGAAGCCTGACGAGTTTGTTTCTCCAAAAATAGGAATTTTTCTAATGCAGTTTTGTAATCAGACTGAAATTAATGTGTTAGTATTTACTTATAGTAAAATTGCCACTGGAAATACATACTTTAGCCAATAGATCAATCTGAGGGAATTGTTCATCCAAAGTTTCGGTGAAGTCCTTTTCTGCCTTCAATGGAGCGTCTCTTGACATTTTTTACTGAATTTATGCCTAAATTAACGTGAATTGACGCTTAAATTTCGATTAATTTCAATCTTTAATCCAAAATTTTGTTGTTGATTTTTTTGATTTTTGGAATTTGTTGATTTTCTCACCAGCCACATTTAGATTATGTCATCAATTCGCGGAAATTTGGATCCGGAAATATCTGTGGCTGGTGCACTTTTTATAGAGGAGGAAAAAAAATTTTAAAGCGATGAGCTTCAGTTTAAATTAATTTAATACTGGCAAAAGATCTGAAGGAAATTCATTGAAAATGGCAGGCTCTCAGTTGCAGAAACTTAAAGCTGCGTTGAAAGAAAACGGTCTTACAGGGCAACAAAACGTCAAGAGCAAGAAGGCTACCAGAAAGGCTCCATCTGATTCAAGAAGAGATGAAAGACAAGACGTTATTAATAAAATTAGACAACAATTTAATCCATTTGAAGTTAAAACAAACAGACAAAAATTTGCAACTGATGAGAAGTTTAAAAGAGGTGCACAGGGTAAACCAGGTATTTCCAAACAAATTGGTGAAGATGCAAGAAAGGCAGCATGGGAAGCTAAAAAATTAACAAAAAATAGAAATGGTACAATTAAAGATAGACGTTTTGGTGAAAAGGATAAAACTTTAACACCCGAAGAAAGAATGCTTGAACGTTTCACAAGGGAAAGACAAATGCAAAGTGGTGCTTCCAAAAGATCAGATTTATATAATTTAGAAGATTCTGATAATGAAGAAGAAGCTTTTGGTTTTAGTGGTGAAAAATTAACTCATTTTGGTGAATCGATTGATGATTTTAATGAAAATGATTTGAATGATAATAGTGATGATGAATTTATGAAACCAAAGAAGAGATCAATTGAACAATTACAAGACAATGATGATGATGAACAAGAGCAAGAACAAGAAGGTGTTCAGAGAAAGAAAACTAAAGCTGAAGTCATGCAAGAAGTTATCTCAAAATCTAAATTCTATAAACAACAAAGACAACAACTAAAAGAACAAAATGATGAAAAAATCTTAGATTTAGATGATGATTTCGGTGATGTTATGAAAGCTTTAGGTTCTGTTAAAAAAGTTAAACAAAACCAATTTGCTGATACTTTAAAAGATCCAAGTATTTTACATTATGAACAATCTGTTAGAGAATTAAATATGGAAAGAAGAGCTGCTCCAGCTGATAGAACCAAAACTGATGAAGAAATTAGAATAGAAAGAGCCACTAAAATGAGAGAATTAGAACAAGCAAGAGAAAGACGTATGCAAGGTGAAGAGTATGATCAAGATAGAGGTGCTGATGATTTAGGTCAAGATTTCTGGGAACAAGAAAGTGGTGATGAAGGTGAAGGTTTCGCAATTGATGAAGAGGAAGAAGTTGAAATTGATGAAGAAGATGATCAAGAAGATGAAAATGATCAATCAGGAAGACCTAAAAACCAAAAAGTTGTTACTGTTATTTGTCCAGAATCTCATGAACAATTCTTAGATATATTAGAAGAGATTCCATTTGAAAACACTTTAACTCAAGTCAATAAAATCCTTTCAACTTATGCACCACAATTACAAATTGGTAATAAAGAAAAATTATCAATTTTCACAGTTATTTTATTTCAACATGTTTTATATTTATCAGAATCTAATTTAACAGAAGATCCAAGGTTTAATGAAATTCAACAAGGTTTAATTTCAATGATTAAAAATTTGATGGAAAAATACAGTACTGATTTAACTGAAGCTTTACGTGATAAAATTGAAGAAATACATGAAAGAATTCAAGATACTTTAAAAGGTAATGAATCATTCCCAAGAATTTCAGATTTAACATTTTTTGCTTTAATTGGTTTATTTTATTCAACTTCAGATCATTTCCATTTAGTCGTTACACCTTCTTCAATTGTTATGGGTGAAGCTTTAGAACAATTAAAATATAATTCTTTAACTTCTTTATTATCAGGAGTTTTCATCTCTGAAGTGTTTTTAACTTATCAAAGAATTTCAAAAAGATATATCCCTGAAGTTACTTATTTTTTACAAAAGGCATTATTAAGTTTATTACCTACTGAATTAAATGATAAAAGTGAAATTTTTGCCAAAGCAGATACAAAATTCCCATTAGATTCATCAATTCAATCAGTTGAACAAGACTTAATCTTAAAAATTTCAAATATTGATGATGAAATTTATCTAAATTCAAATAAATCTTTGATCTTCGAAAAAATTCTACAAGTTCTAGAATTAGCTTTAGATACATGGAAGGAAAAAACTGCATTAATTGAAATTTCAAACCCATTCATAATAATCTTACAATCATACACTGAATTATATCCTGATTTCAAACCATTGACTGCATTATCATTGAAATTTAAAAGATTATTGAAATTCTCTGAAGATGAAAGAGTTCCATTAACTTTACAATCCCATAAGAAATTGGCAATTGCTTCACTTGCACCAAGATATGAAGAAAATTTCAACCCAGAAAAGAAATCTTATGATAATAATAGACATAGACAAGAAGTTAGTAAGATGAATCATTTGATTAAACAAGAAAGAAAAATCACTCTACGTGAAATTAGAAAAGATTCAAGATTTGAAGCAAGACAACAAATTAAAGAAAAGAAAGAAGCTTATGAACAATACCATTCTAAAATGTCTAAAATTCTTAACACTATTAATACAATTGAAGGTGCTGAAAAGAATGAATATGCAAGAGAAAAGAAAGCTGCTAAAAATAAAAAATAATCATGGGAATTTTAAACATATTGTATATTATATCCATTCTACTTGATATCATATCTATGTAATTTGACGATAATATTGTTTCTTTGATTAAATCATTGATAATTGATTAGCAGTATAGAACTAACTTCGATTTTTTACCTCTAAGATCATCCTAAAACGTATAACTAATGATGGTACAGGTAATAAGCCGCGTATAGAATAATTCTACAATAGATAGTATTAGTATTACTGTCTCGTTAATATTTGACATGAATTTACACTAAATAGATCAAGGCGAATAATGACGTCATAGAATATTACTTCGACTATAACCATATAATAATTTTGATTAAACATTAATAGCTAATATATCAGTTAATCATGTAGTAACCCTGGGCCCGTAATTGATTATATAGGAGTAGTACGTCATGTGTACTAGACTAGACGGCGACTAGCTGCTGCACAGGTGCTGATTATCTTTTTTCCGACGTTACTCCGACGGATTATCAAGTTTTGAAAAACATAAACTCATTTATATTTCAATTTTTATAAAGCTGAAAAAATAATGAATTGTTGAGAAAATAAAGATTTTGGGAAATGGAGGGTAACCTCTAGTTGACTTACTGTAGGTATTCAACTACATGATTTAAGTGTGATCAAATTACGATTGATAAATCTATAAATAATATCTAGAAATAGACGTGTATACTCATAAGTAACAATTAATTTAATATTCACATTTTTAATATCAATATTATTGTGTATTTTATAACTATATTATAACACGAATTCATTGATTAATTGACTTGATCAATAACAGTACGTCTATGACAATCATGTACTACAAAATTGATTAATACCTAAAATATTTAATTATACAAGACGTACTTAATTTAACAAAAAAACACTATTTATCAGTTAATCATACAGTTATCAACTCCATGTATCAAAACAAATAATTGTGAATCAATGAGACACCTGATAATCTCTATAGAATTGATTAACCATACCTAATACACCTGGTTTTTTAACGCCTGTTTCATCATCATCTTTATAACTATGAACATCAGTTTTAGGTAATGTCATTAAAAATGATTCACCTAATGGTTCTTCAATTTGTCCTCTAAAATTATTATTAGTGTCTCTTATTCTTGGATCTAAATTACCAAATTTAGTTTGACTCAATGGATCAATGTTATAAGAACTTGAATTCCAATCTCCTGGACCTTGACCTTGAGTAGTTGCACGGCCTCTTGTTAATGGTTTTGGACTTAATTTTTTATACATTGATTGACTTAATGGGGTTGGTTTTTTAGGGAGATGTAATTGTAATTGTGGTGGGTTGATATTCCTATTATTATTGTTATTCTTGATATTATTCTTGTTATTGTTATCTTCATCTTCATCTCCATAACTTTCTAAGAAATATAAATAAGATTTCATCATTTTATCTTCATCAGATTTATAATAAGTACCTCTTGATTTCGATATTTTCTTATTTTTAGATTTTTCAAAATCGAACATTGCAAATGTACAAACATAACCTAATCCATCAATATGAACTGAGTAGTCTCTGAAAAAATCAATAATTCTATCACTTGAATTTGGTAATGCAAACCATAGAATAAATGGAGTTAAAACAAAACTTGCAATTTCTCTAATCAAAATGACTAGTTTCATTGAAAAAAATTCACAAAATTCACCTCTAACTTCCTCTGTATGATATTTACCATCCCAACGTTGTGGTAAATAATGAGTTAATTCTGCAATTTTTTTAAGACTATATTCTGGATCATAAACTTGATATTCTTCCGGAATTGAATTATGACAAGCTGCCCAAATTGTACCAAATATACTGATATAGAATAAAACTGTTCGATCTTTTGTAATTTCAAAATTGAAAAACATATCTGGATCAACGATTGATAAAATACCTAAAACTGAAGCAAATGAACCTGAGATAAATGAAACAAACTTTAATATAATTACTGTTTTTTCCTTTGGAAACTCATCAACATATCTTGATGCATATGGGACGCTCAAATTCAATCTTTTTTGAAAAATATGATATAATTCGTTAAATTCTCTGAATTTCCATTCAGCAAATGGGGTATATTGTCTTGAGCCAATTGAACCAGGATTTTTCCTATATTCATTGAAATATCGGAAAAAATAAAGTAAAATGAAATAAATCACTAGTAATGGAGCCAAAATGATATTTAAAATACCTGCTAGTATAAATCTTCTTTTCAATTCTTGTGATAATTCATTTCTTTTATTTTCTTTTAAGAATTGTTGTCTTATTTGTCCTGACTCATTAAATACAAATCCTGATATACATAATTGTAAATTCCATTCTAAAGTCTTTGTTAAGTTTTGATCAAAATATGGAATTGGTAATGTGAAATCAAATATATCTCTGTTAAACATTGCAATAAAATAATTCTCTTTTCTCATGATTCTATTAGCAATAATATGAGCATCAATTCTTTTTTTAGCTTTTTTATCAGAAACGTTTGAAGTAATTGCATTTTGATCTTTAAATCCAACTATACGTTGAACAACGATATTCCATGAAATGGTTTGTAAATCCTGATCTGTAATTTGTAACAAATATTTGTAAAAATCATGGATTTCTGTTAAATTCTTTGAATCAAAGTATAATTGAAGTAGTTTCAAGAAAAAATAAATATAGAAACACCATAAGGCAAACTTTGTACCAAATCCAATGGTTGAATAACATTTATCAACGGTTATATCATCAAGACTTTTAGTATTTGGAAGTTTTAGTTTTGAATAATCAACACACTGAGTTAAAAAAGTTGAGAAATAAACAACAAAGGCTAATGTTGCTAAATCAAAAGTTCTTGATAGTAAAAGACAATAATATCCACTTCCTAAATAGTATCCATAAACATCTTGAAGGAATCTATCTAAATTTTCAACATTTGCCCATTTCCATAATGCTCTTTCTTTTGGATTCAGGATACCAAATTTAGTTCTTTTTCTTCTTTCTTCATCAGTTGTTTGAGTATCGGATCTTTGACCCCTTTTGTATGAGATTGTATTTGGTTTTGATGTTGGACTTGGAGAGGAATTGAAACTAGGTTTATTGTTTTGGAATTTTTTATCTTTGTTTGGCTCAAAAGGATTATGGAAACCATTTTTTAATAAACTTGGCTTGACATTGTCTTTGTTGTTATTGTTATCATCATCGTCTTTGGTTTGGTGTAATTCGGGTTCAACAGCATGCATCATAATAGATAGTGGAACTTCTCCATCTTTGTAGTCATCATCATCGTCGTAATCATCGTCATCGTCATCATCCAGTTCATCATCATCAATCTCTGAGAATTCTTCACGATGACCTCTCAGCAGTTCGTTATCACTATCTTCATCATCATCTTCCTCGTCAGATTGTATTAAATTCCTCGAGCTAACACTGTCTCTATATGGTGAGGAGTTAGTGAGTAGCTGACTTGAGTTTGGGGAACGATAGTCTCTTACACTTCCCAGTTCATTCTCTGGATCGTTTAAGGGCAATTGTGAATTGACACCAAATATTCTTGATAAGAAAGTATTCGGTTGCTGGTTTGCCATTTTCTTAAAGGTTGAACCTAGCAAAGTCTAGCAGTGAGAAGTTATAAGTAGTGAATAAGGTCTTTAGCGGTGGGAGGGAAGGCTTCTAGCTCGAATGTTGTGAAGTAAAGACGTGTTTTTGTTGTTGGTGATGAGTTACTAATAATAAAGCATGGAGTTTTGGTGTCACAAAAATAAGGTAATGCGAATTATGTAATCAAAAGACATCAAATTTAAAGACTATGAACATGAGAGAGTAGAGACAAGCACAATGAGTGCAAATTTGAGACTACCTACACAGTACTCTATATTAAATGCATTTATAAATCTATTGGAACGAGGGAGTAACAACGACTTTATCTTCAACATGCCCCAGTAGGAACCCTTCTTTTCTCTCACTTGTGTCCATCACCACAACATCTTGCAAGAAATCAGTCTTTGAGCCTCTTCCAACGTCCATCACCACATTACCAATCTTCATTGTGACTTTACCTGATTTATGAACTCTTAAGTTCCCTACTTGACCTTCAACTGGGACTTTTGGTTGTTTCTCTTCTGGATTTGGATTCCCTTCTTCTGCCTTCACTGGAGCAGGAGCGTATGGATGTATGAATTTAGGTAATACCCTTGGTAGTTGGAACATTAAGAATTTATCTAGTTTATTATCAATCTCTAGTATTTCCTTCACTAAAGTTTTATGGTCGTTTAAAATTTCCAAATTATTTCTATCTTCTTCAGATCCATTAACATCAATTGTCTGTAGTTCTAATTGATGTAATCTTTTACTTATTTCTTGATCTCTTTGTTGTAATACTGCACTTAAATCATTATCTGTAGGTTCATCTTTAACTTTCATATCAGCATCAAGCATTTGGACATCTGGGGTAGCTTCACGGGTGTTACCACTAGTCGTGAAGATTTCTTGACCACTACTTGTATTATGATTCGCTCTTGGTGCTCTTACTGGGAACAATTCAGATTCTTCTTTGGAAAATCTATACTCTTCACTCATATTAATCTTTGTTAAATCATCAATTTCATCATCACTATCTGAACCTGGGGTACTTTCTTTTGATATTGGAGTTCCTTCTTTACTAGCCAAGCGAGAGATGAAAGATGGGGTAGCTGATGAAATACCTGAACTTGAAGTTGGTCTATGTAAAGATTGTGTAGTTTCAACCGTTGAAGAAGCTAAAGGACCCGCTTGGACTAAATGTGTACCTTGTAAGGCTCTACCACCACGGGCACCACCACGACCACCTCTGGCAGAGTTGGTTTTACGTGGAGGAGCGGGGCTTGCTGAGTCTGGTCTGATTGTTGGAGCATCAGCTGCTAATTCTTCTTTGGTTTTTCTTGCAACGACTTTAGGTTTGAATTTCATTCCTGGTTTGGAGGCCCCTGAGGAGGAAGAAGACGAAAGACGGGACAATGAGTCTAGTCTTGTGCCTGGAGGGAGTTTATTGGACATTTCAGAGCGTCTTAATAGGGAAATTCAGTGGTGATTTGTTGATGTTTTTATTAGAAGTTTCATTATAATTTTTTTTTTGATTTGACTGTTTGACGGGGTCACCCGGCAAAGTCATCGCAATAAATTTTTTTCAGTATTTTTATTTCGTTTTTATAAGAGAAGAAATAAAGACGAATAATTAACAGATCAAGATGGCCAGAAACTCAAGGAGCAAGAAAGTCACTGAGGAAGATCACGGCTTGAATGAAGTTGACGCCTTCCATGCTGAAAAAGAACAAGTCCTCCTCGATACTGCTGGAGATTTAACAAGAAGAAGAAATAGAAATGATGATGATGATGCCTTTAGTGATGAAGAAATCATGAATGTCTCTGATGGAAGTGATGATGATCAAATGGAAGACGACGAAGAAGAAGATGATGATGCTGAATATTTTGGTAAAAAAAATGACGATTTAGATGAGGAAGAAGAAGATGAAGGTGCTTGGGGTAAATCAAAGAATGATTACTATGGTGCTGATGAATCAGAAGATGAAGAAACTTCCAAGGCTATTGAACAAGAAGCATTACGTTTACAAAAGAAACATTTAGAGGAGTTGAATATGGAAGACTACGTTGATGAGGAATTAGAAGAAGAATGGACCAAAGCTGCTAAAAAGCATGATCTTGGAGATTTTAATGAAGATGATAAACAAAAACAACAACAATCATTAAAGGATCTATCTCAATTAGATACAAAGACCAAAAAGAAATTAATCAACACTTCTCATCCTGAATTCATACCCTTAACTAAAGAATTTACTAAATGGTTTCCGATATTACAAGAATTGAAAATTTCTCAGGATTCAAGTGAAGTCGCAAATGTCAAATTCACAGCATTGTCTGCTTATTTAGGTTCCATCTCATCATATTTATCCATATTCATAACATTGATCAAAGAAGATGAACCATTTTCAATGAAGGATCATGAAGTTATGGAAAGTATATTAAGTTCAAAAGAATTATGGAGACAAGCTGATGAGTTAGAAGAATTAGAAGACGAAGAAAAAGAAAATGATGAAGATGATGATGAAGAGCTAGTTGACGCTGCTGGCGATGATGAAAAAGAAGAAATCATTGATGTTGATGAAGATGACTCTGAGAGCTCTGATGATAATGAAGACAGTGAAGAAGAACAAGAAGAAAGTGAAGAAGAAGAAAAAGAATTAAGCATTGATATTTCCAAACCACGTATCTTGAAAAAAGCAAAAGAACAAGACATTGAAGATTACGTTGAAGGTATGATTGCAGATGTTGATGCAGAAGAAAAGAAAAGAAGAAAGAAATCATTACGTTTCTATACTTCCAAAATTGATCAACAAGCTAAAAAGAAAGGTGAACGTTTCACTGGTGATTTAGATCTTCCATACAAGGAACGTTTATTCGAAAGACAACAAAGATTAATTGAAGAAGCTCGTAAACGTGGTTTACATGATAATAATGGTGCTGATTTAGATAGTAATGATATTGATGAAGAAGATGCTAGAGTTTCTAAAGAAGTTAATGATGAATTTGGTGAAGATTATTATGAAACCGTTAAAAAGGCAACTTCTGATCGTAAAGCTAATCGTTTAGCTGCTCATCATGATGCTATAAAAGCTGCCAAAGAAGGTAAACTAGCTGAATTGAAAGAAAGTGTTGGTGAAGATGGTAAACGTGCATTGAACTTCCAAATCTTGAAGAATAAAGGTTTGACTCCACATAGAAAGAAAGAAAATAGAAATTCAAGAGTTAAGAAGAGATTAAAATATGAAGCTGCTAAGAAGAAACTTAAATCTATTCGTGCTGTTTTCACTACTCCAACTGGTGCGTATGGTGGTGAAGTTACTGGTATTAAGAAGAACTTAACAAAATCTACCAAATTTTAAAAATAGCATTTCTGTATCATTAATTTTGTGTAAATATAGAGGATGGGATTAATTAAAGAATTAGATTTATTTATTGCAAGTGTAGAATTGAACCAAGTTTTTCCGTTAATTCTAATGATGATAATTCCTCTTTTTCCAAATCCCATAATAAAAATTCTCTAGTAATGAGTTTCTAAAAAGATTTCAGTTAGTATGAGTTTATTGTGGATAATATAAATTTGAGGGTTTACTTACTGAAGCGTTGAAAATATCACCATTATTGGCTTCTTCATCTTGGGCTTGTTCTTCTGACTTCATTATTTCATATGCTCTATTAACTATTGATTTTGGGATACCACAAATTTCAGCACATCTAAACAATAGTTAGTAAATTGAAAATCAAGACAATCATATGGAAAGGTTTTACATACTGAATTCCAAAACTGTTTTCAGCTAGACCTGACTTTAAGTTATATAAATAAGTGAATTCTTCATGATCATTATTAACTTTTTTAGTAAATAATACATCCATATGATAATGATTAATTAAATCTTGACAATTTAAAATTCCATCTTTAAATAATTCATGAAAATGAGTAGTGAAAACACATCTTGAACCTAATTTTGATTCATTTAAACTTTCAATTATTGACCCTGATAAAGAAGGACCACCAATTGAATCTGTTCCCTTTCCAAATTCATCAATGAGTAGTAAACTTTTCTCTGTTTTCAAATTAATTGCTTTAGAAACTTTTAATAGATCTTTATAGAAGAAACTTTCATGCCTTTCAACAGACTCTGTTGTTATCATTTTAGTTAAAATCTTATCCATTATACCAATCTTACATGATTTAGCAGGAACGTAAGAACCAATATGGGCTAAAAATGAAATCATACCAATTTGTGATAAGTAAACTGATTTACCAGAAGAATTAGCACCTGTGATAACAGAAACATTTTCATTAGATAGATTGATATCATTTGAAATATATGAACTAGAACGACTTTCAATGACAATATTTCTACCCTTTTCAACAATCAAAACAGGATCATTTGTAAATTCAGGTTTTGATAAATTTAATACCATTGAACATTTAGCTAATGAGCAAATAGCATCCAATTCACCAAATAGAGAACCTAGTTTAATTAAAGATTTATCAAATTTATCAAATTTAAGTTGTAAATCATGTAATATCTCAATTTCTAAATCAACAATCATTTGATAAATATCACCATATTCTGTATCCATCTTTTCAGTGATTTCATCTTTATAGTAAACATTTGTAGTGGTTTGAAAAATTTCTTCCCATTCATTTGGTTTAGAATCTTTGTACCTAATCTCTAATGATATTAAATAGCCTAATTGTGGAATATAAACAACATTAAGTGATTCTTCTGGGAACTGAGTATATTGTAAAGATAAATCATATGCTAAATCACGTAAAATTATTTCTAATTCATTGTATTTATATTTAAATCCATCTAGTTCTTCATTGAAGCCATCTTTAACATAGACTCTTTTCCATTCTTTGGAAGCATCAAAATCAATTGTGGAAATGATTCGATTTTGTAATTTTGATAAGATTTTTGGATTAAATTCATCCAAAATTTTATTAAAAATAGGACATTTATAACTCTTGAAAAGTTCATTGATTGAAGAAAATAGAGAAACTGAATAATTTAAAAATGTTTCTAATCTCATCCAATATGAAACTTGTGCTTTCCCAGTTTGAATAGATGATAAAGTTTGGGTGATATTTGGAATATGTTTCATGTAACTCATTATATCTTCCGTGAATCTTCCATTTTTAGGATCATTTAAAGCTTGAATAGTATCTAATCTCTCGTTTATCAAATCAATTTTAGATAATGGAGAGTAAAACCAGGAAAGTAGTGTCTTTTGACCAGTCAGGGAACTAGTACAATTTAATAATTGAAAGACTGAGTTGTTTTTAGTATTATCTCCTGATTTCTTAAGGATTTGCAAATCGTAATAAGAATCTCTATCAATATATAATTGATCAGTTGGGATCTTGATCTGAATATCCTTAATGAGACTTACAAACTCAACATCATCTTCATTTTCTAACTGGATTGACTCGATTATTGTCTTTAAGGAGTGTAGACAGTTTTTCTAGTATTAGTTAGTAAAAGAGCTAAAAGTTTGTAGTGATTGCTGGTGAAAGATACAGTAAACATCATGTTCTTATCATATTTGATATCAGCCAATAAAGGATAGAATTTTGAATGGGTTTGCTGTGAATTAATCAAATCATCAATAATGTCATTTGAAAGATTCATTGAAAACAGTTTAGAGGTGATGATATCAACCGTGTAGTTGAACTCAGCGCTTCTGTTGTTGATCGCCTCATTGATCGACTCATCTAGACGTGAATTGATCAAAACTCTGGAAGGATGGAACTGGTTCAATAAAGAATCGATCAACTCTTCATGATTCTTCTCAGCGGCATGAACGTCTTTGATCAAGAATAAAGAATACTCCAGCATATCAAAGAACAAACAGCCCACTTTCTCACCGCCACCGTTGACAATCAAGATCTTGTCCTCGATGGCTTCATTCATCGTCGCAACTACTGTTTTAGACCCAGCTCTATTTCCTTTATTGGGTATTTATATATAAAGATTTAATCGTCTTTTTCTTCCTTTTCCATCTTCAGCTGCAATTCTTTCCATTCTTTGGCCAATTCAGCCATCGCAGAAGAGTCCAGACTGGCGTCAACAACGTCTTTTGGCACCTGATTCTCGGTGTGTTCTTTGACTGCGAATCTGCCTTTATTCGTCTCTGTGACCAATCTGAACTCGTAATCTTCCTCGTCTTCCTCCTTGAGCTCTGTGATTTCATGCCATGTGAACAACTGAGGATCTGTTCTTCTTGAAAAGGCATTGATGTCTAGCAGGTAAACCTTCTGGAATGGACGTGGTAAATAAACGTCAAACACGTAATTGTCATCAGGAAACGTGTCGACCAGAACTTCTTCAAAGAAATCATCAATGAGATCTCTGAATGTGTCCTTAAGAGCATCCAAATAGTCATAATAGTTCAAATCTCTTTGAGTTATACCAACTATTCTGTTGAACTTCACAAACACTCTGAACTCCAGAGCAGGATTCACATTAAACCATTTTCTTAACACCAGTTCATAGTCATGCTGTGTCTCCTTTTGGTTTTCTTCTTCTTTACTCTCATCTTCAGTCACATCACTGAAGGCATTACTTAGATCATGCATTATATAATTAGAAGCATTCAATAGCAAATAGACATCAGATGCATTATCACACTTCATTGTGTTGGTGGCTAAGATCCAAGTGGCATCCCTTGGAGCAGACCAGTTCAGTTTAGGCGTCACTGGGCCCCATTCTTTGATAGTGTTCTTGACCTCATCATGTACTTCTTGAAACTCTTTAAATATTTCAGTCACTGATTTCCTTGGGGTTTGTGGTTCTTCATCATCGTCTTCTTCAGGCTCATCCTCGGACCAATCACTGTATTCATCATCACCATCTCCCATATTGACGGGATAATGGCCATCATCAGGCAGATCTATCCCATCACTTGATAAATAGTCTATGAAGGCTTGAGGTAGTGGCTTTATAATTCTAGCTTTTGTGGTGTGCTGCTTGTATTTCGGATACCATGAAGAGAAAGCACAGTTGATGACGTGCGCTCTGGTGACATTCAGCTCATTGAATACGAATTCAGACATGTTGATGGTGATATTTGAAGACTCTCTAAACAGTTAATTAGTAGTAGAACTTAGAAGCTCATCGCAAAATCACAAAAAAGTCACCCGGAATTAAAAGACGCGAAAAATTCACCGAAAACAAATCGAAATTTGAAGAGTTGATGCTTTATAATTAATCAATTTCTTCCATTAATTGAACAATCATCACAATGACTGCTGCTGTTGCTCCCTCAAACGCCACTTTCAAGAACAGAGAAAAGCCTCAAGAAGTCAGAAAGGCAAACATCTTAGCCGCAAGAGCCGTTGCCGATGCAATCAGAACTTCTTTAGGACCAAAAGGTATGGATAAGATGATTAAAACTGGTAAAGGTGAAGTCATCATCTCCAATGATGGTCACACTATTCTTAAACATATGGCTGTATTACATCCAGCTGCTAAGATGTTAGTTGATGTCTCTGGGGCCCAAGACGTCGAAGCTGGTGATGGTACTACTTCAGTTGTTATTTTAACTGGTGCTTTATTAGGTGCAGCTGAAAAATTATTGAATAAAGGTATTCATCCAACTTTGATCGCTGAATCTTTCCAAAGAGCAGCTAAAAGATCAGTTGAAATCTTATTAGATATGTCAATTAAAATTTCTTTAGATGATAGAGAATCTTTAATCAGAGCAGCTTCAACTTCATTAAGTTCTAAAATTGTTGGTCAATATTCCCACTCTTTAGCTCAACTAGCAGTTGATTCAGTCTTGAAAATAGTGGACAGTGATTCAACAAACGTTGATCTTTCAGATATTAGATTAATTAAAAAAGTTGGTGGTACCATTGATGATACTGAATTAGTTGATGGTGTTGTATTAACTCAAAACGTTGTTAAAAACGCTGGTGGTCCAACAAGAATCGAAAAGGCAAGAATTGGTTTAGTCCAATTCCAAATATCTCCTCCAAAACCAGATATGGAAAATAATGTTGTTGTTAATGATTATAGACAAATGGATAAAATTTTAAAAGAAGAAAGAGCATATTTATTAAACATTTGCAAAAAGATTAAAAAGGCCAAATGTAACGTTCTATTAATTCAAAAATCTATTTTAAGAGATGCTGTTAATGATTTAGCTTTACATTTCTTATCAAAATTAGGAATCATGGTTATTAAAGATATTGAACGTGATGAAATTGATTTCCTAAGTAAGAGTTTAGCATGTAAACCAATTTCAGACATTGATTTATTTACAGAAGATAGATTAGGCTCTGCTGATTTAATTGAAGAAATTGAATCATCAGGTTCCAAAATTGTTAAAATTACAGGTATTAGAAGTAATACCAAACAAACTGCTTCAATTGTTTGTCGTGGTGCTAATAATATTATTTTAGATGAAACTGAACGTTCTTTACATGATGCATTATGTGTTATCCGTTGTTTAGTCAAAGAAAAGGCATTGATCGCAGGTGGTGGTGCTCCAGAAATTGAAGTCTCAAGAACTTTAACAAAAGAATCCAGAGAATTAACAGGTACTGAACAATTTATTTTTAAAGAATTCGCTGATGCTCTTGAAGTTATTCCAACTACATTAGCTGAAAACTCAGGTTTAAACAGTATAAATATCGTCACTGAATTACGTTTAAAACATGAAAATGGAGAACGTAATGCAGGTATTTCAGCAAGACGTTCAGGTGCTTCAAATACTTATGATGAACATGTTTTACAACCTGTTTTAGTCAGTACAAGTGCTATCACTTTAGCTGCTGAAACTGTTAAATCAATCTTACGTATTGATGATATCACTATTAGTCGATAAATAATTTTGCTGTGTATAGAGTTGCTTCAATATCCCCCCTCCAATTACTTAAGAATTACATTGTAGTTACTAATGCATTATTTCATAATTATAAATTTATATACCTCTTTTATATTTATTTCTGTTGTGGTTTTGTTAAGATCTTGACCGCATTCTTAGAGAACACATATGATAATCCACTTAATAAAGTAGTAGTTGCAACAAAATAACCAAAATTTTCGAATGAACCTTCTAATAAAGAAATTAGAGACGGATCAATAACAGTTAATAAAGCAGGTTTAGCAACTGCCCCGGCAATGTATAACATTTGGAAACCAGTATTGTATTTAGATATCGTTGTTGGATGAACTTCAGCTGATGGAATACTGAAATCAAAATATCTCATCACTGTCTTTGGTGCCGGTAATGAAATATATCTATAATAAACAGCAGATAACGCTAATAAGAAATCTCTTCCTAAAATGAAAGTGGCTAAATATAATGGCATTTGACCAACTTGAGTCAAACAAATCGTACATATCACCATCAATACTTTATCTGCCATTGGATCTATAACCGAACCAACAACGGAATGCATATTAAATCTTCTTGCAATATAACCGTCAATGAAATCAGTTATACATGAATAAGTGAACAGTCCCAGGGAAAGCCATATCTGCTGTTGAACAATCAAATAACCAATCACTGGGGCACTGATTAGTCTTGTGAAGGTTAAAATGTTGGGAATTGTGTAAATGTTTTCATGTTCAGGTATTAAATCTTTAGTTTGCTTTGCTAATTGATTGATATTTTGTTTAGATTGATCGACTTTTTCTTTGATTTTGGGTATTTGATCCCTAAATCTTCTCTTTTCAGTAAATTGTGGCTTCAATGAAGAGAATTGACGAATTATTGATGATTTATTGAATTTGGATGTCGAATTGATGAGTATTAATTTATTTATTGAGACAGATTGACGAGGAATCAAGCTTTTGGAATGATTTAAAAACGTGCATAATGGATTTGAAACTCGAAACATGGTGAGAATGACTCAACTGCACAAAAGTAACGGCTTCAGGTCCCAATTTTCTTTTTTAAAGAGCATTTTATTGAAATAAGAATATTTCACTTTTTTTTCTTCCAAATAGTTGAATCCGAATTGGGAAATTTTAATGAATCATCATCGAATTTGAATCAAACGAGTCAGAGATAAAATTGTTGGGAAGAAAGTAGAATTCGAAGGCTTTTTTGAACTCCAATTTATGCTATTTAAAGCTGTGAAATCCCTCCCATTCAGCTATTTCTCACCTTTAAGATCATATCACACAACCATCACAAACAAGATGAACATTTTAGTCTATTCAGGTATGTTAAATCATTCATTTAATACCCATTTATCTCATCTAACAGACAACTTTTAGGACCAGGAACGACCCCAGACTCAGTTAAACACTGCTTGGAATCATTAAGGAGATTCCTATCACCATACTATGCCGTCATTGCTGTTGATTCGAACACTTTGTTACAGGAACCATGGCCTGCGAAGACTTCATTGTTAGTTATACCAGGTGGAGCAGATTTACCAGTTTGTAAAATTTTTAACGGTGAAGGTAATCAAACGATAACCAAATTCATTAGAAAAGGTGGTAAATTCTTAGGATTCTGTTCAGGGGCTTATTATGGTTCAGGTCGTTGTGAATTTGAAGTTGGTAATCCACTTTTAGAAGTTAGTGGATCTCGAGAATTGAAATTATTTCCAGGTATAGCTAGAGGTGGTGCATATACTGGATTTGAATATGGCAATGAACGTGGTGCAAGATTAGCAAGGATCCAAGTCAATAAAGAAGTTTTGGGACTTGATTTCGATTATTCTTATCATTATTACAATGGTGGTCCTGTGTTTGTTGATGTTGAAAAATATGACAATGTTACCGTTTTAGGAAGATACGCAGATGAGCCTGATGTGTTATATGGTGATATTCCTGCTTCTGCAGTCCATTGTACAATCGGGAGTGGTGCTGCCGTATTGATTGGCTCTCATCCAGAATACGTTCCTGAATTAATGTCACAAAGTTCAAATGATTTAGACTATTTGGATATAGTTAATGGATTGAGAGAACATAATGACTCTCGTCAATCATTTTTAAGAAGTTGTTTACAGTTATTAGGATTGAAGGTCAACGAGAATGAAGCAGTAAGACCAAGATTAACTCCTTTATTACTATCATCCCCAGTTGAAGGATTAGTTTCAAAAATTATTAATAACATCGTCTCTGATGTTGGATTAGTTGGAGAAAATAGAGATATAATTAAGGGAAATCAAGATGAATTCAGGCTTCATAAAGGTGAAGAACCTTCCGTTTCAACCCAATTGAATAAACAAGAAGAATTTGAAGATCCTGATAAAATCACTAAAGAATTATTTGCATTCACTGATAGTTTACCAGATCGAAAAATTTCATCATTTCTCGATATTGGACAATATTTCAGAATTTTACAAGAGTCTTACGGTTCATTGAATGGTTCAGAAGCAGGTTCAATTTTACTATATGGTGAAGTCGTTACATCAACATCAGGAATGTTAGATAAAAACTTCAATATTTTAACTAGTATCCCATCTGGTTTCGTTTGTGCTGCTACTGTTCAAGTATCAGGTAAAGGTAGAAGTGGTAACGTTTGGATCAATCCACCAGGTGTCTTTGCATCTTCATTAGTGCTAGACCTTCCAATTACATTACAATATGCTCCTGTTGTATTTGTTCAATATTTAACCAGTATTGCCGTGATTGAAGCCGTTAAGAATCTTGGTGAAGGTTATGATGAATTACCAATTAAAATCAAATGGCCCAATGACGTATATGCTATAAAACCTGAATTTTTTGGTAAGGATCTTTCAAATATTTCAGATGAGGCAACACATGTTAAAATTTCAGGAATTTTAGTAAATACCAATGTTTTCCAAAACAATTATAAAATTGTTATTGGGACAGGTATTAATTTATTTAATGCAGCTCCAACAACCTCAATTAATTCAACAATAGAATTATTGAATCAACAAAGAATGAAGGAGGGTAAATCTAAAATAGATCCAATATCTCCTGAATTATTGTTTGCTAAATACATGTATTATATGGGTACTTTATTTGAAATTTTTAAAAGAGAAGGGTTTGGTAAATTATTACCATTGTATTATAAACATTGGTTTCATACTGGACAGATTGTCCATTTGAAAGATCATGGTAATGCAAGAACTAAGATCATTGGTATCACTGATGATTATGGACTTTTATTGGCTGAAGAAGTTGATATGAGAAATAGACCAACTGGACAGAAATTCCAATTACAACCAGATGGTAATTCATTTGATATGTTTAGTGGGTTGATTTCAAAGAAGGCAAATGTGTAAATCAATGTAAATATTATAAGTGGATAACTACAAAATGTAATGTTTAAATCGATCAAATTTATTTTTCGTCAACAAAAGACCATTTTGTTGGTATTTTTTTTAATATAATATACAAACTAAATAATTATTAATATTCGTTCTATAATCATTTATGTCATTTTCTTTTTTTTTTAAATATGGCACACTTATTTGTAGGCAAGATTTTTTCTACATGTAATTTATTATTTTTAATCCTTCTTTTCAGTTTCTCTTGGTGAATATTCAGCATCAGACTGAGAATTTTGAGAAGTTGGACTGTAAGATGGAGATGTTGGTGAATAAGATGGAGAGGTTGGTGAGTATGATGGAGATGTTGGGGAATAACTTGGTGAGGTTGGTGAGTATGATGGTGAAGTTGGTGAATATGATGGAGAGGTTGGAGAGTATGATGGAGAGGTTGGTGAATATGATGGAGAAGTTGGTGAATATGATGGGGAGGTAGGAGAATAACTTGGTGAAGTTGGTGAATAAGAAGGAGAGGTTGGAGAGTATGATGGAGAGGTTGGTGAATAACTTGGTGAAGTTGGTGAATAAGAAGGAGAGGTTGGTGAATATGATGGAGAGGTTGGAGAATATGAAGGAGAAGTTGGGGAATAACTTGGTGAAGTTGGTGAGTATGATGGAGAGGTTGGTGAGTATGAAGGAGAAGTTGGTGAGTATGATGGTGAAGTTGGTGAGTATGATGGTGAAGTTGGTGAATATGATGGAGAAGTAGCAGCTCCATACCCTGGAGAAGTAGAAGAACCAAATCCTGGAGAGACAGCAGAACCAAATCCTGGTGAAGCAGCAGAACCATAACTACCATAACCACCATAACCTGGAGAAGTAGCATAATCTGTACCAGCACCACCGTATTCAGTGAAACCACCTGAAGTGTTACCTTGACCAGATTCACCAATTGGAGAGAATGCACCATCAGCAACACCAGCAAAAGTACCATAACCTGGAGTGGCATTAGCTTCAGATTCATAAGATGTAGCACTACCATTTTCAGCATATTCAGTACCTGGAGCTTCATTATATTCTTGAATAACAGGACCATTACCAGCTGGTAATTCTTTTAAGATAGAATCATCGACAATAACATCAAATGCACCAGTACCAATTGGAGCTAATTGACCTAAGATAACATTTTCTGAAACACCACGACAGTCATCTAATTCAGCAGCTGCACCAGCTTCGAATAAGATTTCAACAGTTTCTTCGAATGAACAACGCATTAAAGCACCAGTATCATTTCTATTAATACCATGACGAGTAACAGCCATTAAATGACCTCTTGAAGTCATGACATCAACTAATAAAGCCATATGACGATAATTAACATAAGAACCATCTGAGGCAATAACATTGTAAACTTCCTTGTACAAAGCAGCACGACCAGCTTCAATACCTAGGACAGTTAAAATGTCAATGAAGGAATTGGTATAAATTCTAGTAGGATCAACACCTGGAACACACATAACATCTTGTAAATTAACACCATCAGTTTCTAAAACCCATTCAGGAACTTTAGTGAATTTACCAGTTTCATCAGGTAATTTACGATCATATTTCATCATAACAACACGACTAATATCTTGAACACCACGTAATGTAATTGCTTCCAACATATTACTTTCAATACGTTTTAACATTTGATCTTCTTCAGCTTCAGATTCCTCATCTAATGATTTTGGATCACGGATAACACGACAACGAATAATTAATTTTTCAGCATTATCTTCAGACCAAATAACGAATAAATCATCTTTGAAAGTTTCTTTAATCTTTTGACCGACTTGAGCCATTGTTAAATCTTTATCATTCATAGCAGCACGATCTAATTCAATACGTAATAACCATGGTGATTGCTTATCAATGGAAGCTTCAATTTCTTCATCAGGAATTTCGAAATGTAAATAAACCATTTCTTCATCATCAGCAATAACAGTAGAACGTGGATCAGCATCATAATAGATTTCAGTAGCAACTGTAACACTTTTTAATGTAGTATGTTCAATAGCAGATCTGATTTCTTTAGCCTTTTCTTGATCAGAAGCATATTCTGGAGTTAAATAAGCAGTTAAAGAAGGAGTTTTCATTGTTTTGGCAACATTTAGAATTTCTTTTAAACGAGGAACACCTGAAGTAACTTTTTTAGAAGCAACACCTGCAAAATGGAAAGTATTTAAGGTCATTTGAGTAGCTGGTTCACCAATAGATTGAGCTGCAACAACACCAACCATTTCACCTGGATGAACAACAGATCTTTGGAATTGGGCTTCAATTTCACCTAAAACCCATCTATAAGCAATTCTGTTCAAACGGTATTCTTCAACAATACGACGAGTAGCCATACGAGAACGTAATAAACATTGGAATAAAGTAGTAGCATTTTCTTGAGCTTCTTTAATTAATGGATTTTCACCACGTAAAACAAATAGTTTAGCTGTTAACTCTTTAACACCTTCAATAATTTCTTGAATTGTCAAATCAGAGGCTTTAGAACGATCAATATGGAAAATTTGTTGAGCATTTTGAATAATACGACGAATGTTGACTGGTAATGGCCAGTTATGTTCACCATCACTGAAGACTTTTCTTAAGAATGAACGATCTTCAACTAATTGAGAATATTCTTCATCTAATAGTGATTGTAATTCAGTGTTACCAATAATTTCACGACCAGTTTCTAATAATGAAGGTTTAATTGAAGTCTTTTCACTAACTAAATCAATTTTATAACGTTTTTCAAAAGCCATATCTTCACCTGGAATGGTATCAATGGTTTGTTTTTCGACATGTCCAGCATCTAAACCATCTTCACCATAAATGAATTGAATGATATTACCTAATGAATTTCTTGTAGTACCATCATAATGAACCATGATATCTTCTAAAGCTTTAACTAAACGACGTTGAATATAACCTGTTTCAGCAGTTTTAACAGCAGTATCAATTAAACCTTCACGACCACCCATGGCATGGAAATAGAATTCTTGTGGAGTTAAACCTCTTAAATAAGAGTTTTCAACGAAACCTTTAGATTCAGGAGAATAATCATCTTTAGCAAAATGTGGTAAAGTACGATCGGCAAAACCGAATGCAATACGTTTACCTTCAACAGATTGTTGACCAACACAAGCTGACATTTGAGCAATATTGATGAAAGAACCTTTAGAACCAGCACTAACCATCTGTTTGACGTTATTTAAACCTTTTAAGTTAACTTCTGCAGAACGACCAGCTTTATCTCTAGCTTCATTTAAGTAACGAATAACATTATCTTCAAAGGATTCTCTTAAAGTCATACCATGTTTAGCTGTTAATTTATTTTGTTGAGCTTCAAGGGTAACTTCATCAACTTTTTCCTTCGCAATAGCAATAGCTTCAGTAATTTCTTTCATAGTTCCAGCATCTGCAATAGTATCACCAATACCAATGGAGAAACCGTTATGTAATAACCAGAAATTAACAACTTTTTGGATTTTACCAAATAAGTCAGCACATTGAGCAGCACCTTTTTCTCTCATGACAGTATGAATTAAACCACCATTGGTTGCACCAACGGTTTTTTTATCAACAACACCAAATAAGATTTCACCGTTAACGATTAACATACCGTTATCTTTTGGTGATAACAAAGTAGTACCTTCATCAAATCTTTGTAAATGAATACCTTTTGGAATAGTCATTGATAACATCTGTTTACCAGACCATAAAGGTTTTGGTTTTAAAATAGCTGGCTGTGGAATAACACCATCCCAATCACTAATCCAGTATAAGATGTTCATCATTTGATCATACTCAATAAAAGAATCACGTAATGTCATTTTTCTAACACCTGCTAAAGTATCTTGCACAATACCCATACAAGGTTTATTAGATTGTGGGGAAACAATTTGTAATGGGACAGCAGCAATATTCATTAATTCAGCTCTGGTTTCTTCTGACTGTGGAACATGTAAATTCATTTCATCACCATCGAAATCTGCATTATAAGGAGAAGTAACAGATAAATTCAATCTGAAAGTAGAATAAGGCATGACTTTGACTCTATGTGCCATCATGGACATTTTATGTAATGAAGGTTGACGATTGAATAAAACTGGATCATTATCCATTAAATGACGTTCAACTTTCCAACCATACTGAAGAACAATATCACCAGCACGTTTGTTATATCTTAAATCAATACGATCACCATTATCACGAATGACATATTTTGCACCTGGATGTTCATTTGGACCATTACGGACTAGTTCTGTTAATTTTTGAATGTTATAAGGAGTGACAGTTTCTGGATAAGTTAGAGTACGAGCTATACTCTTTGGGACACCAACTTGATCTAATTCTAAATTTGGATCACCTGAAATAACTGTACGAGCTGAAAAATCAACACGCTTACCCATTAAATTACCTCTAATACGACCTTCTTTACCCTTTAAACGAGCTCTGATAGATTTAATTGGACGACCAGATTTTTGTAAAGCTTGTGGTTGGCCTGCAATGTCATTATCCATATAAGTAGCGACATGGAATTGTAATAAAGATTCAAATTCATTGATAACATGCTGTGGAGAACCATCCATTTCTAATTTTTGGACGTTAATGTTTGCTTTTAAGATATCAGATAATTTATAAGTTAAATCATCTTCACCTCTTTGTGTATCATTAAATGAAATAGATGGTCTGACTGGTGGAGGAGGGACTGGTAAAACTGAAATGATTAACCATTCTGGACGAGCAAAATCATTATGGAAACCTAATTTGATACAATCTTCTGGAGGAATATGTTTAAAAACATTTAAGATTTCACCAGGAGTTAATACACGTTTTTCAGGTTGTTCATTTTCTTCTAATTCTTTACCTTTTCTCCAGGTACCCCAAAGCTTTAAACCATCACGACGAACAGTTGGTTGGGCATTACCACAACCACCTCTTGATGTAACTTGACCATTTTCTTCAGGTGGGAAATTAGGTTCACAAATCATTTTAGTTTTTGATAGATTCCAAACGGCATTGAATCTTTTCTTTGGATCTTTAATTCTAACAACTTGTTTAAATAAATCATTGGATTCATCTAATAATAATTTACCACAATGCATACAAACACATTCACATACTTTTTTAATCTTGTTAATGAAACCAATATGGAAAACAGGTTTAGCTAATTCAATATGACCAAAATGACCAGGACATTCATTCATATCTTCACCACAAGTTTGACATTTAAAATTACGATCAATGGAACCTAATCTTGGATCATTCAAACCACCAACTCTTGGTTTTGTTTGAGTTTCATCCATAGTTTCTGGGAATTCAATTTTTGCAACTGAAATAGCACGCTAAAATAATTTTGTTAGTATCAAAAGTTCAAAAAGTCATTTCATTTTGATTTGGAAAACTCACGATTTCATCAGGAGATAAAATACCAAATTGGACTTCTTTAACAGTACGCAAAGCTGCACTAGAGTAAGGAAATTGGACCATGTTGATATGTATATGTTATTAAATTGTCTTTTTGTTTATAATATGAAATGCTAGCTTTTTTTTGATTTTTTGATTTTATAAATTTAATTATAAACTTAATGAATGAGTTTTGAAAGAACTGTAATATGAATCTATCTTCTTCTTAAAGGACTTTCTAGAAATTACGATTGACTGTTTTTGTTTTATATTCTATATTACCAAAAAGGACTGGAAAATACCTTCCTCTCTATAGTATATAAGGAAGTCTTTGAACACCTGTTAAAAAGCAGCAAGATAACCCAGTTACTTGAAACCTTGAAATATACTCTATTTTTCCTATAAATAAACAACTTCAATTAAATGAGTTGTCTTTGATGTTGAATGTAATAGTCAAGATATGAGAACACTTAGAGTATAAACTGATATAATTCACGATCAAATTTGATGTTATAGTAGCTAAAATTGGTATGTGCTGATAGCTATAGTTTCGGCAGTTCAAAGTTGATAGGAGTAAAGGTTGAGTTCTGTGCAAACTCGGTGTTGTTCCTTTGTTTGATGTTATTCTCTTTGTTTTGTTTTGCCCCCGTCCATTTTTTTAATTTTTCACTTTTTTCCAGCGAAAACATCAGCGTGACAAAATATACCCGTGCAGCTGGTGCATTTGTGTGCTGAGAAATACGCACATGAGAAGCAGAGTTTTGAAGCCCTGGTAACGTCAAAAAACTGTGTAACTGTAACGACTTTTGAATATTTAGCCAGCTGAAAACTACATTTAAGAGTCCATGATATATGCTAATACGATCAAGGTTTATTCATTATTTATGATCTTCTGAATTGTTGAGTTGACTAACCAAACATTTTACTATAAGCTTTCTTTTCTTTTGCTTTACGCTCTGTTTCACCTCTATTAACATCATCTAAAACCTTTTTAATACCAGCATCAGTTGGAGCTAATACAAGTGCTTCTTTTAGATCTTCTAAAGCATCTTCAGAGTTTCTTAATTTGAAGTACGCAGTACCACGACGATATAATGCTTTAGCCTTTGACTTATCATCAATTTGTTCAGATTCAAGAGCATCTGTAGCAGCTTTAATGACTTCTTTATATTTACTTAACTTGAGGCCAACTAAAGCTATATTCAAACTGATTGACACTGAAAGTTTATTGAATTCTTCTTTTTTTTCTGTTGATAATTCTTCAGCATAAAATTCAATAATGTAACCTGCTGCTTTATTATATTTTTGGAAAGATCTTTCTATATCACCAGCTTTGAACAGTTTAGTACCAACTTCTTTGATGGAAGAAATGGCTTTGAAAACGTCATCTGGATTTTCAATGTCGATGGTATCATTATCAGCCAAAACTTCTTCGTAAATATCACCAGTACCATCATCAACAGCAACTGATGGTTCAATAACGTAATAGCTTGGTAATTCACCACAATCAGTAACAACAATGTCTTTAACTGGTTTATCACCAGAATCTGTTTCACCTCTTTCAATTTTTCTGATTAATGATTTACCTGATAATAATCTACCAAATACAACGTGTTTACCATCCAAATGAGGAGTTGGGACGGTGGTAACGAAGAATTGAGAACCATTGGTATTAGGACCAGAGTTGGCCATGGATAATAAGAATGGTTTATCATGGATCAATTGAAAGTTTTCATCTTCGAATTTTTCACCATAAATTGATTCACCACCAGTACCGTTATGGTTAGTGAAATCACCACCTTGGATCATGAAACTTTTTATAACTCTATGGAAACTTGAGCCTTTGTAAGATAAAGGGACACCAGATGCGGTGGTACCCTTTTCACCAGTAGCTAAAGCTCTGAAGTTTTCAGCAGTTTTTGGAACGATATCATTGAATAATTCAAAGATAGCACGACCTGCTGGTTCGCCACCAATTGAAATATCAAAAAATACTCTAGGACGTTGAGATGCAGACATTATTATTGGAATTGTATTATATTGGGATCAATCTAATTGATTTATTATGAAGTGGTTATCCAACTGGTAATTAAAGTGGCGGAGATTTATTGTTTAAGTACTGGAGATTTCAGAGTTCATGTTTTTTTCTAGATTTTTCCAAAGCTTTACAAAGTGCATGCCGTAATTACAAGAGCATTGAATTCGTATATATACAAGTATTCGTACAACTCAAGGCTTAAATCTGTTCGTCACTTTCAACGGTGGAAGTTCTGATGTTGTTTTGGTTTGCATCCCAGCATTTTTTAAATTCAAGCATCTGTTATAAGTTAGTACCTCGATGAGTAGAAATATAATCAATATACTCACTTCCTTAGTGCACTGACGCCAGTCTCCAGTATCAGCATGGCATAGAGTAAGCTTCAAGTTCTCTTCTGTAGCAGAACACATGTTAATAATGATCTCAAGGGTTATTACTACTCAATACACTCACCTGCACAACCAGTCTTATTAATACGTTTATCCCTTGCAATAGAGTTAGTTCCAGTGATCAAAGTGACTTAAATACACAAACACTCACCATTCGTCAGGCTCATCATCATCGACTTCTTCCACTCTGTTCGTTTCTTCGTTGCTCATCTCTTCTCTGTTTAGGCAGTTGATCCATTCAAATCACAACGAAGCTCTTAAGGTATAAAAATAAAACTGAAAATACCTCGAAATTGCCCCAAAGTGGAAATTACCGCATTCGTAATCCCAAACAGGAAATATTCGCGGCACTTTGACCTGATCTCGTTTTTCAACATTAATCGAAATTGAAATCGACAACTGGCCAGAAAAAACAAACAAATTCTTCACGACATCCACAGCTCCAATCGCAACTGAACGATGGTCAAAGTCAACGAGATCCACAACACTGCCACGTTCGCATGGTCTGGTGACAGCATCCCTTCTTTAGCTGCTGGTACTGCCGCTGGTGTCATCGACGACAGTTTTTCATCAACATCATCCCTAGATTTCTACAGTCTATATGACAACAAATCATTTTTAACCACTGAGGCTGATGCCAAGTTCCACGATCTAGACTGGTCGAAGGACAATGTCTTATTAGCTGGGGCCTTAGAAAACGGCTCCATTCAATTTTGGAACACTTCTAAATTAACCTCAGAGAAAAAAGTTGACGCGGTTGCTAAAGGTGAAAAACATACTGGTTCAATAAAATCTTTACAATTTAATCCAATTCAACATAACGTCTTAGCTTCAGGTGGTTCTAATGGTGAAATCTATATCTGGGATACTAAGAAATTATCCAATTTAGCTCCTTTTGCTCCAGGTTCAGCAATTACTCCAATCGATGTTATTCAATCTGTTTCATGGAATAATTCCGTTAGCCATATCTTTGCCAGTGCTGGTTCATCAGGTTATACTTCTATTTGGGATTTGAAAGTTAAAAAAGAAGTCTTACAATTATCTTACACTTCTCCAACTGGTTCAAGAGCTTCATTATCTACTGTTGCATGGCATCCAACTCAAAGTACAAAATTAGTTACAGCTTCAGATGCTGATGGTGTTCCATTAATTTTAACTTGGGATCTAAGAAATTCAAACATTCCAGAATCTATATTAACTGGTCATAAAAAGGGTGTTTTATCCGTTGATTGGAACTCAAGAGATCCATCTTTATTATTATCAAGTGGTAAAGATAATACAACTATGTTATGGAATCCATTGACTGGTGAAAGATTAGCACAATATCCAACTACTTCTAACTGGGCTTTCAAAACTAAATTTGCCCCTTCAACTCCAGATTATTTTGCAACTGCAAGTTTAGATAAAAAAATCGTGATACAAACTTTACAAGATACATCACCACCAGTTTCCAATAGAATGAATTCAACATCTGAAACAGATTTTTGGAATAAAATTTCTGATACTGATACTCAACAACCAGAATTCTTTGTTAAACAAGCCCCAAATTGGTATGGTAAACCATCTTCTGTTAGTTTTGCATTTGGTGGTAAAATTGTTAAGTTAAGTAAAACTGGTGATAAAACTTCTCAAATTGTTATTGAAAAAGCTGAATTACCAGGTTCAAAAGAAAATGAAGCTTTAAAAACTGCTTTAGAATCTAAAGATTTCAATAAAATTATCGAATCAAGACTTGAAGAATCATACGATGGAATCAATAAATCAGATTGGGAATTATTAGATGAATTGAAAGATGATACAACCGATGTTTTCAGCAGATTCATTGCACTTAATATCAAAGATGAAGAAGAAACAACGAATGGTGATATTAAATCAGAAAAAACTGAAGAATTTTTCAATAATTTAACTGAACAACCAAAGAAATACATCCCATCTGGTGAATTCAAATTAACCGAAAATGAATTAACTGATGCTCTATTAGTTAAGAATTTAACTAAAGCTGTTGATATCTCATTGAAAGAAAATAAAATTGTTGAAGCTTTAATCATCGCATTGAATGGACCAGAAGAATTAAAACAAAAAGTTTTGAATTATTATTTAAATGCAAATGCTTCAAAAGATCCAACTGCTCGTTTATTATACAGTGTTTCATCAAATAACGTTTCAGATCTGGTTGAAAACGCAGATGTTTCAAACTGGAGAGAAATTGGTAATGCAATTAAAACTTATTCCTCATCGAATACTGAAGAATATAGAAGTTATTTCAATAAATTAGGTGACAGAATCTTAAATGGTGATCCAATCAACAATCGTAATGATGCTATTTTAAGTTATATCAGTGCTTCATCATTAGAAAAAGTCAGTGAAATTTGGGTTAATGAACTGAAAACTTTAGAAGATCTAATTTTGAAATCAAAACAAACTTCTTCATATGATGCTCATTTCGATTCATTGACTGAGTTTGTTGAAAAATTCAGTGCTTATAGATCAATTTTGAAATTAGATGCCCCAATTAAAGACAGCGATTCACCATTGTTATCAACTATTTTAGAATATACTTCTATTATTTCCACAAGTGGTCAGTTTGATTTAGCTAGTAAATTTTTAGCTTTATTATCAGATGAAATACCAACTGTTAAATTAGAAAAAGAAAGAATCATGAAAGCTTCTGGTATTTCATCAACTCCTGTTGTTCCAGTTGTTGAAAATAAAGCAAGAGCTACAAACAAATTAAGTGGTGTTGCTTCAAATCGTTATGGTAATCCATCTCATCACAACAATCCAACAATTCCATCTATTGTTACCCAATCTGCTGCTAATCCTCATGGTTCAGTTTCATCAAATCCTTATATGACACAACCGCCAGTTGTTAACCAACAAGTCCAAACACCATTTCAGCAAGGTACATCATACGGTCAACCACCACTATCAGCCGCAGCAAGTTTATATGGTCAACCTGCTAATGTTGTTCCACCACCAGTTGTTTCTAATCCATATAAACCAACAGGTCCACAAACCAATAATCCATATAAACCAGCTACACCAGCTCAAAATTCAGCAGCTTCAACTCCACTACCACCTCCACCAAAGAATGGTAAAAAACACACAACAGATGGATGGAATGATTTGCCAACACATTTCCACAAAGCTCCAACTGCAGCACGTTCAACTCCACCTTCTGCAGTTTATAATCCAGTTAATTCATCTGCTCCAACTACAACTACTGGATTTGTTCCACCAGTGCAAGCAACGTCACCAGTTGCTGTACCAAGTTCATTAACTCGTAATTCATCATTCCATAACCCACCAGCCATTCCACCACCACCAAGATCACTTTCAAGAAAAACTCATCATCCAGCATTATCTGAAGAGAAACCAATTTCTGCTCCACCAGTTAACACTCGTTATAGACCAGTTTCTCAACCAAGTGCAGAACCATCTAATTCAGGGAACAATAATGGTTCTATGCTACCACCACCATCAATCCCAACCCAAGGTCCAAAAAATCCATATGCAATTTCACCAGCTCAACAATTTGTTACACCACAATTACCAGTTGGTACCACACCACCAAGTAAACCATTTACTCCATTGTTATCAGGACCACCATCATCAACTCCAAAGAATCCATATGCACCAAGGGTAGCTCAACAAGGCCCACCACAAGGAGGATTTAACGGAGTAGCACCACCACCAATTGGAGGAGGTAGAAATGAACCAATGACTGCTGCTGCATCACTACAACAACAACAACAACAATTCGGTCATCCACCACCACCAATGAACTCATCATCCTTACCGCCACCACCAGTATCACAACAACAAGTTACTTCAGAACCAGCAAAGGTTAAATATCCAAATGGTGATCGTTCTCATATTCCAAGTGAGCAATTATTCATTTACGAAACGCTTAACAGTACATTTTTAGAAATCAAGCCAAAAATTCCAGAAAAATATGTTAAACAAGTCGTTGATACTGAAAAGAGATTAAATATATTATTTGATCATTTAAACAATCAAGATTTATTAACCAGTGGATCAATTGGAGTTTTGACCATATTGGTTGAGAATTTAAAGAGAGGGGACTTTGCAGGAGCATTAACTCAACATCTAGAATTAGCCACTAATCATACCACTGAAGGAGGACATTGGTTAGTTGGTATTAAAAGAATGATTCAATTTGCAGAAGCTGTTAATTAATTAAAAGAGTTGAATGGAGAAATTTGAAAAAAAAGATATTATGTTTTTTTAATATTATGTACATTTAGAAGTTTTACTATTATCAAGTTAGTGTACACTGTACATAAGTAATTACAAGTAAAATAATGATTCATAGTATAAACTTTAAAGGATATCCATATTGTATATTTTAAAAAATTATATTAAATGCAAACTTATAATTTTTAGGTAGATTTCTTAGCTTTCAATTCAGCTTTTCTTCTCATTCTTTCTTCTCTTTCAATTTTAGCTTCAGGACCAGCTTCAGTATCTAAAGTAAAATCCCACCATCTAAAACTTGAAGCATAATTACCAATGAAATAATGATGATGTAAATCATGATGTTCAGCACCTGCCCAAAATGGTAAGAAATGATGCAATGACCAAGGAAATTCATAACCTGAATGAGAATCAACAGCTTGGAATAATCTTAATGTAATCCAAACACATAATGTGAAAAGATGTAAATCTCCAGTATACCAAACATAAACAATAGGCATCCCAACAGTGCCTGCCCCTAAGGATAAAGTTTCAATTGGATGGGCATATTCTGCGGCAAGACCAAATGGAGCAGCATAACGATGATGTTGTTTATGGATATATTTGTAGAAAATTCCATAATGGAATAATCTATGAAATACATAATGCCATAAATCTTCTAATACGAAGAATAAACAAATTTGTAAAAACATTTTAGTCATTGATGGGAATGGAATTTCAACAGAGATTCCTAATTTTTGACACATTGGATGAAATGTCCAAATTGGTAATGATTCAACTAAGAAATGTGATATTAAGACTGATTTCAAACATTCCCATTGTTCTTTATTTGTAGGGATCTTAGTTGGTTGAATCTTCCATTGATTGAAATATGGAATCTTATCAATTATAAACCATGGTAAACAACGACCAAAATACATAAACTCATGGAGACAGAAGAATAACAAACCGGTGGCTAAGATATCGTTTTGCATGTAATGGTACCATGATGCCCATAGTCTTTCTATTAATGGATATGTTGGTAGTTCATTAGTGACGATCTGCAGAGATTCTTTGAAATTGGAAGCGAGTGGGAGTGTGTTTTGTAGTGATATGGAGTCAAAGACTTGAGACATTATGCGAAGAGTGAAGAGAAGTGAGAAAAAGAAAGAGGGTGGGTGAGAAAACGATATTTATATGTACTTTGATCTCGTTCGTCGTTTGATGCCAGTGATGGTCTGATAATAAAATTAAAAATAAACACGCGACTTTGACTGCCCGAACCGACTTTCTCGTTTGGTTTCTAAACGAGCTAAGCGAGCTATAAGCTATACGAGGATTATGCAATGATTATGTCATTGATTACATAATATCATTTTTCTACTTTCTACTTTCACTTCCAGTTTCTATCGATATTGAATAGATCTTTGAATAAAATAAAACATTATTCCCATTATTTCACCTACACATAATGTCACTTGATTTGAAAGATGAAGACAGTGTCATTAACAGGGTACAATCCAACTTCAAACCTAAGAAAGACCCACAGCTAGAGAGATTAGAACAATTAGAATTACAAAAAATCGAAATCTTACAAAAATTAACAAATGATCAATTATCCAATGCATTTTTGAAAAACAGCACGAGAGCAACCGATATCAGAAACGTTGTTGTTCAAGGAACAGAGCAATTCCGTGATTCGTTCATCATTAGTCAAATAGATCCATTATTAAAGAGTAAAAATTTTAACAATTTATTAAAATCTGTTGATTTAGTTAATTCAAATTTCATGAAATTGAACGTGTTGGATCAACCACCCAGTATCGCATTAGAATCAATCAATAACTATGATGATAAATTAATCATCCAGCCCATTTTGAAATTATCACCAATAAAGAAATTTTTTGCAAAGACAGGTACAAATATAGGAAATGGTGAAGGGGATGGTTATATGACATTTCAGTGGAGAAATATCTTTGGTGGAGGGGAATCATTAATTTTGGATGCCACCACGGGGACAAGAACTAAGTCATCATATTTATTGAACTATACAACACCAATTTTAAATAAATCAAATTTAAGAATGGAGAATTCAATATTTCAAAACCATAGAAAAATTGATTGGATTTCTCATGATCAGTCAATTTTAGGATTAAATAGTAAAGTTGTTACTATTAATTCTGGTTTTATCAATCATGAATTCTCAATTGAGAATGTTTTAAGAAGTATCAATAACGTTGATTCTAAAAAAGCTTCAAATAATGTATTATTCCATTCTGGTGAAGATTTCAAATCCTCATTAATTTATAAATTCAACTATGATTCAAGAAATGATAAAACTTTACCAACTTCAGGCTCAAGTTTAATAATAACCAATGAATTATCAGGATTAAATAAATTTAACACTTCAAAATTCTTCAAACAATCACTTGAATCATCACTGTCATATCAACTAAATCATTGTTTTAGTCAAATATTAAACATATCGTTAAATTCAGGCTGGTTATATTCATTCAATAAGTCAAGTCATTTAATGGATAGGTTTTACATTGGTGGTCCTAATGACGTCAGATCGTTTTATTTCAATGGATTAGGTCCAAAGGGGTTAAACGATACATTAGGAGGAGATTTGTATTTAAATGGTGGGATTAGTCATTTTCATAAAGTACCATTCATTTCTAATGATTCAGCTTTTAAGTTACATGAGTTTATTAATTTTGGTAGATTAATAGGATATGAAAAAGATGAAACAATAGTTCAAAATTTTAAAAAATTAGTGAGTGAACCTTCTGTTGGATTTGGATTTGGGTTGGTTTTCAAGCATCAAGTCGCTAGATTTGAATTGAATTTCGTTTTGCCTTTGGTTTGTCATGAAAATGATTCTGTTAGAAAAGGAATCCAATATGGGATTGGGTTACAGTTTTTATGAGTGTATATAGAGTGTATAAAAATTGTAAATGTAAAACATGAATATATCTGAATGATGTATGGTGTCGTAACAAGAATCTCACAGATAGCTCATATATCTTTAGAATGCAACTACATCAAGTAATCCAAATCTATTTCTGAAGCTCTCAGTGATCCATGGCTTAATGAATGAATACATTAATGGTTAAATCAAGTAATGTTTAATAAATAGTTTATTGAATGTATAAGGTTTTGTAGACTTTTAATCAAATTAAAAGTTAAACAATACTCAGAAGTTTATTTCTATCATTGTGTATTTTTTTTTTGGGGCTAGCGTTATTTGAATAGTTTGTAGACCTATTTCGCATTTTGTTCTGAAAAAAAGAGCTTACGAGTTATCTCTTGTATACAATGTTTATTTAATAAAATGTTTAAGTTCAAATTATTGAGTTTGTCAATGTGGTTTCCCTTTGGAATGAGGTATTGATTCGAGAAAATTCTTTTTAACTCTTTCGAATCATCGTAATTTGTTGGACTTGAGCTTCCCCTTGCTGGTTTTAAGTGATTTATGATATAATTGGAGCTATGTTGATAATACTGTGTAAGTGAAAGATTCCTGTTTCTTGACTGGTATTTTTGAATAGTTTGATTGGTTCTGGTATTGTAATTGACAAGTAACGTGACTATTTGAAAGTACTTTAGAGGCCCATAGATAGATATATATCTTCTAGTAACCATTCTCTTAGTCTTTCGGTATTGAGTAAATCAATTAAGTAAAAATTTATTGAGCAGTAGTTCTTGTTTAAAAATCTAGTATAGGAATATTGAGCAGCAAAACGTCATCTGTAGTGGCAATATGTGTAAATTATATACTTTAGTTCAAAGTTTTACTCGAAGTAGTGCTTAATATTCGTTATGTAGTTTTGCCTTGGTTAAGGTTTTCAAAACCTATAGTTGGAAACCGCCAATGGGGTATTATTGAAGTATTTGAATATTATTTACTTATCTACGTGTGTTTATTGCAATTTTGTATATTTGTTATATTTAGAAACCAGTTGTTTACCTTTGTAATGAAGCTACTGCAAGTGATGTGATTTCAAGCATTTCTCGAGAGGTATATCTGTATTTTCTGAGACGGAAATGTTATTCATTACCTCCTGTAACCATTCGTAAATCAATTTCAGGGCTTGATGATGTATTTGTCTAAGATCATGAGTAACCATTACCCGAAAGGCATATAACACAAGTAAAGTTGGTGTTATCTTTAAGATTTTCAGGAAGTTTCGTAATTTCGTTTTTATTGGACAATCGACGATTTTTAAAGAAATCATTATCTTAATTTTGCTCTATTATTTAATCTCTTTATGGCGGTACCGCGGTTCTCTTTGATATAATAGCTTAATGGGGTGGTATGGTTGATATAAACGACATGATTTGAACTGCAGTTTGTATTGAAAATGGTGGTATTTCTGTTTTGAGATACGATATTTTTTGGTTTTAAATGATTCCATATTTCAAACAAAAAACTTGTTAAGTAGGACGCGCACAGGGAACAAGACTTCCTTCAGAGAACAGTAGGTAATGCTAATAAGGAAGAGGAGCCAAAAGAGATTGGTGCCGCATTAATTCAAGAAGATGTTTTAGTTGAAGAGGAGGGTGGAGATGCAAGGATTGAAGATGAAGAGATAAGTCCTGAATCCGTTAGATGGTTTAAAGAAAACTATGATCCATATTGTCCTTATGATTGGAGTAAGGTAAAGAGAGTGGAACAGAACTTGGAAGATTTTATAGAATTTGAGGCTACACTGGAACAGATTGAAGACGTCGAAAGCGAAAAGTCGGTTTGGTTGAGATGTCTCACGGCGTTTGGTTTTTCTGAAGAGATACCTGAGCGTGAAGTTCGTTTTGAATATGTTCATTCTGGTGAGGATCTTACAAGAAATGACTAATTAAAACCAATGTTAATGATTTTGATCACCTCTATAATCTTTATGCAGCTCAAAGGGTGAAGTATCAAGATGTCCCAGATTTCTATGGGAACGTTATATTTGGAGACAGATTAAATAAGATTTCCCCCTTTCTTCTAGAGTTTTATTATTTTGGTTGATGAGAATTGTTTTTAGTTGTTGTTTATTATGTATCTTTTTTTTTTATACAAAAATATAAAGAGATGACTGGATCCGAGAAAAAAAACATTAATATCTTTCTCTCACTCTTCAAACTCATTAATATTCACTAATAACCAATTATGTCACTCATCAGAACTTTACTCCGTCCAACACTCCAACTAAGAGCGATCAAACCAAGTTTCACCACCATCAGATTCCAAAGCACAATCCAACAATCCCATGATTTGAAATCATTTCAATCATCAATCCAATATGAAAAATTAACAGTCGTTGATTTCTTTGCAACTTGGTGTGGCCCATGTAAGGCAATTGCTCCGATCTTAGAAAAATTCAACCAGGAATATGAAGATGTTGAATTCTTAAAAGTTGATGTTGATGAATCTAATGATATTGCTAGAGAATATGGAATTACTGCAATGCCAACATTCATACTTTTTAAAGATGGGGAAGCCATTGGGAAAATCGTTGGTGCTAATCCTGCTGGAATTAAGAAAGCCATTGATGAATACAAATAGGTGCAATTATAACTACGATAAATTTACGATAAATGAAAAAAAAAAGTTTATGTATAAATGAAAATCGTAGCAACTTGTTTTGAATGTTCGACTGCATCATGAATTGAAAGTGAAGGGATTATACTGTTGCTCTTGTAAAAAAATGTCCTTGTGTCTTTAAGATCTCTATTCTCCGTGATATTTTAGCAAATAATGGTAGTAGTAGTAATAATAATATAAATGTATCCTGACATTTATTTCAGTTTATCAAAACCAAATAATTGATCTCTTTTGATGATTTCATAATGATCATTGATTTTAAACAGCTCATCGTCATTGCTATTGTGATAAAGTTCATCAATGTCTAAACCATAGTCTAATTTCCAATTTATTTCAGGACATTTAACGATTACTCCTTTATAGCTTATTTCGGCCAAACAATGGGAATTGCTTGATATGAGCTTAGTTAAACCTTTAGTGTCCTTTGATGAGTTAATATTCTGTTTAAAATTGTTCATTTCTCTAATATCACTTTTGATTGTTTTCAATCGTGATTGTAACAAGGATAAAGAACTTTTCAATGATATATAATCAATTGAATCTTCTAATGGAGCGTCTCTGAACTGTTGTAGTTTGTCATTAATCATTTCATTATTATTTTTAATACTATTTTTACCACTATTATTCAATATTTGTGATTTATCATTAGTTCCATCTTTTGCTAATTTTAGTTTCTTGTTTTGGTCATGAGTCTCAATAGAGCCATTCTCTCTCTTAGCAGGAACAGTCATGATGTAGCTATAATAGTAGACGCTGTGAAGAACAAAAACAGGGATTGAGATTTGAAGAATTGAAATAAAAATCCAGTGACACAAAATCTGGTTTAGTAGGTGAATGTATGGATGAATTCTGTCAAAACTTGTTTAAAACACAAAAAAACGCACACACAATAAAAAACCAGAATGCCCGACTAACAGTTCATTCTCCAGCTTAACGTGCGGGATTTTTTAGTGGCAAAAGGTGATTTTCTGGAGTGAAATTGAGGATTTCAGAGAATTTTACTGGAAAAGTGGCAAATTTCACCAGTTTTTTTTTTCTTGTTCACGTCGTCTCTTGAAATTTCTGAAAAAAAAAGAAAAAAAAAACCGCGAAAGGATTTTTATCACGTGTGGCAAATCTCGGAGTTTCGGGATTAAGCTTTTTCCCTTTTTTTTTGCCTTTCGAGATGAGATTTTGACTTTTGTTTTTTTTGCTTTTAACGTTGAAAGTTGTTTTGGAACGTCTTTTTATTAGTTTTGATTCAAATTCAAGAAAAGAAATCAGCAATTTGTCTATCCGGTCCAGTCACCTCCAGTTGTTCATCACCCCAAAGCTCATCTGCTCTTCCCCCTTTTTTTATACCGTTTTTAAGTCGTTTATTGTTGCACTGCCGAGTTTCCTACTTTGCCAGTAGCTATCAATACCACCAGTTTATTATTAAATTTTTCCATTTTTATTTTTATCACCGGTTCATATTATCATCCATTGTTCTATTTTTTGTTGCTTTAATCAGTTGTCAATCTCACTCGTTTCATACTCATCATGCCTGGTAATCGTTTAAACGTTTTATCCATCGGTTCAAACCCAAACCTTTTGTACTATTCTTATAAATTGCAAACTTCTTTGAAATTCAACATCCATACCATCAACAATGAATTGGATCTAAATCAACCTATTTCTATAATTGATGACAATTTCAAAGATATCCAATTCATTCCTGATATTGCCGTTAATGAATTCGATCAATTAAATTCTAAAATTAAATATGATATTTTTTTAATCAGTTCTAAATCATTACAAGACATTTCAATAATTGCCAACAATTTAACTCCATATTTGAATAAGAATTCAATTATCTTGATAGAATCTACTGGTTTCATTAATTTGGAAACTTTTTTGAAGAATTGTTTACCTTCAAATCTACCATTATCTATCTTTTCAATAATGTTGACTTCTGATATTAGATATATTTCAACTAATAAATACGAGATTCTAAACAAACAAAGAGAATTATATTTAGGTGAATCAAAGACAAACTCTTCAAAATATTCGAAATCAACTCAACAAAATTTAAATGCATTATCAAAGTTATTTCAATATGATAATAAAGATGATTTGAAAATTGTGTTAAATTCAACATTTTTGGAATTTTTAGTTGAGCAATGGAAATTAGCAATTCCAAAGATTTGTTTTGATCCTTTATTAATCTTATTTGAAGAACAAAATCCTTCAAAATTATCAAATCAAATCTTAGCAAAACCGTTATTAAGTGGGTTGGTCACTGAATTAATCACTGTTGCTAAGACAATGGGTTGTAAATTACCTAATGGATTTGATAATGAATCTAATTTATTCAAAAATTGGACTTCAAATTATGAAAGTAGATCAAATATCAGTTCAGATGCTGAATTTATTAAATCTCCTCAATTATTTTATAATTTATTCCATAAGTTAGATTTAAACATTGATTTATTACTATTACAACCAATCTTATTAGCTGATGATTATGGTATCAAGACTCCATATTTAGAATTCTTATATGCTACAATTTGTCAATTCGAGAAATTAAACTCATCAAAGAATTCAATTTTTTTCCAAAGATTAGATGAAACTGAAACAAATAGATTAAAAGACCTATTAAAATCTACAAAAGTTGAATTAAATGAAAAAACTCTACAATTTGATCAACAAAATATCAAAATAGAAAAATTAATCATTAAAAATCAAGAATTAGTTCAAAATTATGATCAATTAAATTCAAGATTTATTGATACTGATAGTCTTTTAAGTAATCAATCTTTAGAATTAAATGAATTAAAATCAATCCACTTTAGTCTACAAGAACAATTTCAACAATCTTTATCAAAGAATCAATCTTTAGAATCCCAATTATTGGATTTACAATCTCAACTAAATCAGTCTAAAGCTGCCAATGTTATTCCTGTTCCAATTCCAACCAATTCATTACCTTCTATAAAATCCTCAAGATTAGGTAAGTCTTCTCAAGATTTAAGAAAGGCATTGGATGAAACTGAAGAATTACCTCCTCAAGTTTCAGTTGATGGAACCCCAGATTTACGTGATTTAACAGGAATTGCTGTATATAGTGCTCAATTCGATTCCCCTGAAATCCAACAACAACCACCATCACAAGCTCAACCTACTGATGTTGTTTCTGAAGTTAATGAAAATGATCTTGAACAATCTTCAAGAGAAATTGAATTACAAAAAAGAGAACAATTATTGATGAATAGAGAAATGGAATTAAATAAAAAATTATCTTCAATCAATTTAAATAGAGGTCCAAATGGTGCCCCTGTGCAACAACATTACCAACAACCTTTGAATCGTCAACCATCATCTCAACAATTAAATCAATTTAGTCAACCACCACCACAATCTTTAAATCGTCAACATTCATCACAACAATTGAATCAATTTAACCAACAACCGTTAAACCGTCAACCTTCATCTCAACAGTTGAATCAATTCAATCAACAAACATTGAATCGTCAACCTTCATCTCAACAATTGAATCAATATGGTCATAATAACCAACAATTTCAAACATCACCTCCACAAAACTTACAAACTAGATACAATAGCATTTCACAATCAAACCCATTCCAACAACAGCAACAACAACAACAACAGTTACAACCACCCTTACAACCACGCAGAATCTCAACCATGCCGATTCTAGAATCTGATCCAAATTTATATGGAAATTCAAACCCTGCAAATTTCAAGAAAACTTCAAGAAAAAATAGAAAATCTTCATTTCCTCTTCCAAATGATATTGGTAATAGTTTCAATAACAGGGTCTTAAACCAAACTGGTTCACAACGTAATTTGAACATGAATGGAAATCAACCAAATAACGGTAAAAGATTTAATCAACCACCACAAAACATCAATAATAATAATGGTCGTGTCAATTCAATGATGTCAACTTCAATGTTAAGTAATGGACAAAATTTCAATAATCAATTCACTAAACCGAATGGATTCCAATTACAACAAGGTGGTGGATCATCTTCATCTAATTCATCCTTTGGTCAACCATTATCATCATTTGCACAACCTCAAAAAGTTTCAAATTCTTCAAGTTACAATGGTTCTTCCAGCTCTATAAACAATACACTTGATATTAATAACCATCAGTTTAGTAATCAATCAAGATCAATGTCTGCTAATCAATTGTCTTCATTTTCATCACAACCTTCCCAACCTTCCCAATTATCACAACCACAACCTCAACAATTATCACATTCTGCATCCCGTTCCGATTTGATTAATTCGAATGGTAATAATGATGAGAGTAATGGACATGTCATTAAGTTAGATGATGGAGATGAATCACCAATTCAATCATCTTCACCAATTGGATTTGAAGTTTCCGAACAAGAACCAAAACCATTAGGTGTTATTTCTGATATTAATTCAGATAAGAAAGTTGATGAAAAGAAGAAAAAATTCGGTTTGTTTAAAAAAAAGAAGTAGATTAAATTTGTGTCCTGTTTTATAAGTGAATATCATGATTTTTCAAAAATGTGCTATTTAGATTGTTGTTTTAGTTTGTATTTTATAGTTGGTTTTATTGTTATATATACATAAAAGTTGAAGCTTTAATGCTTTCAACACCATATAGTTTATCATAGTTTATATAGTTATTATTTATATATTCGTCATTGTAGTTTTTGTGTATAATTTCTTGATTTTTTGTTAAGCTGGAAAAGTTTTATAGAATGAAAAATAGTGCTTGAAAATAAACCACAAAAGATAATTTAAAATCGACAGTGGAGCTATCAAATCAGCAATTGAGTATGAACCAACTGCGGCACTCCACACACACACAACAAGATGAACAGATGGAACTTATGTTATAACTCATGTACAGAAATTTACGTGCTGACATAATCAACCAAGACAAGAATTCACTTGTTTGTTGTATTTTCGAAAACATCAAAACTGAGAGAATATTAAATCAGAAACTTTAATAAAACAGAGAAAGTAATTAAGGATGGAGTTCTTTGGGTATGTTTTATCAAGTATTTAAATGTGCGAGAATACTGTTGCTAACTTGAATTGCCAGGATATCTCGAGGAACGATCAGATCTAAAGCTTTAGAAAAATTAGCAGTTTTATCACTATCAACAACTGAAGAATCTACTCCTATCAGTAATGGTAAAGCCAATGGTCTCGTCAACGGAGATGCTAAGTCCCACTCTAAACCAACTGATGATTTCACTAAGTTAGCTAATGCGATTTCAAATAATGATATCTCGAAAGTTCCTATCACCCATAAAGAATTAGAAATTATATTTGCTTTAACAAAAGCAAGTAGTTCCATCCAAGCTTATAGTCAAGCCAATGAATTATTGAATGTTTTGGCTCCATATTTCTTGGAATCACCAACTCAAAAGTTCAAATCTAATTTAAGTTATCAATTAAGTCCATCACCTTGGGATTATTTAACAAATATTTTAACTACTGCAATTGTGGAAATCACTAAAAGATTCCCAAATTTATCAGAAAAGACATTTAAACTATTCAGTGGATACTTGTTTAAATTCAAAAGCAACTCAGTTTTGAAGTTGACTAATTATTTCAGTTTAATTGGATTTTTGAAATCTTTGATTGAATCAAAATTCAAATTTGACGTGTTTTTAATCAAAGAGATTTTTGAAGTTATTAATGAACAATTCTTAGATAACGTTGAATCACTGGTCTCGAATGCATTGGAAGATGAACTTGATTACACTTATTTGTTAGAGTATCAAACAAGTGGGAATGAATTCTGTTCACTTTTATTTTGTAAATTGATCCAACAATTATCTCATGAAGTTATTTTATCAATAGCTGATACAGCAAATGATCATTCAAATAAAGACTTACTTTCTTACTTATTAGAAATTTCAGCGTTTGATTATGACTCTGAGCCTGAAACTTATTCAAAAGTTGAATCCTTGAAGAATTTATTACAAGAAGATATTGAAATGGTTAAGATCTTGAACATAAACTCATTGAAACAAATCGATTCATTAGATCATGGTGCTAATTATATTAATCTAGGTTCAAACCAACGTGTTGGCCTGGCTTTCGAGATTAAAAGTCATGCTTTACAAGTTTTAAGTTCTGGTTTATTGATTGATGTTGTTAGTCAAGATATAATTATTGAAATTATCCATTCTTCATTGACCCATGAAAGTGAAATCATTCATAAAGGTTTATCCTCTAGCATCATTTCATTAGGTTCATTATTAATTTATAAAGATAATAAAACAATCAGTGGTGATTTAATTCACTCATTTCCTCTTATTATTTCAAATAGTGGCTTAATTAATGATAAAGATTTCATCAAAAGAATTTCAGGAAATTTAGCACTTGGTTTAAAACCTTTAGATCAAGACTCTATTGTTACCACCATCTATTCTCTAGTTAATTTATTATCAATTGACAGAAGTGGCGAACCAATTGCAGCATTACGCGATTTAAGATTAAGAAGTGCAAGAAATACATTTTCATCAAATGGTAGACCAACAAAAGCTTCAAGAGCAAACACATTACACTCTATTAACTCTCAAACTTCAAACTCTTCATTAGTTGCATCAAACTCAACTGATAGATTAATCTTTGAAAATTCAATTAAATCAATCATTGAGATTGCTAATCGTTATGATGATCAAACTATTACAGTTTTATGTGTCACTGTTTTATCTCAAAAATATAGAAAAGTTTCAAGAGAATTAGATTTTGCCTTATTAGATGGTTTAGCATCAATTGCCCCAACTCTATCAGTTAAGGAATTTTTAGTTTTAATGAGATTATTTGATAATACTATCAGTAAGTCAGAAACTAATAAAGATCCAGAATTCTTGAAAGCTATAATTCAAGCAAAAGTTAAAATTGCTAAAGTCATGGAGACTAATTTAGATCATCCATTATTTAGAAGTTATCTAAATGAACTTTTATCTTTCGGTATTTCAAGAGGTGATGTTCAAAACACCGAACATCATAGATCTCATAGTGAAATCTCTGAAGTTGGTCAACAAATTTCTTATACTTTCAAACCTTTAGCTGCTTTATTACCAAAAGTTGACTCTTTAGTATTTTCTGAAAATGATAATGAAACTATTAATTATTTTAGAAACTTCTGGTTTAATTTAGTCGTTCATGGCTATACTGAAACTTCACCTTTAACGATTGCATATAAGAAAGAATTAGAAATCATTGCATTAAACTCTCCACCTTTAGCTTCTGAATTACCAAGATTACATACTGAAACTTCATTTGAATTAAATGCTGTATTAAGAAGAGGTTCTTCTAACCATAATGTTAAAGATCAAAAACATATTATAAGTGGTATTTCAAATATCAATAGTTTGGAATTACGTACTTTATCATATCCGAAATTAATGTTTTTATCAGCAACTTCATTATTAGAAAACTTAAGAACTAATATTGGTGATTGTTCAACAATTTTACAATATTTTTCAGATCCTTCAATTAATAGTGCTAATATTAAGAAATTCATTGGTTCAATTGCTATTTCAGTAACTTCAAAATTTATTAAATTAACAGCTCAAGGTGGTAATGAATATTTCACTTCAAGTAGAGTTGCCAAACAATTGAATAAAGTTTTTGTTCTCTGTTGTCATAGAAACTATGATTTACAAGATGCTTCATTTCAAGTCGCTGATCTGTTATTATATAAGATCCCTTCTGCTTTATGCCATCGTCATAGTTTGTTCATTTTACTTGATATTTTAACTTTATTATTTGATAGTATTGTTGATTCAGGTAGAAATAAATATCAACCGCAAAGAGTTTTCCAATTAAAACATTCAACAACTGAAATCACTTTAACTGACTCTTCAAAATGGAGATCCTCAACTTTAGAAAGATTTCAAAAAAGTGCCAGAACTTGGTGTCAGTTATCTTTACAAAAAAGTAATCAAGATATGAAAAGTTTGTTACAAGCTTATATTTCAGATTTAGGTTTATTTCAAAGATTAAATGGCGTTGATTTAGGTGTTTCTTTTGCAGTTGAATTAGCTGGTACTATCTTACCTACTGATACCGAAGTTGCTAACTTATCATCATTCCCATTAAGAAATCCAAATTCTGTTGCTGGTTTCCTGTCTCAATATGGTTGGAGAGCAAGAAATCTGGCTGATCAAGCTAATGTTGTTGGTTCTCAAGATATTGTTAAGTTAAAAGATGTACAACTTTCTGAACTTAAATCTGATATTTCAAATGGTGTTGTTGTTGAAGAAAGAAGATTGATTGAAATCTTGGATTTAATCGCAACAGTTTTAATTTTGAGACAAGATGAAGCTGATAGTGCTGGTTTAGTCCATGAATTAGTTACATTACCATTCGAATTCTTATCATCAGATTCAATGAAAGTTGCAACTAATATTTGGCTGGGTATTATCAAAGAACGTCAAGATGATCTATCATATTTGTTATTATCTGAAATTGTCATTTGTTGGCAAAAATCTATTAAAGCTCATAAAGGTCTATTCTCAAAAAAATATGATTTAACTGAAGAAGGATTCTTAAAAATGACATATTCACCATCTGATGAAGATCAAGTTAATTATCATGCAAAGGTTGTTTCTGATTATTTACAGACTCACTTACATGTTATTAGATTCTTCTCATCACATTTCCAAGGTACATTATTTGAGAGTGATCATTTATTAAAGATTTTCACAGGCGTTGTCTTAGACGGTTTGAAAGGTTTAGAAATTGCAAGTATTCATCCATTTGCAAGATTAATTAGAACTCAAATGATCAAATTTGCTCTTGATGTTTTACAATTACATCAAAGAATTGGTTCTCAATACGTCTTATCTTTAACTGATGCAATTTTTAATGGTGTTTTATCTTGGTTCAATAATAATTCTCATTTCCCATTTGGTGGTAATACTTTGAAAATTAAATCTGATGTTAATCTATTAGTTGAAAATTATCAATCTATTAGTTCTTTAGAAGTTGGACCAAAATTATCTAAAAAGAGAGAATTAGTTTTAATTCTATTAAGTGATGAAATTAGTAAATCAATGATTTGGTTAACTCCTTCTAATCCAATAGAATTCAATGTTTCTAGAAATGCTAACACTGATACTGTTAAATATGCCTATGATTTAGAACCAGCTTTAGCTTTTGCTTTAGTTGAAAGATTCCCAGATTTACAGAAGGGATTAACTGCTTTAATTAATCAAAATCCATTAAGAACCATTGGTTATAAACAGAACGTTAAATATTTATTAGCATCACCAGTTAATTACAAGTATTTAGTACTATCCAAGCCAATTTCTCCAACAGACTCAATTAATTTATTCCAACCTCCATATTTTGAAAATCCTTATGTTATTCAATATAATATGAGGTCTTTAGAGTCTCATGATATCAATTTAACATTCTTTTATGTTCCACAAATTGTTCAAAGTTTAAGAAATGATAGTTTAGGTTATGTCGGTAGATTAATTGTTGAAACTGGTAAAATTGATCAATTATTCGCTCATCAAATCATTTGGAATATTTTAGCCAATAGATATAAAGATGAAGATGCTACAATCGAAGATCCAATCAAACACTTACTGGATGATGTTATGAATAGAATGATTGCATCTTTCAGTCCAGAAGATTTGAAATTTTATCAATCTGAATTTAAATTCTTTAATGAAGTCACTGATATCTCAGGTAAATTAAAACCATATATAAAGAAAACAAAAGCTGAGAAGAAAGTTAAAATTGATGAAGAAATGCAAAAAATTGAAGTTGTTGAAAATGTTTATTTACCATCCAATCCAGATGGTGTTGTTATTGATATTAATAGATCATCAGGTAAACCATTACAATCCCATGCTAAAGCCCCATTTATGGCCACTTTCAAAATCCGTAAAAATGAAAAGATTCATGGTAAAGAAGTTGAAATTGAAAAATGGCAAGGTGCTATTTTCAAAGTTGGTGATGATTGTAGACAAGATGTTTTAGCACTTCAATTGATTTCAGTTTTCAAAAGTATTTGGGAAAATTCAGGTTTGGATTTATATTGTTTCCCATATAGAGTCACTGCAACTGCACCAGGTTGTGGTGTTATTGATGTTTTACCAAATTCTATTTCAAGAGATATGTTGGGTAGAGAAGCTGTTAATGGATTGTATGAATATTTTGTCACAAAATTCGGTGGAGAAAATTCAGTTGAATTTGAAAATGCAAGAAATAATTTCGTTAAATCCTTAGCTGCTTACAGTATCATTTCATATTTATTGCAATTCAAAGATAGACATAATGGTAATATTATGTATGATGATCAAGGTCATATCTTACATATTGATTTTGGTTTCTGTTTTGATATTGCTCCAGGTGGTGTTACATTTGAAGCTGTTCCATTCAAATTAACTAAAGAGATGGTTAGAGTTATGGGTGGTTCTAATAACACTGAATCATTTAAGATGTTTGAAGAACTTTTCATTAAAGGTTTTTTGAGTGCACGCCCATACTTTGAATTAATTATTGGTAATGTTTCTCCAATGTTGGGATCAGGATTACCCTGCTTCAATGGAGAGAAAACAATCAGAAATTTAAGAAACAGATTCTTTTTAAACAAATCTGAAAAAGAAGTCATTTTCCTATTGAAGGGATTGATCAAAAGGAGTTATGAAAGTATTTTCACTGTTGTTTATGATAAGTTCCAAAAGATGACTAATGGTATTCCATATTAAGTTCATTTAATATCGTGTGTTGTATAATAATTGTAATTAGATATTTAGATTAAAATTGAAGTAGATAAAATGATACTACATTGTACAGTCTATAAAATTAAAAAATCATTAAAATAAAAAGTAGCTACTAATATACAGAATCATTAAAATATTTAGGATCATCTAATCTAAGTCCATTATCAAACTTTCATCTTCAACTTCTTCTAAAGAGACTCTTTTTGTAAGTTTTGGTAATTTAGAAACAGATTCAATCTCATTTTCACTTTCAACATCAGAATTAACAGCAGATGATAATTCAGAATCAGTTTCGGATGATCTTGAAGTTTGTGAACTTCTTCTAGATAATGGAACTGCACTATATGTTGAGTTTGAGAGTTCAATTGGAATTGAAATCACTCTTGGTTTAGTAGTTTCAGCTTTTTGACGTTTTGGTGATTCAACTGAGACTTGTAATGGGGTAGTTGAAGGTTGAGCAACTTTAGTCTGTACTGGTTTGGTGACTGAATCTTTATTTTGTTTAGTTAGTTTTGAAACTTTTGGAACTGTGATTATTAAACCATCTTTTGTTGATTTCCAAGTAACACCTTCTAAATCAATAGAACCGTTTTCAAAAGTATATACTTTTTTAAAATTATCTTTCTTTGAATTAATTGTCATTAATGTTTCTCTATCATTGACTTCATAAAAGATTGAATAATGTTCAAAATCATTGTTTAAATTTTTGCTGATCTGTAAAATATAAGCTTTATCATTTTGAACACCATTTGAAGTGACATGTAATTTTGGTTTAACTTGTTCTTGAGCTTTTGGCTTTTGAACTCTTGGATGGTCATGGTGACGAGGACTTAATGCATTTGGATGATGTGCAGGTTGAGTGTGATGTGCATGATGATAACCATAAGGATGTTGATGAGCGTGATGATATTGTAGTTTTGGAGCACAAACAGAGTCATCAACTAAATCAAAAAGATCAAATAATGAAGGAGAATTTTGTAAGCGACGATGATGAGTTCTTGGAGTTAGTCTCACTGAAGGAGATCTCGTAAGAGTTGGCTGTTGAAAGAAGATAGATTCAAATGGATCTGAAGCATAACAGTGGTTTTGTTTGACTGGGTAGTAAGATAACATTGTTTGTAGTGGAATGTATTAAAAGTATTTGTTGATAATGAAGATAAAGGAAAGGAAAAGATTGGTGATTTCTAGGGACGAGAAGTCCCTTTTTATATCCACATTTACTTGATTTGATTAATAATTGTTTAGAATTTGCTAGAAGTTTTATAGATTTCGAGACAAATCTGCAAGTTTCTAGAAAATTCCTCGGAAAAATACTCGGCCGAAAAGGGAATTTTTTTGTGTCAAAATCTTCTAAAAATGAGAGATTGAAGCGTGTACGGCTTTGTATTGCTATCGATAAGCTATTGAACAGGGTTTTAAATTTGCGTTTGATTACAAGAATAGCCGGTAATATCAGTTTCATTTTCCAGTAAAAGAGAAAGAAAGGTTACATATGAAACAGTGCACACACCCACAACGTCTTCGATTGATGTACAACAAGCTATTGTGGGTTTCATCCTACAAGTTAACAAATACATTGAATTTATTTCAGTCTATTTTCTAATCTTGTTGTGTTAAATCAATATCCTTGATTTGAATACCTTGAGATGGATCTGGCTGTTGAGCTGGATCTGTGTTGAAAATTAGTGCAACACCTTCATCACCAGCAGTGATGATCTTATTACCATTTTCAATGACACTGAAATCTAAAACACCCATGTTATGACCAACACCAACATATAATTCTTCACCTGTTCTTGAATCCCATTTATAAACTTTACCATTCATGGAAGAACCAATCAATAATGGGGTACCTGAAACAAATTCTAATCTTGTAATGGCGTCTTCTAATTTAATTTGATGTCTTTCTCTCCATGTTTTAGTATCAAATAGAATAACATTACCAGAAACTAAACCAATGGCTAGTAAAGGTAAGACTTCACTCCAAGCAATTGTTTCAATACTACCATCTAATGGTTCTTGATCTTCTTTCAATTCAATGACCCTTAATGTGGTCAATACTGTACCATTAGAAACGTTAATTATAGCTAAGGTACCTTCATTTGAACCAACAGCTAAGATATTTGAATTATTTTGTAAAGATAAAGAGATCCAGGGTAAAACAACACCTCTGAAATCTGATTCTGTTAATTTGAAATAAGTTTGTCCAGTGAAGGCATTCCAACCAACAATTGAACCATCTGTAGAAACGGTAACTAAATGTAAAGAATCTAGATCACTAGTGTTAACAAAAGTACCACTGGTGGTTTCTGATTGATGTGAAAAACCTGACATTATTTGTTCTAAAGATGGAGTTAATTGATAGACCCATACTGAACCATCAGCAGCACCAAAGGCAAACACTGGTTGTGTAGGGTGAGCAGTGATCCATGTGATTTCTTCAACTTCTTCTAATTCTGCATATAAATTCCAAACTTGACCCCTTTTCTGAGATTGATGGATCATGATCTTACCAGCCATATCACCAGTAATTAAAAATTCACCATCACCAGTGAAAGCACCAGTAATGATAGACTCTTTATGACCTTTAATCTGTTGAACGAATTTAGGTGGTTGTGAGTGGGAAGTCCATAAATATGCGGTGTTATCACCACCACCGGTGACAACTAATGGGACTTTTGGATGTGTGAAAACAGTAAAGATAGAATCTTCATGTTTGTCGAAATAAGTCCATGAGTTATTGGACATATCTAATTCTATTTTATCATCATCTTGGATATTCTGTTCTTCTTCATTAGCATCAGGAATATCTTCATCGTCACTGATTGGTTCTGGCTCGTTGTTTTCTTCAACAACGTCTTGAACTTCACTGAAATCGACGAATTCTTCCTGTTGTGGTTCGCCTGAGATTTGTTGCTGCTCTTCTTGACTCATTTCTATTTTTATTTGATTATAAATGAAATTAATTTATAAAGGCGATGAGCTCTAAATTTTTTTTCTCTTTCTGTTAAATTCCGAGGCCACAACAAGCCGGAATTCACACTATCTTACAAAATCAGTAAATTTGACACTTTTCTCTCACATTTTGAATTTATTTATAGATTTCTCATTTTAGAGGCAAAGAAACTATGATTGAAGGCAAAATCAGACCTGGTTTAGACGGTAATTTTGCTGATGAGCAGGGCAGAGCTGTGCAATTGAAAGGGATCAACGCTGATGGTGGCTCAAAGTTCCCTAAAACTCCATACTTTCCGAGTCATAGACCTCTTGTTGATGGGGAAGGTGATGTGTTTTATGACGGTGATCATGTTTCATTCGTTGGTAGACCATGGCCAATAACTGATGTTGCACATCATATTAGAAGAATCAAGAGCATGGGTTATAATTCAATTAGATATATTTTCACTTGGGAGGCCATTGAACATGAGGGTCCTGGGATTTATGATGAGGAGTTTATTGAATATACAATTAAAGTTTTGAAGATCATTGATGCCATTGGTGGGGTATATGTCTACTTGGATCCTCATCAAGACGTCTGGTCAAGACATTGTGGTGGTGATGGAGCTCCAATGTGGACGTTGTATGCAGCAGGTTTTAATCCTAAGAATTTTAAAGTCACTGAAGCTGCAATGGTTGAAAATAATTTTCCTCAAGATCCTGATCAATATCCCAAGATGCTGTGGACTACAAACTATAGAAGACTAGCAACCGGTACGATGTTTACTTTGTTCTTCGCAGGTAAAATCTTAGCACCAAAATGTATCATTAATGGTGTCAATATCCAAGATTTTTTACAATCTCATTTCATTGATTCAGTAACTCATCTTGTTAAAAGAATTAAAGAAATAGCACCATTTTTGCTAGAGAAAACTATCCTTGGTGTTGAAACTATGAATGAACCAAATTCAGGTTATTTGTTCGTTCCTGATATCACTGAAATTCCAGCTGATTATCCATTAAGAATAGATACATGTCCAACTATTTTAGAATCAATGAAATTAGGTATGGGTTTTGCAGCTAAAGTTGATGAATATAGAATTTCTATTACTGGACCGAGAAAAGTGGGATCTAAATACATTGATCCAAATGGTGTTTCAGCATGGTTAGAAACTGACGAATATGATAAACATTATGGATTTAAAAGGGATGAAGGTTGGAAATTAGGTGAATGTTTATGGGCTCAGCATGGAGTATGGAGTTTGGAAACTGAAGAACCATTAATCTTTGACTATTTTCAACGTAGCTCAAATGGTGAAGTTAGATTCAGTGAAGAACATTTTATTAATAATATTTTCATTGATTTTTACAGAGATTACAAAAATTCAATCAGATCAATCAAGAATGATATCATTATGTTTTTACAACCTCCACCTTTACAGATACCACCAAAATTGAAAGGAACGGATATAATTGATAATAACAGTGTGTTTTGTCCTCATTACTATGATGGAATGTCATTGATGTTTAAAACCTGGAATAGATATTATAATGTTAATACCTTAGGAGTTGTTAGAGGTCGTTTCATAAATCCAGTATTTGGAATGGTTTTTGGAGAAACAGCAATAAGAAATAGTCTTAAGAACCAACTAAATGAAATGAAATCAGAAAGTCAAGAACTGTTAGGTGAAAATGTTCCTGTTATTTTCTCTGAAATTGGTATGCCATTTGATATGGATGATAAAAGAGCATATGATGAAAATGATTTCAATTCACAAACCTCTGCATTAGATGCCTTAGGATTTGCTTTAGAAAGCTCTAATCTCTCTCATTCTTGGTGGTGTTACACTTCTGATAATTGTCATAAATGGGGAGATCGTTTCAATTGTGAAGATTTCTCGTTTTGGTCAAATGATGATGATTTCTCAGATGATTTTATGATTTTGAATGATGGAACTTCTGCAATAAATTTTAAAAATAATATCAAAATAAACGTCAACACTCCAACTTCAAGTGGATCTGAAAGTACTCTGGTTAACTCTGAGGAGAATTTTCTAGCTTTGACACATAAAGAAAAATTACCATTGTTTGATAATTATTCACAAGTTAAACCGAGTCATGGGATAAGAGCTATTGATGCAGTGGTTCGTCCATATGTTATTGCAATTAACGGGGAGTTCATTGATTCATTTTTTGAATTGAAAAAACTTTCATTCACATTGAAAATAAAAGGTGATTCTAGATCTAATCATCCAACAAGGATTTATTTACCAGTTTGGCATTTTGATTATGATGATATTAAATTTGATTTAAGTTCAGGATCTGTTAAAATTGTTGAAGATCAAGAAATTATCGAATGGACCCATAGTGATGGTGAAGAAACTATTGTTATTACCAATGTTGCAGTAACTCCTAAATCAGATTCAATTTGGCAATTAATTGCGGATTTTTTACCGTGTTTTGATTAGAGTTTATTATGTGTTTGTTTCATGAATTATGTCTTTCGTTTCTAACTCCTTTTTTATACCCTTTATTCTAATAAACTTCTAAATTTTGACTTCTTATTCTTCTACATATTGCTATTAGATAACCACTTTTATACATGGTGTAATATACAATAAATAATATGTTTTTCAAAATTCTAAATTACCATCATCTTCACGTTCACGTTTTGTTGATGTGTTTTCAGTTTTTAATACTTCATTAACAAAAGCACCAAAATAATCAACATATGGTTTCAAACTTGTCTTTTCATAATCATGTATCTTTCTTGAATTTGGATCAACCGTATGATTTGAATCCCATTCTTCAATTTCCTGTTGGATTTGTCTTAAATTAGGTGATGTAGTTGGATCGAATGGCTTTGAAGAATCAAATGGAACACAAACATTACCAGTACCTGGATGTATACAAAATGGAGATTTCAATAAATGAATCATTTGTCTAGTGACTTCAACATCCAATCTTGGATACATTGTTTCCATGATTAAATCTTGTTTTGATTCAACGATTGATTTTAATTCATGTTGTTTTGTTAATAATTTTTTAGAAATATCATCAATATCTTGCCATTTTTGGAAACTTGATCTATTTGGTTTTGATTTCCAATATTCTTTTAATGCGTTATTAATCTTTGGATTTGGGAATTTCAATAAATCTTCATAATTATCTCTCCATGGATCTTGATTTTCTAAAATCAATGGAATGAATTCATTTTTAAGTATTTGAAAAGATCTTTCTAAATGAGGATGATATGGACGACGTAAATTTAATCTCTTTGTACCTTTGTTTTTCAAAATATCAAGATATTCAACAATAGCTCTTCTTTTAGGTTCTTCTAAAAATCTTGCTCTTTTATCACTAATCCAACAATGTGCACCACGTCTACCTGAGAAAACCCAAACAAGATGTTCAAATCCAAAATCTTCTCTTAATGCCTTATCTAGAATTTTAGTAGCAACAGTGATGAATTGCCAACATTTGATACAAATTGAAGTTTTGGAACAACATGTACGAATGTCATCATAATCAGTTAAATCAATATCAAATACCAATTCTTTTTCTAGTGGTTTCATTGCTGATTTTGGAACAGTTTTACGATCAGCTGGATTTATTGAATAGATTGCACCGACTTCAAAACGGGTAGGATTGGCTCTAATGACTGAGTTTTTGAAATCTTCTAAAGTTGGATATGAATTATAACGTTGATATGCCCCAGATCTATATTCATAAGCGAATTCTCTCATTGTGAAGTCAGATTGTGGTTTAGGAGAATGATTCAACCATTGGAAAATATATCTGAACGGAAGCAGTCTCTCATAATAGTATATCATATCTGAAGATGATGGAGTTTTAGATTGTATGATTGGTTCTGATTGTGATTCTTCCTCTTCATCATTCTTCCTCTTTATTTTAGTTGGAGATGAGCTTAAGATGTCTGCTCTTGAGCTTTGATTTGGATTTATTGGAGATGAGGAGGTGCTAGAGGTTAAAGGAGGCTGTAGATCCACAGCTTCACCAATGAAAGCAGGCATTATTTGTGTGTATCTTAGTGATGTTTACTTAGAGTCTAAAAGAATACGCGTAAAAAACATTGAAAAAATACTGAGTTTTCGCGTTTTGCACGTGACGTTGATGACATAATGATTACATAATCATTTTCACGAATTCTGAAAATCAACAAAAAAAACCAAAAAATCGAAATTTCAAATCAAAGAACAAAACAATTTTCAACTAAAAGAATTCCAATTTTGCAGTCAGTTTGAGAGTCAAATCCATCAAATTCAGCTCAATTTCAATTCAATTTCTTTCAGTTTCACAAAAATATCATATTATTTGGAAAAATGGATGTCGTTTTAGGAATTAAAGTCAAGGACGCAGTTATTATCGCCACTTCAAAGGCTGTTACAAGAGGGATCTCAGTCATAGGAAACAAAGACGATAAAACAAGAGCATTGAGTGACCACACATTGATTGCCTACACAGGGGAAGCAGGTGACACAGGTATGTATCCATTAGGCTATTTCTTCCATGTTCGCCACTAACAACCATTATAGTGCAATTTGCTGAATATATTCAAGCTAACATACAATTATATGAAATCAGAGAGAACTATGAATTAAGTCCAAAAGGTGTTGCTAACTTCACCAGAAATGAATTAGCAAAATCATTAAGATCAAGAGTAAGTTACAAATTTTGTTTTTTGATATCCGTCAATTCAATTACTAACCACACTTTAGAAACCATATCAAGTTAACGTATTAATAGCCGGTTACGATGACAAGAAAGATGTGCCATCATTGAACTGGATAGATTATTTAGGTACAAATGTTGATCTTCCTTATGCTTCTCATGGTTATGCTGGGTTCTATACATTTGCATTATTAGATCATCACTACAGACCTGATTTCACCACACAAGAAGGTTTGGATCTATTGAAACTTTGTACCAAAGAATTGGAAACAAGACTTCCATTTGACTACAAGGGTCTTTACGTGAGTATACAGATTTCGAAATTGAAATGGGATTTTTTTACTAACTATTCTGACAGGTGAAAGTTATTGACAAAAATGGTATCAGAGAAGTTGAACTTTAGATTATGATGATGATTCTTATGTACGAATAGTGGCCTTTCTTTAATAAATATCTTTAGAAACGGAGGTGAGTGTAGCGTACTGTAGTCACACTCTATTTTACTCTGTGGATGACATAATCGAAAATAAATTTATTTATTCAACTAACATCATTATTTACATTCCAACCAGATCAGAACTGATGCCCTCATTAGAAGACATAAGAAAGGCAATCCTGAGAGAGTCGGGCGAGGATGAAGAGGAAGTAGCTGATTTTGTTGTTGATCTATACCAGAATTCAAATTCTTTTAAAGAATTTAATGACAGTTTAAATGAGATGGGTGCTGAATTCAAACCAGAATTCTTAAAAACACTACACACTTGGCTAGATGATCATTTCAAACCGGCTAAATACGTTAAGAAAGAAGACATAGACAATGTTATACCGAAAGAAGATTCTAAAGAAAGTTTCCAGTCATTAATACCTAATGATGAAAATATAATTAATGAAATAGATAAATATGATGGGGAAAATCTATTAAATCAATGGAAAGATTTCAAAAAGGAAGAAGAAGATGTTAAAAGTCATAGAGAACGTTCTAGAAGTCCAGGAAGAAGAGATGATCAGCACAATTTCAGAGATCGTGATTATAAACAATTAGATTCAAAAGTTATTGTTAATAAAATATATCGAGGTATTATTCAAAACATTACTAATTTTGGTGCATTTGCTACCATTATTGGCGTCAAGGGAAGAATATCTGGGCTGATTCACATTTCACAAATAGACAAATCGAGAATAAATCATCCATCAGACATTTTAAAAAGAGATCAAGAAGTTTATGTTAAAGTGCTGAAAATTGATGTTGATGGTAATAAAATAAGTTTATCAATGAAAAATATCGACCAATTCACAGGTGAAGAGATAGAAAATGATAGGTATATCGACAATAACAGGGGTAGAAACCAACAATTACACGTCTCTACTGGCTCTGATACGAAGAAGAGATTGACATCACCGGAACGTTGGGAAATCAGACAATTAATTGCAGCTGGTGCGTTATCAGCTAAAGATTATCCTGAATTAAATGAAAATAATGACAATGATGATGAAAATGATGATGGTTTTAATGATATTGAAATCAACGTTGAAGTTAAACAAAAAGTTCCACCTTTTTTGAAAGGAGTTGATAATACCACTAAGAATGAATTAGATTCTTTAAAAATCGAGAAATTACCTGAGGGTTCTTTAACTCGTATGGCCATGAGTGGATCACAATTAGCTAAAGAGAGACGAGATGAAAGAATAAAAGCATTAAAAGATGAACAAAAATTGAAGAGACAATTAAATAATAATAAAAATATTGATGATCCAATTTTAATTGGCTCTAAAATTGAAGAAGTTGATTTAACTAACACCGGTGAAGTTAGAAATAAACGTAATGTTTCATATGGTAAAAGAACAAATTTATCAATGAAAGAACAAAGAGAATCATTACCAGTTTTCCAAATGAGAGAAAAATTAATATCCACTGTAAGAGATAATCAATTTGTTGTTATTGTTGGTGAAACAGGTTCTGGTAAAACAACCCAGTTAACACAATATTTAAATGAAGCTGGGTTTGCATCAAATGGTAAAATGATTGGATGTACACAACCAAGAAGAGTTGCTGCCACTTCAGTTGCTAAGAGAGTTGCAGAGGAAATGAACGTTAGATTAGGACAAGAGGTTGGCTACTCAATTAGATTTGAGGAAAAAGTTAGTCCCAATACTGTAATAAAATATATGACTGATGGTATGTTACAAAGAGAAGCTTTAATTGATCCTTTAATGTCTAAATATTCAGCTATAATGTTGGATGAAGCACATGAAAGAACAATAGCAACTGATGTTTTATTTGCATTATTGAAAAAAGCTTCACTTAAAAGACCAGATTTAAAAATCATTATAACGTCAGCTACGTTAGATTCATCTAAATTCTCCAAATATTTTAATGATTGTCCAATTATTGAAATTCCAGGCCGTACTTTCCCAGTTGAAATCTTATATACCATTGAACCTGAATTTGATTATTTACAAGCATCAATTGAATCAATATTACAAATTCATGTATCTGAACCAAATGGTGATATTTTAGTTTTTTTAACAGGCCAAGAAGAAATTGAAACTTCTGTTCAAGTGTTATCAGAAAGAATCAAAACAATGACAAAAGAAGATGATTCAATCAAAGAATTAATCATATTACCAGTTTATTCTGCATTACCAACCGAAATGCAATCAAGAATCTTTGAACCAACACCAATTAATTCAAGAAAAGTCATCCTTGCTACAAATATTGCTGAAACTTCATTAACCATCGATGGAATCTTCTATGTTATTGATCCAGGCTTTGCTAAAATTAACGCATATGACCCCAAACTAGGTATGGATTCCTTGATCGTTAAACCTATTTCACAAGCCCAGGCAAATCAGAGATCAGGTAGAGCTGGTCGTACTGGGCCTGGAAAATGTTTCAGATTATACACTGAATTAGCATATAAGAATGAAATGTCCCCAAATACAGTTCCTGAAATTCAAAGACAAAACTTAAGTAATACAATTTTAATGTTGAAAGCGATTGGAATTAATGATTTATTGAATTTTGAGTTCATGGATCCACCTAAAAGAGAATCAATATTATTATCATTGAATGATCTATATTATTTGAAGGCAGTTGATGATGAATCAAGAATCACTATAATTGGTAGAAATTTAGTTAATATTCCAGCAGACCCAACAATTTCAAAAACTTTAATTGAATCAATTCACTATAAATGTTCAGATGAAATGATTAGTATATTTGCAATGATTACAACTCCAAATATTTTCCATAGACCCAAACAACAACAAGAAATGGCAGATAGAAAGAAAGCAAGGTTTAATCATCCACATGGTGATCATTTAACTTATTTAAACATTTATAACGCTTGGTGTAATAGTGATTATTCAAGAGATTGGTGTCAAGAGAATTTCATTCAAGAAAGAAGTTTGAAAAGAGCTCAAGATATTAGAGTTCAATTGATTAGAATATTCAAAAAATTCAAATATCCAATATTAAGTTGTGGTGCTAATACTGATTCAATTAGAAAGGCTCTATGTTCTGGATTTTTCAAAAATATTGCTAAAAGAGATAATAATGAAGGTTATAAAACCTTATTAGAACAAACACAAGTTTACATTCATCCATCATCTTCAATTAAAAATAGTTCTCAATATGTTTTATATAACAATATTTTGAACACCACTAAAGAATACATGGTTCATGTTACAGCAGTGGAACCAAAATGGTTAGTTGAAATCTCACCTGAATTCTTTGAAGTTAATGGGCATAAAACTATGGCTAAAAAGAAAGAAGAAAGAATAGTTCCATTATTTAATAGATTTTCACAAGACCAAAATGATTGGAGATTATCAAGACCAATGTCTGATAAGAACAAGAGTAGATTCAGAACAACTTAAATAATATATTATTATAAGAACAAGAGTAGATTCAGAACAACTTAAATAATATATTATCATTATTGTATAACTGTAGCACTACAATTTCATCTTCAAGAACTAATGAATCCAATTTATTTAACCTAATTACATATCCAAACCTTCAATCAATGATAGGTTTCAACTAAAAGAATATAAAACAACTATCATAAAAAACTAACCAAAATAATTTTAAACCATTTAATCTAAGCTTCTAATTGTTTTAACTTTAATCTAACAGCTTTAACTTGAGTGTAGTTATCTAAAGCTTCAGCACCCATTTCTCTACCAATACCAGATTCTTTGTAACCACCGAATGGAACACTTGGGTGGAAATCGTTGTAAGTGTTAACCCAAATAATACCAGCTTCTAATTTTTGAGCAACATCTAAAGCTCTGTTAACGTTTTCAGTATGGATACCAGCACCTAAACCGAATTCAGAGTCGTTAGCTCTTGCAACTAAATCTTCAATAGTTTTGAATTTAGAAACACAGGCAACTGGACCGAAGATTTCTTCTTTCAAGATACAGAAATCGTTACCAACGTCAGTGAAAATAGTTGGTTCAACAAAGTGACCAACAGTACCGATTCTGTTACCACCAGTTAATAAGGTAGCACCTTCTTCAGAACCTTTCTTGATGTAATCTAAAACGGTTTCAAATTGATCTGGGGTAGCTTGAGCACCTTGGTAAACACCTTCTTCGAATGGGTTACCAACTTTCAATTTTTCAACTTCAGCTTTGAAGATTGAGATAATTTCATCATAGATACCTTCTTGAATGTAAATTCTTGAACCTGCACAACAAACTTCACCACCGTTGAAGAAAATACCAGTGATTAAGTTTTGAACGGTTGATTTAACATCAGCATCGTTGAAAACAATATTTGGAGATTTACCACCTAATTCTAAAGTAACTTTTTTAATGTTAGATTCAGCAGCAGCAATCATAACTCTTTTACCAATACCAGTGGAACCGGTGAAGGCAATCTTCTTAATAACAGGATGTCTTAAGATAGCTTCACCACATTTTCTACCAGAACCTGGAATGATGTTAATAACACCTGCTGGGATACCAGCTTTAATAGCTAAAGTAGTAGCATATAAAGCAGATAATGGGGTAGCAGAAGCTGGTTTTAAAACAACAGTGTTACCAGTGGCTAAGGCTGGACCAATTTTCCAAGACCACATCATTAATGGGAAATTCCATGGAATAATAGCACCACAAACACCAATTGGTTCTCTGGTGGTGTAGTTGAAATAACCATCACCAGTGTTGATAGTTCTACCACCGATTTTATCAGCATAACCAGCAGCAGATCTGATGTAGTTGTGGACAAGTTTAACATCGGCTCTAGCACAGTGTAAAGCTTTACCGTTATCGAAAGCTTCAATTGAGGCTAATAATTCAGCATTTTCTTCTAATAAATCAGCTAATCTTAATAAAGCTCTTGATCTGACGATTGGATCAACTCTAGACCATGAATCAAAAGCAGTTTTAGCGGCTTTGACGGCGATATCAACATCTTCATCATCAGCTTCTTGTAAGTTGGCGATTAATTCATCAGTTGAAGGGTTGGTAACAGCGAAAGTTTTACCACTGACAGCTGGGACGATTTCGTTGTTGATGATTAAACCAGTTGGTTGGTCGTATTCAAGACCGTTTGGTAATTTGATGTGGACAGTTAATGGAGCAGACATAGTTAATGAATTGCAATTTTATTATGAAAAGGAAACAGAGAATTTTATTAAATTTGGGGGAATTATCAAGGTATTTATATGACAAATTTGGTTTATTAATCAATTGAGGCAAAGGTGGGGATATTTGGGTGGTTGAGGAATGAATTAGAAATCAGATATCGAAAAGGCGTGGCCATTAAAGCGTATCCCGATATAAATAAATGTAGGAGTCCAATTTAGAACTGTTGGGTTTAAACATTAATGCGCGTTCATGATTTGATAAAAATACTACTAAATTCCGCTGAATTTCAAAGAAGTGGGCAGATTTTTTCGAATGGAAGGAGTTTAACCCCAGAGAGGGTGTAGGGGTCCTTCTAGTGGGTGAAACATGAGGATGCTTTGTACAAGTGTCGAATAACAACTTCTTCTTCAGTACTCAGTGTGTATCGATTATGTATCATGAACCTGTTCTTAATCCCATTGTACTGCATGCTCTTTAACCCTAAAACCGTTTTCCTCAAGCCCCGAGTCTTAGTTGCTCCATCCCGACACTCCGGGGCGTCACGAAGATTAAAGGAAAGATTTTAGCTGGTGGACCTCTGTCGTCCTTGGAGAGAGATGCCAGTAAAGTTAAAGAGAGACTCTTAACTTTCTCACTAGAAATTCCTACCCTTTTTTTGTCTGGCCTAAACCCCACCAAATCTGTTTTTTCATGTACACATTTTGCAAAAAATAATTGATAAAATTCGATATAGAAAAGAGGAAGGAAACAAAGGAAGGAAGCGACTATCGAGGTGTTTTCAAATGTGGAGTGATGATGGATCCTATATATGCTGTTACGTATTAAGCTTTTAGAAACAGAGCGAATAAGAAGAGATTCAGCCTTTACTGATTTCCCTTTTCTTCCTGTAGTTCAAATTTCAAAATCTGGGGAAAAGTTTTTAAAACCGAAATCGAAATTAAGAATAAAAATTTCTTGCTCAGGTTCTGGAGTTAAATTGTAATCAAGGTGAGGCTGTTGTTATCACGATTCACTTCTAAAAGTTCTCTTCGGGTGACAGATTTCCAGTCTTTTTTTTTGTAGGTGGAACTTGGTACATCTTTGTAGCGATTTAAATATGTAGGGCAAGGGTATAAATTGTGTAATATTTATTAAGTTAATTGAATCTCGTGTTGTAATGACGGTTTTAATAATAAACTACGCTCTTTATTACTTAACATCCATTCGTTTCAACTATATAGTTCATCTTGCACTTGCTATTTGTCTTTGTAGTTCTGCAACTTCATTTCTTTTTTGTTGTAAATATTGTTCTAAGATCAAAACTTGACTTTCAACAGTGTCTATATCACTTGAGATTTCAGCTAAATTTACTGATTTATTACCATCAATCAATTGTTTTTGTTTGTATTCCAATAATTGCTGTAATTCTTTTCTGATCAATAGATTCTTATTATTTGTACTTGAATTGTTGTTTAAAACGTTAGATCTTTCTTTTTTTTTCAATTCATTGTTCTTTTCAATTGCGGAAATTTTGGATTCTAAATCAGTTAATTCTCTTTTCAATTGAACTTCTTCCCAATCTTTATCCTTTGTTGTATTAAAATTAGTACCTTTGGTATTATTTATATTTGAATCATTTAATCTTGTTAAATAATTGTTACCAAATGATTGTTTTGTTGATGGAGTAGAAGATGTTTGAGTAACATCAGCTTGATGAGAGTCAATTGAATAATCTGGGGTTTCTTTAGAAAATGTAGCTCTTAATGAAGATGGAACACCTCTTGGGATTTTTTTGCCATTTGATCTTTGATTTAACATATGTAAAAAGACTAAAGTTTGATCCTTATCTATAGTTTCAGAAGATCTTGGATTGACTAAATTCCAAGCAAATCTTGTGTCTTGATCAGGAACGTTATTTAACGTTGAATATAAACCATTTAATGAATCAAAGGTAATTCTACCAAATCTATCAGCAGCAGAGGAATAAATATCCTCATATGTTTTTTTATCAATTGGGGAAATATACCAATCGAATTGTTCATTATTGAAATCTTCATCTTCAGAATCTGATGAAATTCTTCTTAAATCAGAACCGTTATTATTTATATCCTTTTTAGCTTGAATTAAATGGGCCTTTGATGACGGTATTAACCAATCCGGTAATTCTGAAGGCAGTGAAGAGATGGTACCGTTGACTGAATCAAAGATGAATCTCATACAGATACAAAACTCTTCGAAATCTAAATTACCATCTTGATCGATATCTGCTAATTCCCAAATTTTGGATAGGTCATTATCGTTTAATTTTGAGTTTTTCAAGACTGGAGAGACTTTATCACCAGATAGTTTGTTGTCTACTGGTTTTAAGCCACTGAAGATTTCCCAATATTTCTTGATTTCCCATTCTTCCAACTTTGGTGCCATGTTTATTTGAAGTTTTAATGAAGTTTACTGATGCTTATGTGTGTTTTTTGATTTTGATTTGGCGAAATCTCCTTTCTTCAGAGGGTCACCCGGAATAGCTAATAAATGACTAAGCACTTACATAATACGTAATACACAAGGCACCCCCCTGATGATCACATAGGCCAAACGCGAGTACAAAAAAGAATTTTGAAAAAAAAAAAAATTAACCTTTCAATTTTCAAAGTGACAAAAACACACAAATTTCAATTCATTTCGAGTCAATTGAACTCTCATTCGCTTAAATGTCTATCCCTCCACTACTACGCCCCCCTGGGTCGGCCAATAGAAATACTAAGTCACCTCGCCTGAAACTTCCGTCACTTGCAGTTAATAATGTCCTAAGTGCCCAGGCATCTCCTATGAGTTTCATTAATTCAGATTCAACTCCTTCTTTATTATCATCAAAACTAGCCCAATTAGATATCAACTCTCCTTATCACTCATCAACACCTTCAACTACCATGTCTGAAAGTATAGGGATGTTTAGCGGTGAAATAATCGCCGAGATTGATGGATCTAGTAAAGCAGTTCCAAATATTCAAATATTTGATTCTAATAACAAAACCACAAATAACAATAATGATGATAATAATGATAAAACGAATAATGACAATAACGATAATGAAAATAAATTTAATGATAACGATAAATATAGTAATGAATCAACTTTAACTCTACCACATGGTAAAAGGGATGCTGAACATCTAGATCTGGAGGAATGGAAATTAGCATCTAAAAAAGGAGAAATCATAGAATTGGGTATGCTGGGTGAAGGTATTGGTGGTTCTGTTAGTAGGTGCAAACTTGTTGATGGTAAAACCGTTTTTGCGTTGAAGCAAATTATTTCAGATACTTCAGCTGCAGAAACTCAAAAACAAATATTAAGAGAATTACAATTCAATAAATCTTGTAAAAGTCCTTATATTGTGAAATATTATGGGATGTTTTTAAATGAGGTAAATGCTTCAATTTGTATCACAATGGAATACATGGATGGTAAATCTTTAGATTCAATTTATAAACAAGTTAAATCAAGAGGTGGTATAATTGGTGAAAAAGTCTTAGGTAAGATTGCAGAAAGTGTATTACAAGGTTTATCATATTTACATGAAAATAGAATTATTCACAGAGATATTAAACCACAAAATATCTTACTGAATTCTAATGGAGAAATCAAACTTTGTGATTTTGGTGTTAGTGGAGAAGTTGTTAATTCATTAGCAACAACATTCACAGGTACTTCATATTATATGGCACCTGAAAGAATTCAAGGTCACCCATATTCTGTTACAAGTGATGTTTGGTCATTAGGTTTAACTTTACTAGAAGTTGCAAAGGGTAAATTTCCATTAGATATTGATATTAATGGAAGTTCACCAATCGAAGTTTTAACTTTAATCATGAGTTTTAGTCCAAAATTATCAGATGATGATGGTATTGAGTGGACCACTTCATTTAAATCATTTTTGGATTATTGTTTAAAGAAGAATCCAACAGAAAGGGCAAGTCCTAGACAAATGTTGTTACATCCTTGGATAATTGGTCAAAGTAAAAAGAAAGTTAATATGGGTAAATTTGTGAAACAATGTTGGGAAAATGAGTTATAAGAAATATAAGACTAAAAAGAGACACTGTATTTTTGATATTAAAAGTGAGTTTATTATGTTTGATATTCGTAGTATTACAAAAAATTCTATCAAGGACATCACTAAAAACATTAAAAAAGATCATATAGCTCAAAAAAAAAAAGCTACGATAACCCATATATACAAACCACTCAACGCAATAAACAAAAAAAAAACACACACTAGCACATACGATCATACACACTGCACACACATTGAGTAAACTTGTACAAGAAACAACAATAGAAACACTCTTCTCTCCACTATTAAAATTCACCAATTTTTTTATATCTTTTTACTTCTCTTATAAAGTGCTTAACATTTTAGATCTTTGAAGGAGTAATAACAGGCCATTCGTAATTACCATCTTTAGTGAAAATAACACCATGATCTTCTAACCATTTAGTAGCGTTAGCTGGACCTCTTGAACCGTATGGATATAAAGTTGGATTTGGAGATTCTTCGCTTTCAACAAATTCTAATAACGGAGTGAATAATTTCCAACTGAAATCTAATTCATCATCTCTAACGAAATTTGAATGATCACCATGTAATGCATCTCTGATTAAAGATTCATAAGCTTCAGGAATCCAAAATTCTTTATATCTTTGAGAATAAGTCAAATCTAAATCGGTTAATTGAGTGTTTGTTGATAAACCAGGGACTTTAGCGTTTAATTTCAAATAAACGGCTTGATCTGGTTGAATTCTAATAACTAATTCATTTGGAGGAATTTCTTCAAAGATACCTGAAGCGACTGGTTTATATTGAATTCTGACTTCAACTTTACCTTGGTTTAAAGCCTTACCTGCTCTCATGATGATTGGAATACCATCCCATCTTTCATTCTTGATATTTATTGGGAATGCGGCATAAGTGACGGCCTTGGAACCCGGTTTAACTGTTTCATCATCTAAATATGATGGTTTGGTTCCATCTTCAGATTTATCATATTGACCAATTAAGATATCATTAGTATCGATTTTAGCAATTGCCTTCAACACTTTAACTTTTTCATCTCTGACTGCTTCTGGATCAAATGAAATTGGTCTTTCACAGGTGATTAGTGTTAAAACTTGTAATAAATGGTTTTGCATGACATCTCTGATGATACCGATGTTATCGAAATAACCACCTCTTCCTTCAGTGCCGAATGGTTCTTTGAATGAGATTTGAATACTTTTGATATGTTCTTTATTCCATGAAGCATTTAAAATTTCATTGCCAAATCTCAACACTAATAGATTTTTAACTAATTCCTTACCTAAATAATGATCAATTCTGTAAATTTCTTCTTCATTGAAGATTGGTGAAAGGTTTTTTTGTAATTCTCTTGATGATTCTAAATCAGAACCAAATGGTTTCTCAACAATGACTCTAGTGATACCATTTTCAGCATAAACATTGGCTTTCAATTGTTCACAAACTTGAATGAAAACGGATGGTGGTAAGGCCAAGTAGAATAATCTATGTGGTTCCTTAACGTTGTAAGATTCTTCGAATTCTTTAACTTGGTCATTTAATTTGATAAATCCATCAGGTGTATCATATGGACCTGAAATATAAGTAATCATTGACAAGAATTCTTCAATCTTACGAGCGACTTCATCAGAGGACGCTTTTAAATAACCCTTGACTCTTTCTCTTAAATCATCAGTGGTTAAATAGGATCTAGCATAACCGAAAATTTTAGTAGTTTTCGATAAATTACCTTCTCTGTAAAGACCAAATAAGGCAGGAAATGTCTTCTTTTTAGCTAAATCACCAGAAGCACCAAAAACGGTGATGACTGTATGTTCAATGAAATGGACTCCACTCATGTTGTTAAGAAATCAGTGAATTTATTAGAAATTGTTGGAATTAATTGGGAAAAAGGGGAGAATATTTAATTTATAATCTTTGCTAACTGAAATTAATTTTTTTTTTTTTCTTTCCTCTCTATAAAAATTCATACAAGGCTGAACCTGGAGCTCTGGGCAGAGGAGTCTCCTCTAGTTTCCCACCGAGTTAGGCAGAGTCTCAGAGAGGAGTGTCCCCGCTCTAGGCGGCAGGCAGAGCACCTTCACTAACCACGCGGAGGTCTCTAGGCTGGAGAACCCATCCGTTTCTGCCTAGGATTAATACACCCTTAAACGGGGGCTGATGGTCCACCGACACTTGAACGGGCAGTATCAATCCGTTTGGATAAGAGAAAGACCACGGTGGATGATTGGATGATGCCATAATCAATAATAAACTCGCTTATTCCACCATCCGGCTCTCAATGAACGTGAATCAATCATGGATCAACTCTCTCATCTCACAGTTTAAAGTTTATCCGTCTATGTATTAATAATCCGGCATTAGTCGATTCATCGGATTCCTTCTACCGGATATATTACAAATCCACATTTATATGTCATTATTCATTCATACACAATGCCCATGCCCTCATAACCTTGCACCAACAAGTTCTTATCACAGTAAATCTCCTTCAAGCTCTTCAATTCACTAATGTTGATGTATATATCGCATTTCTTCAATGGCCCATATCTATTGGCGTACCTCATCTGTAACTCATTTAAATTAGGGAAGTTTTCATGTTTTAATTCATATTCTTGTTTGTATTCTTTCACTTTAAATAACAACATCAACTTCTTTAAATCACGGAATTTGAAACCACTTTGTAAGTAAAAATCATTAAATTTATAAAATTCAGAAAGATTCAACACTTGTAAATTGTTTATGAATTTCAATTCTTTGATATTGCTTAAAACAGGTTGGTTATCTATCTCTTGTATGATTTCTTCTTCTATTATGGTATCATTATGCTTCAAAGTCAATTCAACTAAATTATCCATTTGTAATGTATGAAAGATCAATGGAAACGAGTCTGAATTGCTTGAAATGGACATCGTTTTGATTTGATTCAAATATTTGTTTAGTTTATCAATCATGTATTTTAAACCTTTATTTAATAATCCAATCTGTAAATCTAGAGTTTCTAACTGGGGACAATCAATATCTTCGAATTTAAGAGTTTGATTGAACTCTCTATCAATTGATCCATTTAAATGAATCAATAAAGTTTTCAACTTTGGTAATGCTATATTATCTAAATGGATTGAATTACCCGTGATTCGGAAATCTTTCAAGTTGTTCAATTTGATTAGCTCTATCATCTGATTCTCATCATTCAATTTAATTGGCTTTAGGTATGCACTTTGTAAATTCAATTTTTTCAAATTTTGGAAGTTTTCAAATATTTTTAAACTAGTACCTGATTCAATTGAAATATCTTCAATAGATTCAAGATTTGGGATATTAGAATGATTTAAAAATGTGATTATACCAGGCAGCCTTGATTTTGTCATCGTGGTATTGATAATGCCTTTTAGAACTTTCAATTCTTTACAATTTATAATGAATTCATATTTGTCATTAATATGGAAATAAATTATGGGTAGTGATGTGACTTTAAAGAAATGATAATCATGTCCCATGATTTCTAATTGTGATAAACTTGGATTGAGTTGAAATTCTTCATTTGAATTAGGATACAAGCATAACGTTTTATGAACATCCTTTAATTGGTTCTCTATATATTTGATATATTCCACCCCTGAATGCTGTGAGCTGATCCTGCCATGTCTCACTAACATCTGTAAAGACTCCTTAGTTAGCAATACTTTCACTATTTTCTGCCATTTGAATTTTTTATTATAAACGATGTTTAAAATATAATCGTCACTTAATGCACTCTTTTCATTACTTTGTTTCTTTGAAAATTCAACAATGAAGTAACTGTATTGTTTCACCATATCCATTGAATCAATGTTCGGGTTCTTTATGAATATTTGATAGTTTGATATTTGATTGAAGTGACTTGATGCTTGTGATGAATCAGTAATTATCAACACTTTGCTCTTTATAATTGTTTGGAATTTGCGGCACACTTGCACCAATCTCATGAATTCAAACACATCGTTTATTAGATCAAAGATCTCACTCAATACCTCAACAGGGAATGAGTCTAATCCCATTTGTGGTTCTGTGCTATTTTGATTAATGTGGAATCTATCTTAGATTTTGTGTGTACATGTTGTTTTTGCAAACTCGTTACGGGACACAAACATGTAAACATTAACTATATTTATTTTATCTTTTCTCTATATATACAAGAGTAACGTCATAACTCTTTTATCGTGACTTTTTCATTATCACAAAGCCATAAGATACAATAATAAATTAGATTTTGGGTTGCTGTCAATTGTTGCAAGTTTGGCAGATCTAGTCTGAGTTTCAAATTCATGAAATCGAAATTATTTCTCAAATTTTCACTTTCCGTCAACTCAAGAAATCTTAAAGCAGGAAATTCTTCTTTACTTATCACATATTGATATGTTAGATTGAAATATCTGAGATCTAACTTCAATTTCAAAGTGGTTAAACTTGAAAAGACTGAATCCGTAAAAAGCACCATGTTCTGAAAACTGAATAGGTTCGAAACTTCAATATATTCAATAAATGAGCTTCCTTGTCTGAAATCGGTATTATCCACAAACCCATTCTCATCATCACCATAGAATCCACCTTTCAAAATGACTTTTTCAAGTCTTTTGAATTGAACACCATTGAAATCAGATGTTTTAACTCTTCCATAACAACAAAACGATTCTACATTAATGATATTTTCACGTAATGCACTTAAAATACATCCCAATGAGTTAGAAATACTCTGTGGTACAGTCAACACTAAATTTTTCAAGCTTGGTAGTTTCAAATTTTCAATTACACAATCAGGTATTATATCATTTTCATTTCCTTTTTGATTGTTTCTTTTAGCATTAGATGACCCTGTAAATTCAAGTTCAAGAGTTGTGACATTTGGTAAGTCCATGTTGATTAACGAGATTGGACCACCTGAAACTTTTAAAGTCTTTAAAGTCGGTATATAAACCTTGTTTGTAGGAGTGATATGATTACCTGTAAAATTAATTTTGGTGAATCTCAGATTTATGAATTCTAATTGTTTGTATTTGTTAAAAATTGAAATATCATAACCTCTTTTAATGTTAGCCTCCTCTAAATGTTTCAAATTGGGGAAATTGGATTGATGAATAAATTGATCAATTCTTTTAATTTGAAACTCGGATGTGTTTGGTAATTCCTCAAAATCGTAAAGTCCTGTTATCTTCTTCAATTTTGGAGCATTAATGATTAATGGTTGATATGGATTAGAGATAACACTAACCCATGGTAAAGTTTCTAGAGATGTGAAATAGAAGGTTCTTGATAAAAACACCAACGATTGGAAAGATTCATGAGAATCAGAGTATGTTTTTGGAGTTAAAAATCCCTTATCCGATTCATTAATAAATATAGAATTGTTGACTTGATTCAAAAAGTGATCTGGCGAATCTCGAACTTCTTGAAATACTCGAGACATTGCAACTGTATCTCTTGTACCTTCTATCGTTAAAAATAATTCAGATATACTTCTTGTACTGGTCGATTTATTCAGGATGATGAATTTCATGTACTTGACCAGATGAATTCCTTTCAAGCAACTGTATTCAAAAATGATATGTTTATATTTTTGTAAAACTGATTTAGCATGTATCAAATTTGATTCATTTGATAGATCTATTTTTATGTATTCACTGGTGATATTTTGGAAAGTTGAATTTTGAGTTGGAGAGTCACCAAATGAAACAACAAGAAGTTTGATAACATCTCTAAACTTCTTACAAGTCGCTGCAACTTTCAACAAATCTGGTAAATCTGATAACTTTAGAAAAATTTCGTAAAGTAATTCATTTGGTAAATCTTTCAAAGATCGATGCATGGTAACTAAATAACAGAAGCCTAAAAATGAGAACGTTCCCTCACACCCCCAAAGAACAAATTCCAAAATTTAAAGTAACAGTCAAGGTCAACTGTGCTTCGATCTTCCAAAACTGGCTTTTGTACTGTACAGTGTAAACTTCAAGCAAATTTTCCAGACTAAAAAAAAAAAAAAAACTTATCGATATATTGATAAATTTTAGTAAGGCCCTACCAGCTACAAGAAAGAAGCGACAAAAGATAAAAATTGGCACTCTTCGTCCGTTTCGGGTAATCATTTTCGCAATTTATATGCCAAAGCGCGCAATTCCCTTTTCGGTCAAACTCATCGGATTTCTTCGCCATTTTTTTTAAATCACAAAAACCAAAAAAAAAAAAAATATTACACACAAAATAGTTTCTGGAGGCGAAAACATCAATTAAATTTAGTTATAAATTCACAAAATCACCCACTCAATTGAGCCAGAAGCCACTCATTTTTAATCACCAGCTCTTTTATCTGTATATATTTGCTGGGATAGAAAATATGCAATCAAATAATCATATACAGACGACATTTCAAGATAATGCTGATCTGTTAAAGAAATCTTTACTTCAATTTCCACGTCGTTATGAATATGAATTCACGAGGGCAACTAAAGTGGACCTACGTCGTGTTTTGCTTTTTGCTCTTTCGCATAGAGGTGAATATCTGAAAAGTTTCTTTAATGACTGCGAAGTTGATGAAACTGTTTTACCAACCTCATGGCCTCATGTTTTAGCACCTGAAAAATATCAACATTTAGAGAATGAAAATCTTTATTTCAGTAACAAGGATCGTGTTGATCCAAATCATCCAAATAGAGCTTGTGGTAAGAAATTCAAAAAAGGTGAAACCGTTTATAGATGTATCACTTGCGCTAAAGATGAAACTTGTGGACTTTGTTATCATTGTTTTGATGAATCTCAACATGAAGGACATGATGTTGTTAGATCTGTTTCTCAAAGAGAAAGTGGTGGGGTTTGTGATTGTGGTGATTCTGATGCTTGGAAAGTTAAACTCAAATGTAAACATCAAAATGTCGTTGAAACTCCTAGATCAGATATTCCAAAGGAGTTATTAGATTCAATTTTTCAAACGTTTGAAATCAGTCTGGATTATGTCGTTGATGTTCTATCTGGTGTTCATTTCTCTTTTTTAAAAGATCAAACGCAAACTAATGAATCCATTTTAAGAGATTCTTTTGCTTCCAATTTAGATGAAGAAAAATATTTTGGCACTGATTGGTCTTGTGATAAATTTGAACTATTATTATACAATGATCAGAATAAACAATACAAAGAAGCTATAGATAGAATTTGTCTTGCCACCAATGAAGATGAAAATTACGCAACAATGATTGCTGATCAAGTTAATTCCATCGGTAGAGCAAAAGTCATGACTTCTTCCCAATTAGGTGAATTATTAGATGCTCAAAAGATATTAAACGCCACTGGTTTACCTACTTGTATCAAAAGCTCAAGAGATTTATTCAAAGAAGAAATGTGTCTTGAAATAGTCCAATGGTTGGTTGAAGTATCTTCTACTCATCTTATGGGAAATTATAATATAGTTAGAGATATACTAACATTGGCATTCTGTCGCAAATGGAAGTGGGGTGTGAAAATGAATACTGATACTCAATTAAACTCTTTTGGGAATTTATATGCTAATAAAATTCCGTTGGTTTCTAAAACAAACTCAAGGGAACAGAATAGTGTTGATTATTGGAATATCAACTCTAAGCCTTGGAATATTGATGTAAATCTAACAAAACAATGTGAATATGATCCATCTATTACTGACAAGGAAAAAAGTGCATTTCTACATGGTTCAAGGTTTCAATATTTGTTATACTTTGATACAAAATTATGGAAGATTTTCAAAACCAATTTACACAACTTATTCAACTCAGTTTTAACAACAAATGAAATTTTTAGACCTCTGGTTTGTTGTCAATATGTTGATATTTATCCTACTTTATTAGAACTTTTTTTCCGTTATGATAAATATCCTGAACAAAGTGCAATGACAAATATTACTTCACAAATATTCACATCAACCAAAAATGCAACAATGATTACTGAACATGGTGATCTAACAAGATTTCTAGCAGGTATTTTTGGTTTTCTGTCGTGCTCTAGAGTTGTTCATCCAGCAGACGTTGATATATCACTGGATTTAGCACCTAATTCTTTCAAGAATAGAAAAATTGGGCAAGTGTTTTATGATATTTGTTGTATCCTATCAAAGACCGAATCATTTGGAAATGTTTTGAATTCTAATTTCATCAACCAAATATGTGATTTACTTATTCTGTTTCAAGGTAGGCCTATTGTTAGAAGAGAAGCATTAGAACATGTTGAATATGAAACCAATGATTTCGGCATTTATTTTAATATTTATTCCTTAATCTTTTCAATTTCTGAAGTAACAGCAAAGTGTTTACTGAAAGCTAAAAATTTTGATTCTTTACCACTAACTCAATTGATTTTTGAAAGGATGAATCTTATGTTATTTGATACCCAATCCCCAATTTACAACAGATTACTCGAAAAAACAGATATTGGTAAACCAAGCACTCATGAAATTGAAACAATTGAAGGGATTATGAAACCTATTGAAATGTGTGTTGCAAAAAATACAATGAGTATATTACATCCTCTACATGCATTCTTCTCATGTTTCATTCAATTTTCTCAAAATGACTCTTTAACATTACAAGACTTTTCCAATCCTTTATTAGTGCACAATTTACCTTGGGTGCTGGATTATTCATTAAGAGTTTTTGTTATGTTATCACAGATCAAAATTGGATTCTGGGTCAGAAATGGTTTAACAATAAAGACCCAAATGCAGATATACAAAAATACTGGGATTAGAGAATCAGGATACATGAAAGATTTATCAATTATCCAATTATTGATGGTTAACAATACTCCAGACTTCACAATGATCACATTTGTTGATAGATGGAACTTGGTTCCTTGGTTAAAAGAAGATTTTGGTAATAATGATGATTATGATGAGAAGACTTTAATTTTAATGGTTGAAGAATTTTTATTGTTTTTGATTCAATCATTAACTGATGTTTCATTTTTAAGTAAACCAGATGAAATTGTTGAAAAACGTTGCTCATTAGAAATTATTCATACTTTATTTTTCGAAAATTTAACATATGGTAAATTAAAAAGTGAGTTACCTGATTTTATCTCCCAAGAAAAATGTTTGGATATTTATTTAGGTAAAGTAACTGAACTGATACCACCTAAGGATATAGGTCATCCTTCAACATTCAAGGTTAGAGAAGAATTAATAAATGAAATTAATCCATTCTACATTCATTATTCAGCAAATCAAAGGGAAAATGCTATCAAGTTGATAAAAGATAGATTGGCTAAAAAGATCAATGGAAAAATTGCAGATGTTTTTTTGCCTCCAGTCACACCAAACTTGGAAGGTACTATCTTCAGTCAATTGTATAAAATCACTACCTCAAAGTTATTTGTTCAATTTTTGAAAAGTACTTTAAAATTCATTAATCATGATGATGAATCTGGAAAATCAGAAACAATTCTAGAATATTTATTACATTTGATCCATATCTCAATAGAAAGTAAAGAAAACTCTTATTCCTTCAAGTTTTGTGAGAATTTATTTGCTGAAATTAAGGTTGATGAACACAATGAACCGTTTTATTATGAAAGTGTTGGTTCATTACTTTATAAATTGTTGAAAAATGATTCTTTCAATTTATATCATTCCAAGATTAGAGCAATTTTCAGATCATTATCTAATTATGTTAACTCCATCGATGAATATTTGAAAGAACAAGTTGAAAATTATAAACCCAGTGTATTATGTGATAGTTCAAATAATGATAAATCAGTGAAATTGATTGATCTAGAAAAAAAGAAAAAATTGATCCAAGAGAGAAAGGCTAAATTAATGGAAAAATTCAAGAAACAACAAAATAAGTTTGTCGAGAGTCAAAAAGTTGAAAAAGGAAAATATGGTTATGTTAAAGATAACAGCGAAGATGAGGATATAGAAATGAATAATAATGATGAAGGAGCTGAAATTAATGAAAGTAATGATGAAAATTCAGCAGATGGTAAATATTGGAAGTTTCCAGATCATCATTGTTATTTATGTCAAATGGGTAAAGATGATAATGAAATAATGGGTGTCGTTTGTAATATTTATAAAACAGCAACAGCAAGAAAAATTCCATTTGAAAACAAGTACTGGATGATTAAGTCATATAATGACTGTAAAAATATCAACTCTGACGATTCAACTGATAATAATGAAGAATTGGATCATGTTTTCAATAATATTAAAAATGAAACAATTATTGGGCCATCATTTGATCTTCAAGCTCCAAGCCATCTACTCCATGAAGTTGTTTCATCTAGTTGTGGTCATGCAATGCATTATTCTTGTTATAAGAAATATTTAATTGAAAATAAAACAAGACAACATCAAATCACTAGAACTGTTCCTGAAGATTTTGAACATGATGAGTTCATCTGCCCATTATGTAAAAGTATTGGAAATGTGTTCTTTCCTGTTTTATGGAGTGAAAATAAAGATAGATTTAGTGAATTCATTAAAAATGATACCCAAGGTAATTTATGGTTTGATGGCTTAGAGAAATTCAGTAAAGTTGATATTTTGAGTGAAGAAGCCAAAAGTGAAATTTTTTCAAGATATTTTATGAATGCTAAAATACGTTTGAATAAGAACTATAAAGAAAAATTCATGGATAAACAAAAAAATATTGAATTTAATAAAAATTTGAATGAAACTTGGGATTTAATCTCGCGAAAGATCAGTCAGAAATCTGCCCCAAGATTCAAATATGATGAAAATAAACTAATTGCTTCACTAATTAGAAATATTGAAATTTCAAATAGAGGAATCTCTAATAATAATGGTATTATAATAGATCAGGTAACGCATCAACAAATCACTATATTAAGATTATTTTTGTCATATCAAGAGTGTTCCATTGTTAATATCATGAAGAGAGAAGAAAAACTGGAAGATCTAAAAACTGATGGATCTATTCAAATTAAAAAATACCTTGAACTATTAGCAAGATTGAAATATTTTGCGAGTGAAGAAATCTTCAACTCATTTGGAGAAACTGATATATTCGAATTCATGATTTCATTGGGTCCAATTTTAGATATCACTCACTATTCTTTATATAGATTGGGATTCATTTACTACATCATTCAAACAATGAGTACATTATTATCTAATTTAAAAGAAGAGTTATTCAAGGAAGACGAAAATGGTCTATCATTATCGAAAATTGAGTTAATCAAAATTTCCGATGAAGAATTGAATAATTTGTATGAACTTTTGAAAGTTTTAAGAATCTCCCATCCAATGTTTGATTTTCTAGATGATGAAAGTTTTGATTCACTCAAGTTTTTAAAAATATTTAACACTCTACTAAATAAATCAATCACAACATTCTTAAGAAAATTAAGCATCTTTGTTTATGGTAAAAATGGGAATTATGAAAATGAAATCTTTGAAGAATTTACAGGTTTAGAGAGTGATAGATTATGTTCATTATTAAATTTGCCATCATTAAATGAATTTTATCTGCTGTTCAATACTGAAGGTACTGTTGAAAATCTGAAATTAAACAAATTCTTAAAATTCATCACGTTCACATCAAAGGAAATTGTTTTTAAGAATCTTGAATATCCAGGTATGATTAAATTAATTGATTTACCAACCAATTTATATGATATTTTCACTGGTTTAATCAATAAAGAGAACAACTCAAAATATGGAATTGATCCTGCAATTTGTTTAAATTGTGGATCTATTTTAAATTTCCAAAAACAATCAAATATGAACAAAGCTGGTAAGAAATTTGGAGAATGTAATTATCATTTACAGAGTGAATGTCTTTCAGAAATCGGGATGTTTTTATTACCAAAACATAATTCAATGATTTTATTGAATAAATTCGGTAAAGGTTCATTCTACTCCATTCCATATGTTGATAATCATGGTAATTTAGAACTTGAAATCAATAAGTCAAATAAGTTATTAAAGTTGGATGAAGATAAATACGATCTATTTATTAGAAAAATGTGGTTGAATAACGAAGTAAATAATTATATAACAAGAAAATTAGAAGGTGTTCTGGATATTGGTGGTTGGGAGAGTTTCTGAAAAAGAAACAAAAACTTATAATGCAATAGACAGTCCAAAAACCAAGAACCTCTTAAAAGTTAATGAACTAATGAACTACTATATATTAAAAAACTGTGGTTGTAAAACAAAATGTAATATAGAATCTATTCAAGTTTAGTTTCTTGTAATTTTTCAGCAGTTTCAGTAACTTCATCTGATTTATTGTTACTGTTAACAGAACCTGGGTGTCTTGAACCTTTGTCCTTTTTAACTTTCTTCACTTTTTTAACTTCAACTGGAGCTGGGTAAGCCAATTCACCACATTTTTGGAAATCTTCATTTGATTTGAATTCCTCTCTTATTGGATCTAATAATAAGTTAATATATTCAGAAACACCGATCTTCAAATCTGGAGGAGATAATTTCTCAGATTCATAATCTTTAATTAAATCTTCAACAGTGGTGTAAACGATTTTACCACCAAATTTTTCAGGTCTATTAATTAAGAACTCGAATTTATTGAATTTTAATAGTTGAGTTGGTAAGACAACGTTTTTAATGAATGCGATCAAACCATTGTCATCAACAACACCAGGAGCACAGTAAGCAGCGTTAATTTTTTTAGTGACAACTTTTGGATCTTCCAAGATATCAATCTTTGAGTTCGGATCAGATGCACTCATTTTACCACCTTGATTTAAACCTGGAACCATTGGATTCATCAAATGGGCTCTTTTTTTATAATTTAAACTTGGTAAGTTTTCTTCAGCTAAAACAAAGATCTTTCTTTGATCAACACCACCGAATTGGGCATCAACACCTAAATGTTCTTCATCTAAAGCTTGCATTAATGGATAAATCAAACCTGATAATAAAGGATTAGCAACTTGTTTAACGACATCAGCACCGGCTCTTTTAGCATCATTTTGTGAGACAGCATTAGATAATTTGAAAATATCCATTGTGTATTCTGCACTCAACTGATATGATGAACCAACAACGAAATTTAGTTTATCAATTGGAACGTTAATTGATTTCAAAATAGCCTTGACGATATATTCGTAATATTTGGCACGATAGTTAACGACTTCCAATGGCGCCTTCATGTTATCCAAAAACGCATGTAGATCAGCTAATAAGACGATGACTTCACAGCCGGCTTTCAAGAAATCTGCTAATTTGATCATTGGAACGAAGTAACCACAATGTGGTTTACCAGTTGGTGCTGTACCCCAGTAGATCTTCACTGGACGGTCTTCGTTTTCAAGAACGTTTTTGATAATTGGGCCATTAAGGACTTCTTGTAAGTTACGAGTGATTAACTCGTATTTTTCTTCAGCAGTGGACATTCGAAAAAGATTGATGATTGAATTGAATAAAGAAGTGAAAAACTGTTGATGTTTTTTTTTTTTTTAAAGATCCGAGATTGGTTAGTCATTTATTACGTAAGTGACATGACTCTTAGCTTTTAATCATGGATTGGTTTTAAGAGAAGTGCTGGAGGCTGAATGGGAAGTTGATTCTTGTACTTGGAAGTTTTACATTTATCTCGGCTCTGTTTTGTTTCTGCGTTATACAATGTGGGCTTCCACTAGTCTAATGACACAAAAAGGCGTACACATTTGCATTTGTATTTCACTTACTGACTTTTGATAGATAGCTGGAGTCTGCGTCATCACTATTGAATTTAGTGACTAATCTGAGTTTACGCCAGCTAGGAGCCACCAGCATGTCGAGATATTCCTCAGATCGCTCAACTCATTCCAAGACAGGTAATTTTTCTCACTGGGTAGTTTAAATTAATTGAAACTTAGTCGATAAATTAAGTACGATTTACAAACAGCCACTCATAGGGTCATTAAGATAATTGATTGAACTTCTGAAATCCAAATCAGATCACTGACTATTTTCCTTTAAAATTAACACAAAATTCGCTTTTATTCATGTTCAAATCCGGGTAACATTAATCTTACTAATATTCGAATAATTCTAACAAACATAGCATAAAATACCACCAGGAATAGGAATCAACAGGCAAGAAAAAATGGCACCTTCCAATCCATTGAGAGCACCTCCAAAACCCTTCATTAGAAAGAAGAGACCCATTTCCACAAATCCATCAAAAAACAGCATCAATGGCTTGACGAAACAGGAACCTGTTGATTTAAATAACTATAAACAATATCCATTGAGGTTGATTGATTTGAAAGATTTACCACAATTAAAGACACATCTGTTGAAGTTCCAAACCAAGAATCCTGTCGATATTGATGCATTCAATAAACCTATCCGAATGCACAGAAAGGAAACTAGAAACTTACAATATCAATTAACAAGAGCAGAAATTGAACAAAGACAAAAGGAATATGCTTCAGAAAAATTGAAAATGGAAGACGAAGAAAAGGAAAAAGAAGACCAACAGAAGTTAGATGGGAATAGTAGTTATAATAGATATCAGAAATATGATCTTACAAATGATCCAAATGTCGCACCTGATCCAGTTAAATCAGAAGAAGATAAATTACAAGAGAAGAAAAATAAACAAATGTTACAAATTGCTCCAGATGGTGGTGCCAGAAAGAATAAACAGCCAATGAAAAGTAAAACCAGACAAATTAGAGCTGTTGATGAGGAGGTTAAAAAATTAAGATATGAAGAATATTACCCTTGGGTCTTAGAAGATTATGATGGTAAAAATACATATGTTGGTAACTATGAAGCTGGTAGTGGTGATATTTACTCATTATTAATCTTGGATGCTGATGGTGGATTCAAATTATGTCCAATTGATAAAGTCTATAAATTTACACAAAGAAATAAATATTCAACTTTAACATTGGAAGAAGCAGAGTTGAAATTAGCAACAAACAAATCAATTCCTAGATGGTTGATGAAACATCTTGATGAACAAGAACAGAAACTTACCAGATATGAAAGAACTTCTAAGAAATTGAAGTTAGTTCAAGGTACAAAACAAGACGATAAAGGTGAAAGAGATGATGATAATGATGATTTAGATTTCGATGAAGATTTTGCAGATGATGAAGAAAATCCAATCGTTGATGGTAATGAAGAAGATGTCAAAGAAAGTGAAAAGAAGATCAAAAAGGAAATGAGATCTGCTAACTTAGTTGATAATGATGAAGATGTTGATGATCTGTTCAATGAACGTAAAACTTTTGACAAAGAAGGTAAAAAATTGAAAAAAGCTTTGTTGAAAACAGATGGTATCTATGAATCAGATGATGAAGATGAGAAAAACCCTTATTTAAACGAATCTGATATTGAAAAGGATCATTCTGATTCAGAACATGAACAAGAAGAAATTGTCGAAGAAGCAGCAGTTCCTGTCAAACAATCATCACCAAGTATTATTAAAATAAAAGTTAAATCTGTCAACAAACCTGTTGGTATGGTTGTTCTTAAAGCATTACCATCAGTCTTAATCACATTTCCAAAAGGTGACTGGAATCCAAATATTAAGAAAAGATTTATTGATGATGATACAGAAGTTGACCAACAAAGAACTGATAACAAGAAAATCAAATTAGAACCAAGTGTTAAATCAGAGAATGGGCTAACAATTCCACCTGAAGCATCTGATGCTGATTTATTAACAGAGGAAGATCTTCTTAAAGTTGTGGAAGGGGAGAAAATCACTCCAAAAGAATTAATTTCAAAATTGAAATGGAAGATAAGCAAACATAAAGATAACGTAGAAAGAATTAAGACTTTAGCCAAAAAATTACTGAAGAATGAAAATGGATTTTTGGTATTAAAAAAGACCACACAATAAAAAAAAAAAATTAAGTAAAAATATATACATTTATTTTTTTTAGTATATATTGTAAACAAAAAATCTATACAATTTCCATAATAGCATCGTCATCACTTTCTACTTCTTCCACTTTTTCGACTTGTTCAGGTTCTTCATCTCTCATTAACATTTGAACTAATCTGTCACAAACATCTTCAATGTCATCATTTGAAACATTTTTATGAAGTTCTCTAATTAATGGGTATACTGATTTTTCTCTTAACTTGTTTCTCATGGTTCTAGTTGAGCATAAGATCAATAGAGATTCTAAATGAATAACAATAATTTCAGGAATTGGTTCTCTTTTCTTATCTGGAGATAATAATTGTAATTCATCTGGTAAATTGAATAACTCTTCTTCATCCAGTTCAGCATCAGCTGAAGATATTATAGGTAGCAATAAATATGGTAATAAATTAACATCATTATCTTCATCCAATAACATTTGGTGAGCTTCAATTTCAAACAATGAATTTTTAATAGTGGAACAAACACCTTCTCTTCTAATTTTAGATTCATAATATTCAGTGAACGGTAAGATTTTACAGATTGGAATAACATCATCATATGATTGTCTTGATGTTAAATATTTTCTAATTTCAGGAAATCTTGAATAATCAGCAAAGAAATAAGCTAAATAGTCAAAATTTGCAAATTCATTTAAACTTTTATCAAAACCTTTAACAAAAACATCTAACAATAAATCAGTGGCCCTATCACTTTTGAAAATATCTTTATTTATAGCATTGATGGTCCATGAATGGATTTTTTCAATTGAATCAGATTTACTTAAATTAGTTAATAAAATACAAGCTAAATCAGCGTTTCTATTACCTAAATCCACAATACTACCAATCAAGAACTTCATGAATGATTCATCATTAGCAATCAAATCTCTAATATGCAGATCTTCACATAAGTTGATCAAAATGGTTAATGATTGTTGAACAATAGTTTTACCTCTATCTCTAGCCAGAATTTTCAAATCTTTAATTGGTGTGTAGTTATTGTATGCGAAAATGGAAGCCTGAGGACCAGTTGAGAGACCTAAAAGGTAATCCAAGGCGACGGTTCTAATTTTGACATTTGGAGAGTGTAAAAACTCCACTAATTCTTCCAATTCAGAGGGCATTCTTTATCCTTAAAATGAACAATACTCACAACAATTATTAAGAGCTCATCGCTTGTTGAAAATGAAAATAAAATTTTAGAAATCATCCAAACACCACAAAGTCCAACCTCGAAAAATTCTCGAAATTTCCATCTAAATTGCCACTTTTAACTCCATATTCACCACCAAAAGAACAAAGAATTATCAACTCAAACATGTCTGATTGGGATGCTCCTGCCACAATGATCGGCTCCAGAACACGCCAAGGTGCTTCTGGTCCTCGTGCTCAAGTCGCCAAAACTCAAGGTCAATTAAACGAAGCCAGAAGACAAGGTAACGTCTTGAGTGTTGACAAGAAATACGGTTCAACAAACACAAAAGTTAACCCAGAAGGTCAAAGACTAACAATGATTGATAGAGCAGATGACATTGTTGCTGTTAAGAAAATAGATCTAAGTGTAGGTAAAACAATCCAAAAGATGAGAACTGAAAAGAAATTGTCACAAAAGGATTTGGCAACTAAGATCAATGAAAAGCCAACTATTATCAATGATTATGAAGCTGGTAGAGCTCAACCTAATCAACAAATTTTAGGTAAATTAGAAAGAGCATTAGGTGTCAAATTAAGAGGTAAGAACATTGGGGAACCTCTATTTGGCCCAAAGAAATAGTTATGAATTGATGTTATTATAATCATTGGAATGAGTGTAGTTGGTGAAGTGGATGAGCTATCCACTATACACCAGCTGTCTGGTTTGTATCCAGACACTCGCTTATTTCTCCTTTCTCTGTTAAATCTGCCAAACCTACCCGTTTAGCTCTACCTCTGTTCTCTGTTCTCTGTTCTCTGTTGAGTCATTACGTAATGATTATATAATCACTGTGGTATCAGGATAATTACGTAATATTTACATAATCTAATTCTCAAAACATCCAGACACCGCACGACTCTCATATGTTTTTCTAAACATCAACAAAGATGAATCGAAATATTTGTGTAAAGCACCAACAACTTTATAGAAAATGGCCACTCTAGACTTCGAACCAGTTTACAATACTGATGAAATTTACTCCATTGCCGGTAAATCAGTCAAATTCGACTCTCATAGCGATATCCAACCATACCTTGAAGAGTTAGATAAATTAACTAATGTTAAAAAAATTGATTTTTCAGGTAACACAATAGGTATTCAAGCTTCTAAATCTTTAAGTGAATCTATTGCCAAACATCAAGACACGTTAGAAGAAGTCAACTTCTCAGATCTATACACTGGTAGATTAAAAGATGAAATCCCACAATCTTTAGAATATCTTCTACCAGCATTAGTCAAATGTCCAAATTTATACATCATCAATTTAAGTGATAATGCCTTCGGTTTACAAACTATTGATCCTATTGAAAAATTCTTAAAAGAGGCCATTTATATCCAACATTTGATCTTATCTAATAATGGTATGGGTCCATTTGCAGGTGCAAGAATTGGGAAATCATTATATCATTTATCTCAATCAAAATTAAAGGCAAATCAACCATCTTTGAAGACTTTCATCTGTGGTAGAAACAGATTAGAAAATGGATCAAGTGGCTTCCTTTCATTAGGTTTAAAATCTCATAAAGATTTAAGAGTTGTTAAATTATATCAAAATGGTATCAGACCTCAAGGTATTGCCAATTTAATTACTAATGGTTTAAAATTCAACAAAAAATTATCTGTTTTAGATTTACAAGATAATACCATCACCACTAAATCTGCTAAAGTCTTAGCTGATAATTTATCAAACTGGACTAACTTGAAAGAATTAAACGTTAATGATTGTTTGATGAATCCAAAAGGTTCTTTATTGTTGGTTAACTCATTAAATGAAAACATTTGGAATGAATTTGAAGTCTTGAAATTACAATATAATGAATTAGATCAAGAATCTTTAGATTTATTGAAATCTGTTATTGATGAAAAGTTACCAAAATTGAAATCCTTAGAATTAAATGGTAACAGATTTGAAGAAGAAAATACCGTAATTGAAGAAATTACTGAAATTTTCGAAACTAGAGGATTTGGTGAATTAGATGAATTAGACGATTTAGAAGAAGTCTTCAGTGATGATGAAGATGAAGAAGAAGATGAAGAAAAAGAAGAAGAGATTGATTTTGATGCATTAGAAAAGGAATTGTTAACTGAACAAGAATCATTTACAGTTGATAACAATGATAAAGATGTTAATGAATTAGCCTCTGAATTAGAAAAAGCAACTATATAATAAAAGAGTAATAAGGATAATATACACAGTTTCATCTTGAAGTTTTTAACTGATTCTTAATAGCATCTATCATTTTATCCTTTTCCTTCCAGTCATCTTCCAACCATTTCTCTAATTTTCTTTGCTTTATAGGCAACTTGTTAATTGGCTTTAACTTAAAATCAACATGAATTATTAAGATTGGTTGCTTTACTGTTAGTATCTCCATTATCGTTGGATTTATAAAGATTTCTTTGATAGGGTTATAATATAAAATAGTCAAATCCAATAGATTTTTAAAATGTGTATGATTATCCGGTGATTGAGATTCTATGAAATTAACGAAATTTTTGAACCTAGGGTATAACAACTCATTATATTTAGGTAGGTAGTTTTGATCTGCTTGTTGATGTTGAATTATTTTAATTTCAGAGTTGATTAAATTAACTTCAGGAAAATAAACTAACCAATTGTTCTTATCCTTCATTAATAAATTATTCAGTTGTGTTTTCAATTTAATCTTGTTCATTACCCAGTTCTCATCATTGGATAATATCCTATTGAATAATTTAAAGCTTGGTACTTTCCATATCATATCCCAACTGAAGAAATTCAACGATATTTTTTCTCCACTAGATCTTTCAACCAAAACTTTCAAATAATTTATTAATAGATAATCAAATAAAGATCTGTGATTACTCATCACAATACTGCTCAATAACTGCTCTTGAGTTTGTGGGTCTTTCAAATTGATTCCACTAATAACAATCTTAATCTTCTTCTTACTAACCAAATATTGAAAGATTTTCCAATATCCTAGCACTAAGAACCTTGATATTGAGTCTATAGATGACTCAGATACAAACCAACTAACATACCAGAGACTGAGATGAAAGTAGAGATAATTGATAACATTCAAAACCATGAATAAAAAAAATAATAACCAACCTTTAACAATATTAGAGATTGATAGAGTTGATGGAATTGGATATAACCCGATCTGCTCAAACCATTCCAGTATGATAAACCAACTTCTAACCATAATGAATACTAGGCCTCAATATTGAGAAAGTATGACTGATGATAATACTCAATATTCATAGCAAAAGTATGACAAAAGATGATAAAATTTCTAAAAACCCACAATTTTCAGATTCGATTTTGTGTCATAATTTATATATATCCCGGAATTCCCAAAAGGGTAACTCATCGAACCTCGGAATTGGATCCATAAAATTTTTTCTGATTTTTCTTTTATACTAAATAAAACCTAGTTATTGTTCAACAGTTAAATAGTTCAGGAAACATGTCTCGTATTATTGTTAAAGGGTTACCTAAGTACCTTACTGAAGACAAATTAAAAGATCACTTTGCTCAAAAGGGTGAAATCACTGATGTCAAACTACGTAAAAACAGACAAGGTGAATCAAGAAGATTTGCATTTTTAGGTTTTAAAAATTCAAGTGATGCTGAAGAAGCTGTTAAATATTTCAATGGTTCATTTATAGACACATCTAAAATTGAAGTTGAATTGGCTAAATCGTTTGTTGATCCAGAAGTTCCTAAATCTTTCAAAGATAAAAGAAGAGAAGCTTATGATAGAGTCAGAGAAAGAGAAGAAAGAATTCAATATAGAATTGATCAAGAAAAAGAATTCAAAAGACAAAAATATAATGGCTCTTATAAGTCTCAACTAGCTAGAGATATTGAAAATGATCCAAAATTACAGGAATTTTTAGAAGCTACTAAACCTGCAAATCAATCCAAATCTTGGTCAAATGATATTGTTATCAATCAAGGTGGTGCACCATCAAATTCTTTATTAGATCATGCTTTAGCTATGAAGGATGGCACCAATATATCATCAGCTTCATCCACTGCTCCTTCATATGAAAATAAATTTTCAAACAATATAACTGATGAAATATTCAAAGTTCAAGAAAATGAAAGTGATGATGAATATAATGATTTTAATGAAACCAAAAAAGATGAAGAGGAAGATGAACCAATGATGATTCTTTCAGATATGCCACATGGTGACGAAGAACCTGTTCGTGATGAAGGTATCTCAGATTTAGATTGGTTGAAACAAAGAAGAATTCGTGTTAAAGAATCTGGTGAAATTGTTGAATCCAAAACCAAAAATGAAAGTAATAAAAACAATGTTACTACTACTACTACTACTAATGCTAATAATAATAATAATAATAACATCAACAATAAGATCCAAATTGAGCATGAGATCATTGAAGAACTAAAACAACAAGAAAATCCAATTCATGAAACTGAAGAAGAACAAATCATAAATAAAATTAAGAAAACAGGTAGATTATTTTTAAGAAACATTTCATACGCGGCCAAAGAAACTGATTTCAAAGAGCTTTTCAATAAATTTGGTGAATTAGAAGAAGTCCATATCGCCATTGATACAAGAACTAGTAAATCTAAAGGTTTTTGTTATATTCAATTCAAAAACCCAGAAGACGCTATCAAATCATATGTTGAATTAGATAAACAAATTTTCCAAGGTAGATTATTACATATCTTAGCAGGTGAAGGTAAAAAAGATCATAAATTAGATGAATTTGATTTAAAAAATTTACCATTAAAAAAACAAAAGGAATTAAAGAAAAAATATGATGCTTCAAAATCTCAATTCAGTTGGAATTCCTTATATTTAAATAATGATGCCGTTATGGATAACATTGCTTCTAATTTAGGTGTTGATAAAAGAGAATTATTCGATCCTGAAAACTCAAACTCTGCTGTTAAACATGCTTTAGCTGAAGCTCATGTCCTAGGTGATGTTAGAAAATTCTTTGAAAGTAAAGGTATTGATTTAACTAAATTTCAAGGTAAAGAAAGAGATGATAGTGTTATACTAGTCAAGAATATTCCATTTGATACAAGAGAATCAGAATTATTAGAATTATTCCAACCATTTGGTGAATTGAAAAGATTCTTAATGCCAAATTCAGGTACTATTGCTATTGTTCAATTTAGAGATGATCCAACAGGTAGAAGTGCATTCACAAAATTAGCATACAGAAGGTTTAAACAAAATATTTTATACTTAGAAAAAGGTCCAAAAGACCTATTCACTGGAGAACCAGAACAAGACGATCAAGTTAATACAGTTGAAATTAAACAAGACACAAACATCAAAGAAATCAAAGACACTCATAATATTCATGATGATGATGTTGAAGTATTTGAAGGTGCTACTGTTTCTATCTTTGTTAAGAACTTGAATTTCTCAACTACTCAAGAAAGTTTGATTGCCTTATTCAATAAATTGAATGGTTTCATTACAGCTACAATTAAAACTAAACCAGATTCAAAGGATTCAACTAAGAGACTAAGTATGGGTTTTGGTTTTGCTGAATTCAAAACTAAAGAAGATGCAACAGCTGCCATTTCTGCCATTGATAACACAGTTTTAGACGGTCATAGATTATTATTGAAATTATCACATAGACAGAACGTCATTGGTAAGAAAGATGAAAATAAAGCTAAAGCATCCTCTAAAATTATTGTTAAGAATTTACCATTCGAAGCTACAAGAAAAGATGTTTTCGAATTATTCAACTCTTTTGGTCAATTGAAATCTGTTAGAGTTCCTAAAAAGTTCGATAAATCAGCAAGAGGTTTCGCTTTCGTTGAATTCTTGTTACCAAAAGAAGCGGAAAATGCAATGGATCAATTGCAAGGTGTCCATTTATTAGGTAGAAGATTAGTCATGCAATATGCTGAAGAAGGTTTCACTGATGTTGAAGAAGAAATTGAAAGATTAACTAGAAAGACTAAGAAGCAAGCTGCTACAAGAGAATTAGGTGCCATCAGATCAAGCGGTAAAAGAAAATTGGATTTGGATGACGATGAGTTGGATTCCCAATCTATTGATAACATTTAGAGAAAATACATTATTATTTATTATTGAAAGTTGTAGTTTTTTTTTCAAAAAAAAAAGTTATGATATTATATTTAAAAGGATATAGAAAGATTATTTGATTGAACTATTTGAATTCTTGATAACTTGTAATGTTCAAACTGTGGCTAACGTGAACCCTTACAGTTTTGCACATTATCCGTCAACTTTTCTTGAGTCAAGATCCAATAATAAATCAGTAAAAATGATGCTATAAAAGCCATTGGAACGACAGTAAACGTTTTGCTTCGAGTTTAACCTATTTGATATTTTACAGTCTTGCTAAGTTTTCATCGATTTGTTCATAAGTTGATGTACAGAACGTTCAGTTACATCATTTCAACTGAGTTTTTTTACTTGACAGGAATTTGCTTACGTTTTTCACACATTAAAGTAGTTTGAGCAGAATATTTAGATATTTATTGTCGCTCAAGAGTTAGATAAGTAGTAACTAGGCAGCACTGTTACTGCCATCTATGCTTCTTGAAGTTCTTGGCTTTCATTTAAGCTTAACTGTTTAAAATTAGCCACAATATGGCATTCTTGGTTCCAACAATTAGCCATAACGTTTCTTATTTTGAACTTTTGAGCCACTTTAATTTCCACTATAAAGAGAGTGCCATTTCCTATTATTTTCTCAATGTACTATTGGTTGATTTTATTGGTACCAGTAACCAATCTCATATTTCCCAAGTAATCATGAAGGACTCTAAAGATGATACAATCGTTAATGAATATGAGAGGGATCTAGAGAAATCAGTCATTGACCAATTCACTGATGATACCTCATCATCTGAAGCTATTCTTGAGAAAGAGTTACAGAAAGAAGCAGACCATGATATCAAATATAGATCTTGTTCATGGCAGAAAACAGCTGGTTTATTATTTTCTGAGTACATCTGTCTTGCAATTCTATCATTTCCTTGGTCTTATTCTGTGCTAGGTTTAATTCCTGGTATAATTGTCACGGTATTCGTTTCATTCACAACTTTATACACTGGGCTAATCATTGGTGACTATTGTGCAAAATATCCAAAGATCCAGAACGTCTGTGATATTGGACAACATTTATTTTGGAATAAAAGATTTTTTTACTATGCTACTGCTGTTTGTTTCATTGCTAATAATACTTTAATCGCTGCTCTTCATTGTTTAGTTGGTGCTAAATATTTAAACACAATAACGAACCATTCGTTATGTACAGTTGCATTTGCTGCAATCTCAGCTGCAATTTGCTTTTTCTTTTCATTGCCTAGAACATTAAGCCAAATGTCAGCGATTGGTATATTTGCAGCAGCCACTCAATTTGTTGCTGTTATATTATGTATAGTGTTTGCCGCAACTCAATCACATCCTGAGAAATATGATCCTGAAACCCTTGTCAAATGGAATTTGTGGCCTGCTGAAGGTACTACATATGTTCAAGGTATGGGAGCAATGTTGAATATTGTTTATACATTTGTTGGACAAATCTGTTATCCTTCGTTTATTGCAGAAATGAAACAACCAAAAGATTTCAAGAAGGCAGTTATTTCAATCACTGTTGCACAAGTTATTATTTTTTCATTAGCAGGTTCAATTATTTACGTCTATGTTGGGAATGATTATATTACAGCCCCTGCTTTTGGTTCAATATTAGGAAAGAATAAAATCATTGCATTTTCATTTGCAGTTCCAACAATTGTCTTCTTAGGCTCATTATACAGTAATATCAGCTCACAATGGTTGTTGTTCTTAATCTTTGATGAGAATTCAGTTCACAGATACACTCATACTGTAAAAGGATGGTCAGTTTGGGTCGGATTGAATCTAATAATTTGGATAGTAGCTTTCGTTATAGCTGAAGTCATTCCATTTTTCAGTGATCTTTTATCATTAATGAGTTCTTTATTCGATTGTTGGTTTGGATTTGTATTTTGGGGAGTTGCTTATATCAGATTAAAAGAAGTCAAATATTCGGGTTCTTTCACAAATCAAGTTCAACTTTACAAACAGTTGAACTTTTGGGAAAGAGTTAATTATATAACTTGTATCATACTTATTATTATCGGATTTTACATATTTGGTCCTGGTACTTATGCAACTGTTGATTCTATTGTTGTTACTTATCAAAGTGGTTTATACGGTAAACCGTTTTCATGTGCTAATAATGGGTTTTAGATTAGTTTAGTTTAGTTTTACAGTAACTTATAGACTTATATCAAAAATTTAATACACCATTTCTTTGTTTAATTATTTTCCTAATTTTAACCATTTTGGAAGTTTTTTACCACTTGATTCTTTGCTTGAACTAGTAACATTGGATCTCTTTGAAAGAACACCATTATGAATATTTGAATCATCTTGGGCAATTGAATCGTCTGATAATAAATGCCTATTCAGGTCTAGCTTGACTTCTTCAGCTTCTATGATCTCTTTTGCCTCTGATAAAAACTCAGGTTTAAGGAAAGTTCCTGTCTTTCTTGAAGTTTGGAATAGTAATAGATTTCTAGATTCCAAATTATCTGTTAATTTAGCGGCGTTATTCAATAAATTCTTTGGTGGATATGGTGAATGTAGTTGAAATTCCTCATTTGGTTTGATTAAAGTGTTTTTAACAAAAGAGTATAGATCTTGGTTTGTTTCAGATGGTTTAAAATTAACTTGTAAATTGGTGTTATCAGGAAATCTAACTCTGACTTCAATATTAGTTATTGGTTTCTTGTTGGCTTCTCGAAGTTTTCTTTCTTTATTAGTTTCATGGGCTTTTTGTGAAAGCATTGCTTGATATTGACGAGCCTGAGAAACAGTAACTTCATAAATTGATTCATCAGTTTTAGTTTCTGGTAAAGAAGATGATGCTGGTTTATAAACGTAGACATGTTGTGGTATCTCCTTTGGTTCTTCATCTTCCATTACGACATCTTCATCTGGAACAATGTGAATATCTTCTCTCACTTTTTTATTGACTTCCTTTACCTCTTTTGGAACTTCTTTTGGAGTTTCTTTAATCTTTGGCTTAGTTTCAGATACAGGATCAGGTTTAACTTCTTTGATTTCTTTCTTTTCATGTTTAATAGCATTTTTAACTATATTTTCGACTTTCTTGAGCTTAGATTCATGAACAACTGGTTGTGGAGTTGGTAAATTTGGTAAACTAACTCTAATAACACCATTATTTTCAATTCCAAATTGAGATAAAGTGAGTTGATCAATCTGATCCTGTTCAATGACTTTCGTTATGCTTTGAAATTTGAGTGGTCTTTCATTATCAAGAATTTTGACCTTTAGCTCTTCCTCAACGGTTTCCATCACTTTTCTTATACTTAACTGATTGCTGAACTTCTTAATGAATGAATTTTGTTGGAAGTCGAAATTAATGAACTGGATTTTAACATTGACTTCTGATTCCTTGACAGTTTTGGATAGTTTCAAACTTAGTTTAGCACCAGCTGGAAGGTTTAAGAATCTAAATGGTAGATTATTGGACAATTCAGTATCATTATGGAACAAACCAGTGGCAAGTGGATCTAGTTTGAAATGAGCAACACCTCTCTCCAAGATCTCTGAAGTTGGAGTTCCTGGAGTGACCTTCACTTTTATTGACTTCAGGCCGTAATTAACTGAGACGGATGACATTTTGTGCGTATAATAAGCAGCTCAAGTGTGTATAACTTGGTGTTATTAAAGAGACCTTCTATATGATAAATTCGCGAAGTACTGGAAAATAAATCTAATCTGGAGGCTTCCATCAACAAAACGAAGTAAACAAACAAGCTGAAACTGTTGAAGAATGGCGAAGGACTACAAGGACCTGGACGAGTTCTTGAAGGTTCTCTGCATTGACACTTCCACCTCGAGAGTGGTGGAGGCCAAACTGTTCCGGTTGCTTTACTTCCTTACTGCGTCTGATCTTGCTGATTATAAGCATTTATTCCCTGATTCAAAAGTGGAAAAATTTCCAGAGAACGCTGATGCCGCTTTGCAAACTCAATGGGAAGAGCAGTATGTCTATACAGATAAGAAGAATGTGAGCCACTCCCATAAAGGTAGAAATTGTGGGAATAAATTCAAACAAGGTGAACCAATTTATAGGTGTCTAGACTGTGGGTTTGACGCCACCTGTGTTTTGTGTGTCAATTGTTTCAATAGAGAGGATCATAAAGGCCATAAGATGGTGTCCAATATCTGTTCAGACTCTAACTCTGGTATTTGTGATTGTGGTGATCCTGAAGCTTGGACTAAAGAACTACATTGTAAAACTGAAATTGATAATGAAACATCCTCATCAGAATATAAATTCAATGATGAATTGCCGTCTCGTTTGAAATCTATTTATGAGACTTTATTAAAATATATCATCAGTGTCTTTGCTAATCAAAATCAGACTCTTCCAATTGTCAAAGACGCTTTAGAAAATGCTATTAAACAGAAAAAGCTAGATGAAGTAATCAGTATTTTCCAATATGAAAGACTGAATACTTGTTATGATACCTATTTAGATGAAATAGATGAAGATTACCATTTAATCTTTTGGAATGATGAATATCATAATTTCGATGAAGCAAGAAATGGAATTAGAATAGCTGGTCATTTAACATTTGATGAATCTGTTCCAATTGCTAACACTATTGATAAAGTTGGTAGATGTATTGTTAAAACTGATGAAAAACTTGAAAATTTGGTTGAAAATTATAAAAATACCATAAAAACAAACTTCACTGCCACAATCACTAGTAAAACTGAATACATCAAACAAAATTTCATTTTGATAATAATAAAATGGATTTCAGATTCAATTAATCATCCTAATGGTGAATTCCAACCAATTGCAAGAAGTGCATTCTGCGATGCTTTATGCTCAGAATACTCTCACATTTCTTGTGGGCCTTCCTTTTATGAATCTATACCATTTAACCCAGATAACTCTTTCTCTGGTTTGCTATTAGAAGGTGGATTTGTGCCTAATTTGGAGTACAATCAATTTGAACCTACACAGTTGAAACATAGTACATATTTGCAATATTTATTATTCTTTGATATTAGATATTGGAAAACTTTAAGAAAATCATTATTTGATCTAATTGTTCCAACTTTAGTATCAGATTTAAAATATAAAAGAATTGGTTCAGAACAAATTATTCAACTATACCCAATTTTAATTAGAAACTTTTCATTGTTAGATAGAGAACCACTTTTGAATATGATGAATGAAATTGCTACTCAGTTCTATACATGTCCAACCAATTCAACTGATATTGTTTCTAATAAATTATTGCATATACTATGTGCAGTTGGTGATATTTTAAAGAGTTTTATTGTTCCATCAAGAGACGGCGATAGATTGTCATTTGGTCATAGAGTTCAATTCAAATTACCTAAACCATCCCAAGATAAATCAAAGGCTAAAATCACTTCAGTGAGAAGAGTTTTAGCTGATTTGCAATACATTTTAGACAAATCAACAACTCTAACTAATTTATATCATGATTCAAAAACATTAGAAGAATTTTTCAATTTTATGAAAATTTTTGATAGTTTTGAAAGTCTGAAAAGAAAAACTGGTGCTCATGTTGAAACTGAAAGTTTTGAATTTATTGCTTATCTGAATATCTGGAGCTCAGTCTTGAAAATTATTGGGTATGTTACTGATATTTCTAAAATGGAAGATGTCTCAAGAGATCGTTTGGTTGTTGTTCTCAAATATTTGATTCGTTCTCTTCCAGAAGATGCTCCATTTCGTTTAAAGGATGAAAAGGGTAAATTAATCTTTGATTTTAAAGTATCATCTGAAAAGGGTAATTGTTTCAATCCGTCAGTTGCATTAATGGGTAAAGTTTTCATGATTTATTTAGCTTCAGGTGAAGAGTTTAAAGAAACTTTCAAAGAATTAGATTTCTTCAGAGTTTTTGATTTTTCATTAAGATCTATTGTTATGGCAAGTCAAATTGATTCCCAATTCTGGATTCGTAATGGTCAAATTGTTTTAACTCATATTTATGCATATAAAACCACCTGTTCAGTGAATGAAAGTTTGTTCACTTTAGACCATTTTATAGTTCAGCTGGGTTTAATAAGGGAAGATCCATCACGTTGTGTTTTAGATATAATTGATAGATTTGAATTATTGGATTGGTACAATAATAAAACTGATTTGGATTCAACTGTTTATGAAGATAAGATTCATCCAGTTATTGAAAGCTTCATTACAGTGTTATATTCATTATTAGCTTACCGTAATGATTTCATTGAATTTGAATCTACTGAAGCTAAATTAAGACATTCTTATAAAGAATTGCTGGTTTATAGTCTATTTACTGGTCCTTTACCATACTCAGATTTAGAGGATTTGATTCCTGATGATAATAATTTCCATACCTCATTATTTGAAGAAGTTCTAAACGAAGTTTCCAACTTCCAAGCTCCAAAGGGTTTAAATGATGATGGTAAATATGTTTTGAAACAGGAATATTTGAAAAATGTCGATCCACTTTATAACATTAATAAGCCAATTGATTATAATAATGGTTTGACCTCATTATCTAAAGCTTTAGTTAAAGATCAACATAATAAAACATGGGAAGATGTTGTCATTGCTCCAAAGTTCAAAAAATTAGATGAATATCCAGAATTAGGTAATTTCACAAGAACTTTTGAATTTGCAAAATTAGTTGCAAAATTATTAGATTATGTTGTTAATAAAGAAAAAGAATATTATATTGGTGTTCTTTTACATTTAATTCATGCTGTTATTATTGATGATGAACAAATCAATGGAAAAGAACATATTATTGAATCATTTGAAAATGTTCCTATTCCTGAGCATCTATTCAGTATCGTTTCAAATGTTGCCTTCAGCAAGCAAGTCAGAACTAAGGCTGATCATATTCTATCATTATTAATCTTCAAAGATGCAGATAATTTAATTGAATCATTAACTGCTTGTTTTGGTGAAGAACCAGTCAATAAATATAAAGAACAGAAAAAGAATGCTGGTGTTTACTTTGATGAAACTGAACTTGAAAAAAAGAAAAGAATAGCAAAAGAACGTCAAAGAAAGATTATGGAAAAAATGAAGAGAAAACAAAAAGCATTTATTGATAAAAATGAAAAATTGACTGGTAATGATTCAAAAAATGCATCTCCTGGTCTTGAAACTGACTCAAATACATGTGTCTTATGTCAAGGTCCAGGATCCTCAACAAATTTTTTATGTGCTCCACTTTCTGTCACTAATAATAACATTTTCAGAGATGTTACATCTACTGAGCCATTTTTCAAAAGAGCTTTTTTAAGTTGGGATGAAGATTCAGTTGAAAACTCATTAAATTTTGAAGGTTTAATTCAAAAAACTTCTGAAAATAATATTTTAAAAGTTGGCTCTTCATGTAATCATTTAGTTCATTTCAAATGTTTGAGCACATATTTGAATGAAAACAATTCAAGATTTTCAAATATTTCATGTCCATTGTGTAAAACTAAACATGACACATACATTGCATCAATCGGTAATTTTGATAATATCTCTGATGAAATTATTGATGGAAAAGAAGAAATTGGAACATCTAAAAATGAAAAATTTTACCGCTTGATTTTAAATAAAGATCCTAATGTTGCTGATTCTGAAAATGATTTTTTTGAATTACAAGATCTTCATGATCCATTATTAGAAGAGAATTATAAGTATTTTAATACTGATGATTCAAGCACAAAATTAAACTTCATGATTTTATCAGTTTTTACAGATTCAATCAGACAAGCAGAAATATCAACAAGAATTAACGGTACTGAATCATTATCAAAATTATTAACTCAAATTCCTGAACAAACATTTAAAAGTTTGAGATTATTTTTACAATTCTTTTTATTTATTCAAAGAAATCCAACCAGATCATTACCACAAAAGGCTTTAGAATCAAGAAAATCTGGTTCTGATTTCATGAATTGTTTTATTTTTGATTATTTCTATGAAGGTGATGGTTTTACTGAAACTGCATATAAATGGTTTAAATATTTTGTTTTCATGTATCTTAAAGCTTATATTGAAGATTTTTCACATATTCATGAACAATCAATAATTGATGAAATTGATGAAGATATTGATGATGAACAATCAAAATTATATGATTCAATAGTAAAAAGACTTCATTTTGAAAATGGTAAAGATATAAACTTTTCTAATAAGTCTATTAATATTATATTTAAAAGAATTAAACAAGTTATGATACCAGCTCTAAGAAATTTGATGATCTTTTTGAAAGTTATCAAACCTGACTTTAAATCAAATCTTGAAGATGATAAAAATATTGATATTGATTCATTGTTAGAAGTATTAAATCTTCCATCTTTCAATGATATAATGAAGACAAAAACTACAGGTGAACTAGATTTCTTACTAAATACTAATATGAATCAAAATTACTATTCATTGCCTTATCCTGGTGTTATAAAGTTAGTTGATTTACCATTGAACTTAAATTATTTCACAGCTGCTACAGATGATGATAAAAATGATGAAAGTCGATTCAAAGCATATGAATTAACAAAACATAAATTGAAGAATAGAATTGATTATTCAATTTGTTTAAGTTGTGGTACAAAATTTTTATCAGACTTGAATGATCATGAAATTGAATCTCATATGTTGGGTGCATACTGTTGTAAAGATGGTGGTGGGATTTATTTCTATCCAAACTCTAATCAAATTAAAATCATAACTAAAAAGAGAAATACAGTTTATTGTAAAAAAATCAATGCTCCATATCTAAATTCCCATGGTCAAAGTGGTCTAAAGGCAATTCAATATGGTCATGATGCCCAATTAAATTATGAAAGATATAGACATCTAAATAATTTATGGTTAAGTGGTGGTCTTTACCCATTTTTATCAAGACATTCAGTTGGATTCAGAAGAGCAGGAATGGTTGAAAATATCTTAGGTAATATGTTTAATGGTCAGCAAAATACTGGTGGAATTGATAGAGAAGCGTTCACTACCTTGATTCAAAATCAATTGGAATTGTCATTAATGGATGGTGATGAAGAAAATGATGATAATGATGATGGTGATGATTTGTATCAATTTGATGAGTTTGATGATTTTGATGATAATTCTGATTCTGAAAGTTTAACTCATGATATATCAGGTGTTGAGAATTTAATTAGGCTGAATCCACGTCTTGCAGAAGGGTTTGGATTAAGTCCAGCTGAGCTGAGATTAATTATTCAAAATCAAATGTTGTTTGCTGTTGAGGATGATGAAGATAATGAAGATGAAGACGATGATGAAGATGAAGATGACTGGGAAGATGAAGATGATGACGATGACGATGATGAAGATGACGATGATGAAGATGACGATGAAGACGATGAAAACAGTTATAGTTCTGATCACGGTTTTGGTTTTGATAATTATGTTGAAAGTGATGCAGGTGATTGGATAGATGGAGATGGAGATGGATGGGAACCGGATTTTCCTTCAGATTACCTTACTGATGAACACGAACATGATAATCATGGATCTCAATCTGGTAGCACCAATCAAATTAGAGATAGAGCAAATGATTCACCATCAATTGATGGTAATATTCCATATCTCGAAGCACTATACCAAATGCATAATCATGAAGATGAAGATTATCAAGATGAGTATGAATATTATTCAGTTGATTGATGTACATAGATTACAAACTTGTTTACACTCTTCAATAAAACTATTTACGTATATTTTTCTAGCTTCAATATGAAACGAACTTCTTCCTTCTCCATTTTATTCTCCAACTCTTTTCTTCTGTACAACAAGGATACAAATCCCAAACTAATATAAACAAAAGGAGTGATCATTAATGAGATGACATTAAACCAAACTTCTACCATTAACAGTTCTTTCCTTTTTTTCAATAAAAAATGCAAATGAGGGAGTTTATAGATCCCCATTGGAATAAAATATAATAATAATAAAATAAAAAAAATAATAACTAATCACTGTAAACAAAACGTATATATATATAAATTAATGAATCATGGAAGCATCAACACAAGGGATAACTTATTCGTCATCTTCTTCAGAAGCACCTTCAACGTATTTACCTTTGATATCTTTCCATAATTTACCTTTGTTGTGTTTTTCGTACCAAGAGGTAACTGCTGTATCAAAAGCTGGTTGAAAAACAAAGGCACCAGCAAAGATCATGGTGACGAAAACAGAGTTTCTTTTCATAAAAGTGTTGTAAATAGTAGAGTAAACTGACTGATTAAATCTGTTAGTATTTGATGAAGGTATATGGAAAACCATATGATGTAAACATAGAGAATGACACATAATTGGCTTGTTTAATCGTTCACAGGTGGTATAGGGTTTTCTCTTAACGATAGAATCTTAGAGTAGTGGAGTGAAACTTACCATTTTGATGAGTTTGATTGATAGTAATTTCTATTTTGATCGAATTTAATGATTTTATTTCCCAATTTTATTTTTTTCCTTGGATTTTTTTCTTGAAATTTGTAAATCGGAATTTTTCATTGGCTGAAACTATTACGGATTATGTCATGATTATGTAATGCTGAAGATTCAGGATTCAGGATCCAGGATCCAGGATTACTCTATTGATAATGGGACGTATCCGTGAGATTTAGTTATAAATGTCAGGTCTAAGAGAGCTGAAACCTTTAGCCAGCATAACTAGGAGAAATTAAATAAAAGAAAAAAAGGCATTGAAAAAATTGTTTTTAATGGTCGGTTAATTTTGAGAAATATGCAAGAGACAAAAAGAATGACACGGACAGGAATCGAACCTGCAACCCTTCGATTGCACACATAAACTGCAAATTGGAGTCGAAAGCTCTACCATTGAGCCACCGCATCATCTTAAAATTATTTTACCTCTTTGTACCAGAGACTAGCCTATAATGCCAAAATTTTCAATATTTGGCGATTTTGGTTCCAAATTCAAGTATATGTGCCTTGTTTTGTCACAATATTCAACATATATTCACTATTTATATATATCAAATAAGAAACAAGTATTCAACATACTAAATTATAACTATACTCAACAGAAGAAGAAAAAACATATAGAAATCACCAATATCAAATAAGAGACAAGTACTCGACTCTCTAGTCAACCAACCACAGTAAGTTATATCGAGCGTCAATATTACAGGTTATCGACATTCAAGCTATATCTATTGGTCAGAACAACGAGCATACATGAAGACATACATGAAGAGTTGCATTAAAATAAGAATTAGGTACAACCATTGGTTAGATATTGGTAGGTGCAGTCACCAACTGCAGATGGTTTGTTTACAAGTAAATTACACTATATATAACATGATTTCCTGGTTATTGGAACTGAAAGGTTTGATAAAAGGGACTCATTCAAAATACACATTTTGACACTATAAATATTAGTTATAACACTCTAAACTATTCTAATTCTCCACTACACCCACTTCAGCACAGTATTTAACCAATGAAGAATTTCTTGAATCTAGTTGTTCCACTTTAACTTCTTTTATATTAGATATTAACAGCGTACATATGTGCCATTAATTATAATATTATTCTTCTATAATTTGAACCAATTATGTACAGCTCAATTGATCACCAGAATTAATTTTGGGTGAATCTCAAAATTGTAAATCCGATAAGATCGAATATTCTTTCAAATCGTGATTTATCTCAGAGGCTACTATACTATATCTTAGATCCTCGTCCTGTAGTTTGAATGGCATGTTCTACAACTGATCGCTACTTACAATTTCTGGTTCAGCTTCCAAATTCCAATCACTTCGATCAATTCGAAATGATGCAGGCTTCGAAGTATATGTATATAGATTAATCAATTAAATGCATTAACCTGACGCATTTTGAACCCCCAGGGCCCTTACACGATTTTAAAACCGGTGATTCTTCTTGAAAAACAGGACCAGCTAGTAGGGTGAATATACATAAGAAGCTCTATACTTTACGGTGTATAGGCTTTCTTCCGACAGACTTCCCACAGACTTATGAGCTCCCAGTAACATTTGCCATATATCGGTTCTATTTTTCGAGGTGTTCAAAATATGAAAAAGCTTGAAAATTCACCCAAAAGCGACACAATTATGCAACTCTAAAGAAAACGACCAATAAAACCAAAAGTCACACTAAATTTCCTATCTAGATCTCCTTATAAATAACTCTAGATTCCCAATCATAAAACAAATTACCTTTCAAAATTGTCACCTCTTTTATAAAGTTATTGAAAAAATTAAACATGAAATATTCAATCAGTTTACTAGCTTTAGCCTCATTAGCATCTGCTGCTCCAAAAGCTTTACCTGCCTCAAGTGTTGGACCTGATGAAGATGGTTTAACCCACGGTTCTGCTTATTCTAACACCATGGGTCCTGTTACAATCATGTACCCATTCACAAGAGGTTGGACTGCTGATCAAGATAACGTTGCACCATGTGGTTCTAATGCTGGTGTTGGTGAAAGATCTAATTTCTCATTAGATAATGGATTTGTTGCATTAGTTGCCAAATATGTCTCCACTGAAGTCAAAGTTTCAATCTCATACAATAACAATCCAACTTCCCAATCTGATTTCATAGAATGGTATAATGGTAATGTCTCTGATGAAGTCCATATTGGTCATACTTGTTTCTATATGCCAGATCAACCATCTTCTATTAATGCTGGTGATAATGCTACTATCCAATTAATTTATCAAAATGATGATGAAGATGATTTAGGTGAAGATGGTTCTCCTGTTGAAACTTCAACTAATCAAACTTTCTACGCTTGTGCTGATATCACATTTGTCGAAGAGTCTGTCTTTGATGTCTCTGAATATGCTGCTATGTGTTTCAATGCCACTAACGATGCTTACTATGATGCTGCTGAAGATACCACAACTCAAAACACTGCTACAGGAGCTTCAACCACCTCAGCTTCAACCGCAACTTCAACTTCTGGTTCTACTTCTGCAACTGCTTCATCTGCTTCTTCTTCTACCTCTGCAGGCGCCGCTAACGTCTTATTAGCTAACCCAGCTGTTAGTGTATTAGGTGCTTTAGCCATTGCAATTAACTTAATCTAGATGTATAGAAATACTGAACGAAAATGTATGATTACAATATCGAATTCATATTATTAAAAACGTAACTATTAAATTATATATTAATCAACTTGCCTTCACATATCTTATAACCCAGAAAGTTCATTGACATAACTAAATCCTCTAAATTGGGCTTGAGTTGATGAATCTAAAACTGAATTAACTGGGGTTAATCTTGGAACTTCAGTTGTAAAATCTCTGTCAAAGAATGAAACGTCTTCTTCTGATTTAACTTCTGGAATGTACGGAGGTGGAACTTTCAATGCTAAGATTTCATCAAAATTAATATTATTGAAATAAGGATGTTCCATAATTTCTTCAGCATCCCTTGGTCCAGATCCTAATCTAGTCTGAGGATTCTTTTCTAATAATGATTCTAATAGTCCAACTGCTTCACTGGCCATTTGAATTGGGAATAATGGTTCATCTGTTAAAATAGCATTGAAAACTTCATCTTCATCATCACCTCTAAATGGTGATTTACCCAACAGCATTTGATAAACTAAGACACCAAATGCCCACCAGTCAACTGCCCTTGTATAATTTTGTTCTTTTAAGATTTCTGGTGCCATAAATTCTGGTGTACCACAGAATGTATTTGTTGTTTTACCATACCAAATATCTGGTTTACATAAACCATAATCTGCTAATTTAATATGACCTTCAGTACTTAGCATGATATTATCTAATTTCAAATCACGATAAACAATACCATTTTCATGTAAGTATTTTAATGCCAATAACACTTCAGCAGCATAAAACTTAGCTCTTCTCAGTGAGAAATTACCTTGTTGAACATGCCACATTAAATCACCACCTGAAATGTATTCCATGACAAAATATATTCTATTAGCTGTTTGGAAAGAGCAATGTAGATGTGTTAAAAATGGATGTTGTTCTCTATTAGCAATCAAGAACACTTTCTTTTCAGCTAACATTGATTGAATTTCACCATTTTCAATAATCATATCTTTCTTCAAAATTTTAACTGCACATAATTTTTTAGTGCGATGAGATCTACCTAACATGACTTTACCAAAATTACCTCTACCTAAAACTGCAATAAAATTAAAATCATCAAGACCAACTTTTGGACGACGTTTATGAGATTGATGTGAAGTTGAAATACTTAAGGATGTCTTCTTCTTTGGAGTTGATACTTCTTGAGATATTTGAATTTGGTCTTGTTGAATCACATCAAGGGCTTGTCTTGGTTGATAAGCATTTGAATTGGTGTTATTTTCTTCTTCAAAATCATGTTGGAATGACATATCATTTGTGATATATTCTTCAGCTTCAGCTGGAATTGATGGTAACGGTTGGGTATTATAATATTCATTATCAACTTGTTGTTGTTGTTGTTGAAGTTGTTCATACTGTTGTTGAAGTTGTTTTTTTTGTTCAAGACGATTCTTTTCCTCCAAAATTTGATTTCTTCTTTCTTCAGCATATTGACGTTCTTGGAACAAACGTTTTTCTTCTACTTGTCTTTTTTGATCTAAAAATGATTGCTGCTTTCGAACTTCTTGTTGTCTTCTTGGATCCAGATTGGAAATTGGGGAATCATTTGAATAACTATTACTAACCTCTGATGATGATGGAGGAGGTCTTCTTTGAAAACCACCATTTGCAGTTTGAATTGGAGTTTGCTGTTGATGTAATGCTTGAGTTGGTAAATCATCTTCAAATTGTTCTTCTAATGGAGATTCAGATAATGAAGACTGAACTGGTGGAATAATTGAATCAGGTAATATATCCTTAACAGAAGGTGATTTTGGAAGTTCTTTAGATCTTGTTGATTGAACCAGTGTTGATGATGATTGTGGAGATCTTCTATTATATTCTAAAATTTGTTTCTTTCTATTAACTTCAGTTGATTTGATGGTTTTCAAAATTTCATTGGCAGTTTCCATTGACATACCACAAAAATCTGGAACTAAGTGAGAACAAGAATTATGACACATAGCATCACATTCTTGACATTTTAAAACATTTTTTCTACCCCATGGTAAAATATAACCACAGTGACAACACCAATTAGTTCCTTTATTGGAAACAGGTTCAAATCTATGAGGAATTTTATGATTAATTTTCAATTCATCAGGATCAATATCAGTGGAAGATTTTGAGATACATTTGGTTATAACTTTTTCATAACACTTCTTATGACATAAGAATTTACAATCTTGACATTGATAACCATTATACCTTAAGAAATCACCACATAATGCACAACGCATGATTGAATAGAATTGTTTTTGAACAAACTGGTGACCATGTTGTTCGAAAATTTCTTCGTCTCTTTTTCTAATAGCACCATTACGATGTAACCCACCTAAGAGAGTCTTTTTGTTTGGAGCAGTTGATTTAGTGAAACCTAATGTTAGCAGAATTTGACCAGCAGGCTCTAAAATATACCATGAACTTGTTCTGATTGGATCTTTTGAATTTAATATAGGATCTTCCTTTTGATTTAAGGTAAAGTTATCAACGGTATTAGGATGTGGAACGTTAGTACCGCTATTTTGAATTTTTGCAGCACTAACCCAGCCAATACCGGATTGGCCAACTTTCTTTTTTCTAATCTCTTCAGCAATATCAGATATCAAAAACCAAGCCATTGCAACAGGAACAAAAGAACCTGAGATTTTATCATAAACTGTAACTTCTAATTCATTACCTTTTTCCACATGAATAGTAAATTCTTCATTAAACTTATCACTACGACTAAATTTAGATTTAGCCTTTTCTTCATCATCAATTTTAATTGAAATATAAGATTCTGTTTTTCTTGAAAATAAAGGAGATTCAATATGATCAACATCTCTAATTGAGTTGATACCAATAGTAAGAGATCCAGCTAATGGTTTTCTTCTAAATCTTTCAGTTTCATCATCATTTTGAGCAACTTGATCCAGACTTATATTAATATCTTCATACCTTTTCAAAGATTTCTTTAATAATTGAATTTTATGATTTGATTGAATTCTACCATCTTCAGCAACTGAACTGATTCTTTTATCTCCATCCATTTGGTAGATTTTAGAAAGCTTTTCATTGGCTTCATAATATTTTTGTTCAAGTTTTAATTTTGTGTTTAGTTGATTAATCATATATTGAATTCTTTGACCTAATGATGGACAATCATATTTCACTAAATCCAATCTTGAATACGAGTCATTCACTTTAGTTGATGACGGAGTAGCCTTGTTGTTAATGGTCTCAGTGGTGCCCAGAGAAGCTCCAGTATGTTGAATTGTTTGTGTTTGATCTTGGAATCTTAATTGATTCAATCTTTCATTTAAATAATCAATATTTTGTTGAGCTTCTTGGATATTGCTATTACACTTTTGAATGACCATAGCGTTATCAGTCTTTTTCTTCATGTTGGAAGCACCAACAATGATGTTTCTTTCTCTAAGGATCTTTTTTTGGATCTCTTCAGCAACTTGTTTAGACATGATCTATGAAACCAAAATGATACAATTTTAGGGGTAAACAACTGTTCAGTAGCAAGATCTTTTCAGGCTGAGGGAATATACTAAGTCGATCCACTCTATTATCAAATCAAAATAAATAAATCAGGAAAGAGTAAAAAAAATCAATAAAAAATTGGTTAAAAAATCGATCAGACACAAAAATGTGGGATCAGAAAAGGAAATCAACGGATTGTAACAGTAACAATGAACAGCAGTGAATGAGAGATCCTGTGTTGAGTAATCCTAGGTCAGTGATTCTGATGAGGATGTCCAATCTTATGTTAAAATGAGCACTGGAAGACTTTTGAGGGTCAATATTTGGTTTAATATTTATATAACTTTTACAAAATTTTCGTTCATCCAAAAAAATAAACAAACCCGCGATTTTTGCCTCATTTGGGGTTCACTAAAGATCACAAGCTGAGAGGTTGAAGTTTGAGACTGTGAAGCTCTAATTGTGTGTGGATTTTACTCTGGAGTCTTGCTGTATCTACACTGAGCTATTTATTCTATGTTCATTCATTGATTTTGGTGTATTATCCATCTCTTTATGCAGTTTATCAGAAGATAAATCACATCTGTCTATTATTACAACGACAATTACACCCTGGAACAGGACAATAATTACTCTGTAAGAACCAGTCTTCTGCATGCCCAGCATGCATACCATGGTTACAACTTAAACAGAAACTAGGCCATTGTTTGAATTGTTCACGTCTCAATGTTTCTGGATTATCAATTGGTGAATCTCTAGGTAATGGATTTCCTAATGGTAATAAACAAATAGCACATTTGGGTAATGGAGATCCACAATGAGGACATGATGATATCACTGTTTCTTTAAAATATTGTGTGAAATTATTTGTTCTTTTCATTTTAGATAATGGAGTTGTTTCTATTTGTTTAGATATGTTTTTATTACATCTTGCACATTGAATCATAATTTGAGGTCCAATTGGTTTCAAGGTTAATCTACCAGCACTTGTTCTTGACAGTTTGGCTCTTTCAACATCAAATTTTGCTCTTAAACTGAACATTCCCCAAGAATTCAACAATGTTCTATAAGCATGAGTCCAACTATCTGCTCTTTCATCTTTAAAATATCTTGGACATGCAAAACTTGCGATAATTGCAGCTGTTTGAACATCAGAAGTTCTATCAACAAAACTTTGTAGCAAATCAATACCTCTTGAAGTGATCCCTGTTAAAATCAACCCTTCTAATTCACCTCTTTTGATATATTTTTCTCCAACACTTTCAAAGAAATTAGTTAACTCTGTATCTGATAAACAACGTAATGCAACTCCAATTCTTTCTCTTAATGGTAATGAAGATTCTTCAAGAACTGCCCACCAGTCGTTATCTGCAATGAACGCAAATATTGCTTTTAAATAAGGATCTGTTAATTCTAATGACATTTGACGGCATTGATCTTTCCAAATATTATCATCTGATGTGTGTTTCTGAACCAAATAACCAGAAATTGCAGTTGCTATTAATTTTAATTTATTACTCTTTGATGAACTTAGAATTTTAACAGCTCTTTTAATATCACCAATAAAAACTGCCCAACCTGCAGCTTTGGTATATTGGTTATTCTCCATCAATCTTTTATAAATTTGTTCTAGTTCTTCAGTGTTGAAATAAAATCCAGCTAGAATCATACATAGTTTTCTTTGAGGTTCTTTGTTACTTTTCACAATTGGAATTGCCTTAGATCTTCTTGATGATAAAATATCTAAGATTTGTTTTTTGAAGAGATCTTCTTTTAAATCTGAACTAAATCTATCTTGAGTTTGTAAAGAATGGGCACCTTTCCAGATACCCAAAACACCTTCAAATGATAAATCTAATTCTTTTGAATTCATTAATCCACTAGTTGATGAATTATGTGCAATTTCTAACCATTTCCAAGTACTTCTTAAGAATAAGTTATTATCAGCGCTCTTCAAACTATCTATTACTTCAAGATTTTTCAAACAACTAGTACCATATCCTAAATATGCTCTTTTTCTCATTTTGACACTAATATCATTTTCCAAAACTTCTAAAGTGTTATAAAACCCTGCTTGTTTATCAATTCCATCTTCATCCTCCATTAGGTCATCGCCATCTTCATCTTCATCGTCTTGTGTAGCATCTCTACTAAACTGATTAAAAAAATCAATATCATCTTCTTCCTCTTCGTATTTTTTAGGAGTAACATTTTCAATTTTCTCAAATTTTTCATCAACAGTTTCAATCCAAACCCCTCTACTACCGGTCACGATAAGATCATTAAATGAATTAAATCCAATATTTCTCTCGCTTTCAACTAATGGCATCATAAAAACAGATCCTGATTGCCTCATACATATTAGATTCATATTACCCTTTGGATCTTCAGAATAATCAAATGAAATAACACGATCATATTTAGTTTTTGAATCAAAGACTCTAGAAACGAATAATGAGTCAGACTTAGGCTTTGGAACTGATCCAATTTGCCATCTTCTGATTAATTCACCAGCATGGGAAGTACCAAATTCACCTCTTCTTACTGGATTATATCTGAAACAATAATAATTATTTCTTCTTGTTGTATCACCTAATAATTTATTGAATGATAAGCAAGGTTCTGGATTACCGCTATTCAACTTTCTTCTGTCAAATATTGATAATGTACCATCTTCACTAAAAGCTGCAAAATTGAATTGATTATGTGGATCTTGTGTTATACCATGAATAGTTTTAGAAGTAACTTGAAAGACAGGAGATGATACTCTGATATCTATATCTCTAATAAATCTTGAACTACCGACTAATATGTTGGTTTCATTACGGAAAACTGCTGAATAGATGTTTTCATTGTTGATGTAAGAAAATGTTGGTTGTTGTAATTCTTGGCTGGAAGTCTTTGAATAATGGTTGATATTGTAAACAAGTAAACTGTTCTGTTGAGTATCTGATTTCTTTGGTTTTCCTAAACCGGTTGCCAATAAACCTTGAGTATTAAAGGATATGATGTTAGATAAAGCACCATGTTCAGCAAGACCAGATTGAGATCGTATCTCCAATGTGGAGCTGAGAGACTGATTGATATCAAAAACTTTAACAAGACCATCATCTTGACCAGCAGCAACCAAACCAGGAACAACAGGAGAATGAGCAACACATGATACGTTACTAAAGCCTTTTCTTGTACTTGATTTATGGATATCTTCATCTGTATTTCCCTGCTGGACTTTGTAGAGGGACACTTCATCACCTAATGGGTTGATAGTGACGAATGATTGAGTTCCATTGTCGTCCCAGCCGTAAGCACGAGCGATTTTACCCATTTGGATTTGAGTCTTTGATCTTATCAACTTTTAACGGCAGTTCAGTTAAAATGAATAAATTAATATTCGCGAATTGAGGAAAAATTTGGAGCGATGGGAGAATTTAGAAAAATTGAAGATAATTTGGTGAGTATTAAATGCCCTTTTTGTTAGTCAGTTTAGAGGTCCAATTGGGTGTAGAGATGAGTTCCAGAGCGTTGAGAAGACTAGAAAGACAAAGAGAAAGTGAACTGGAAGTGAAAGAAGAGGTCGATGAAGTGGTGCAGCCTGTTAAGAAGAATAGTAATTTGTTTGCACTAATGGGTGATGAGGATGACGACGAAGAAGAAGAAGTAGAGGAAAAGGAGAAAGAAAAAGAGGACGATTTAGTAGAAGAGAAGAAACAAGTGAAAACTCTTCCAAAATCTAAGAAGAACAAAAAGGGTAAAAAATCAGCCAAAAAAGCTGAACCAGACACTACCAGTGATGATGAATTAGATAGACTATTAGCTGAATTAGCAGCCAAAGAAAATAAGCCAATTGATACCACAACGGAAGAATATGAAAAGGAAATAGATATCAATGTCACACATCCAACAATCGACCCAACTTTCAAATACTTCACGGCTCCTAAACAAGTTAATGCATCACATTTATTAAAAGTTGATATAAAGGATCTTGATCCAGATAATGAATTTAAGAAGTTATTTGGTAGATTATCTCAAGAAGCTATCTTAGATGCTGAATCTACAACTTCTACCTCTATCCCGCCTGAACAATTACAACAAATTAAAAGAATGGCAAGAGTTGTTAGAGGTTGGGGTGGTAGAGATAGAAGAGGTATTCCAGGTACAACAAGAAAACTAATATTGACTAAAGTTAGAGATGATTGGATTCCAACTCAAACTAAAGATATGTCAATGGAAGAATTAACTATAAGGGAAATAGTCTCTGATAAATTACAAGAATCTGAAGATTGGGAAGATGTTATTCGTGATGATATTAAACAACTATTGAATAGAGGGATCAAATTCTTTAAATTTGAAAGAACAGATGCAAAAATTCCAAATTCACAATTCTATAACTCTGTTGTTGTTACACCAAATCATGAAAATTTGATGAATTTACTCTCAAGATACCCATATCATGTTGAAACTATTTTACAAGCTGCATTGATCTTCATTAGACAAGGTGATAAATCCAACAGTAATGGTTTAATTGAAAGAGCATTATTTGCATTTGATAGGGGTTTCAAACAGAATTTTGAAGTTTTCAACGGTTTAACAAGATTACCATATAACTATTACTTAAATCGTCAATTTTACTTAACACTGTTCAGATATATTGAAGTTTTAACTAAAAAGGGTACATATTTCACAGCATTAACCTATTGTAAAGTGTTATTATCACTATCACCAGACCAAGATCCTTTAGGTGTCAGATACTTTATTGACTTTTATGCAATTTTAAGTCAAAGTTATCAATATTTAATTGACTTTGTTGAAAGTTCACTAGTTAAAACTTATAAAAAGTGGTTCACGCCAGGCTTAGCATACTCAACAGTTTTAGCTTATTTAAGATTAAATAAAACAGATCAAGCAAAACAGGCGTTGAAGAAGGCGTTTGTTGAACATCCGTATATGGGGTATAAACTTTTAGAGGCTATTGGATTAACCAATGATATTCCAGTTAAAGATTATTCTGTCTTTGAAGTTGGGCCAGAGACAGAATTATCAACAGAAGCTTATTTATTGAGGGCTCCTATATTATGGAATGATTCAAAAAATAGAGATTTTTTACATTCTTCACTACTAGATATTTTGAAAGACGATGAATTGAAATTTAATCCATCAATTGATGATTTAGTCATTCCTGAGAACTTCTTAAGATTTGCTATTTTGTCAGGTGAAGGGAAAATCATGTCAAAGATTCCAAAAGAGATTTGGGACCAAAATGAGATATATGAATATGATATCTTACCTCCAAAGATTGGTAATGTTGAAACCTTAGAAGATTTTATTGATCAATCTGCAATGCAACAACAAGTGGATGACGAAAGATTGATGGAGATGGTTAGAAATATGTCTTTACAAGAAATGATCGACAATGGTGTTGCGATTGAAGAAGAATAAAATGGTTGAGAAATCCACACTGTTTTTGTACCTCCTCTCGAGTCTCGAGTCTCGACTGATCTCTCGGAATCCAGACGTTGTTTGTACCCAAAAAGTGACACAATTTATCAACAAGTCGGGTAACTCCCAGATATGGTAAAAAAAAAAAGAATGACTTTTGCTCTTCTAGAATTTATTGTGTGTGTATTATTAATCAGAATAATGTTGGATCTTCCAGTCCCAGAAGACTACGATGTCTCTTTAAAAACAGGGTTCTTACCAGAAGAACATCCACTAGAAAGACTTTCTGATGATTATTACTCACCATGGGAAAAACTGGGTGCGAACCTACCTTCTTTAATCTTAACCAAAAAGATCAGACAACAAGTTGATAAATTACCAGTCTTGAGTATTGATAGATTGAAAGGAGACAAAAGGGAGTTAAGAAGAGCGTACTCCATCTTATCTTTCTTGACTCATGCTTACGTTTGGGGTGTTGATGTTCCAAAAGATCAATTACCAGAATGTTTATCTAAGCCATTATTAGAAACAAGTGAATTATTAGAAGTCCCACCAGTTGCAACTTATGCTGGGTTAGTGCTATGGAATTTCAAAACCATTATTGATGATGCCGATGAAGATGATGTCTATGATCTAGCTAATATTTCCACCATTAACACATATACCGGTTCCATTGATGAGAGTTGGTTTTATTTAGTTTCAGTTTATTTTGAGAAAGATGGTGCAAATTGTATTAAAACAGGGTTGGAAGCATTGAAGTCAATCCGTGAAAATAATGTTAATGAAGTCATCAAATCCTTGAAGAATTTAGCTCAATATATTGATGAATTAGGTTCTGTATTGATGAGAATGGAAGAAATGTGTGATCCACATACTTTTTATTTTAGAATTAGACCATATTTTGCAGGTTGGTCCAATATGGAAGAAGCTGGCTTACCTTATGGTTTAAGATATGGTAATGAAGAACAATATAGAAAACTCGCAGGTGGATCTAATGCTCAATCTTCGTTAATTCAAACTTTAGACATTTTGCTAAACGTTGAACATTATCCAACTGGTGATAAACCAAGCAATGCTAAAGATGGCTCAATCTCTGGTAAATCTGGTAAAAATAACTTCATGAACACAATGAGAGATTATATGCCTGGTCCTCATAGAAGATTTTTAGAGCATTTGGCTCAAATTTCAAACACTAGAGATTACGTTATGCAACAGAACAACAAAGAACTAACATTAGTATATGATGCATGCATTGCCATGTTAAAATCTTTTAGAGATAAGCATATTCAAATAGTCACAAGATATATCATCTTACAAGCGAAATTATTTAAAAATACAGGATCTTCAAAGACTTTAAGATCTGGTCTTTCCAAAACAGCTGAAAAGAAGGAACAAAAGGGTACTGGTGGTACTTCTCTGATCCCATTCTTAAAACAATGTAGGGATGAAACTGGTGAACAGGCAGCAAGTGAATGGGGTCAAAAGATTTTATCAAATGGTGTTTTAAATACTAGAACTAGTCAAGATGAAAATCATAACGATACGAATAAAAGACAAAAATTGGGATTGGCTGGGGATTGGAAAAGTTCAGGTGAAGATCAAGCGGGTCATTGGTAGTTACACTTGTATATAATTCTTTAAAGAAGTAATTTAATTCGATGGCATATATTTAGGAAGAAAATTAGTAGAAATGGTTACAACGTAAGGTAATAATACATGATTTTGATTGCTAGTATACACAACTTTTCTTCTAAATTCATTTAAATGTCTCGTTAACGATTTGTTCACCTTTTTCTTCATATTCAGCTTTACTTAAGACTGTTTCAAATAAATTCATACTATCTAAGATACCAGCACCAATCCAACTGGAATTAATTCTTTCCATAAAGCTAGGATTGGTAAATGATTGAATAACGAATTTTGGTAGAAATCTTGATAAATCATTTAATAATCTTGTTTCTAAGCCTGCAAATAATGAACCGCCACCAGTTATGACAATATTTGTTAATAATTTATCGTATACTTCCTTTGAGGCTTCTGCTTTCTTCAAACTGGATAGAATTAAATCAATTAAACCGATGGTTGAATCATTTGGTAGTTCAATATTGGCTAGAGGATATTGTAATGGATGAAATAATGGCTCTGGTAATAATAATTGTTCTTTACCAACTTCAATGATTTGACCATTTGGTAATTTATAGTGTTTATTAGCGACTTGAAATTCAGTTTGAGAACCAACAATTGGAAAATTACTTATACTTAGGATTGATGATTTAAAATCTGTGATTAATTCAGTAATTTTTAATCTTTTATAGGATTCAGAATATTGATTTTGTGAATAGAATTCATCAGCATTGAATTGTGAGTTTAAATAATTCAAGACATGTACATTTATGAAATCACCTGCAAATCTAGAATGAATTGAACCTTTTGAATTAATTTGACCATCAACTATTGGAGTGATACTAACAGTTGAAGATCCAATATCAACGATTAAACTTGTAGATTTACCTAAACCATAACTTGTAGCGATTGGAGCTTTGGTGATGTTTAGTACTGGTACCTTAAATGTATTGAATGCTAGATCTGCTATTCTCTCTTTATTCTTTTTAGTGTTCCAAGTTGGCTCAACTATAGTTAAAGGATATTCTTCTGGATTGACGTCCAATCTATCAAAAATGTAAGTCCAAAGCTTCTCTATGACTTCCCAATTATATATAATACCATCTTTCAAGATAGTGAAGACTTCATTGGTTGGATAATCTGCAATTTCATCACCAATTATTATACCACCATTTGGATCTTGGGAATAAAGTGAAGGGATGATTAAAGAGGGTAAAGAAGAAGATGAAAATCCGGCACGCGTCACAGTGGAGCCGTGTTCAATGACAATTGTTCTGATTTCAGTCATTCTGATGCGTTTGGGTGCTGAATCGATCACAAAATGCTAGAAATGGATCGTTTATCAAATTTGTTTATTTACTTTTTTGTACTTGATTTTTGTTTGTTGAAGAAAAAACTATTCCCGAATTCGCGACGTAATTTATTATGTAATCAAAAAAGTCAAAAGTCAAAAATCAAAATATTTTCTATTATCAATGATTTTGGAATCTAAATAAACAAATCGAGAGGACATTTTCAGTGCATTTCAAGCGATGAGTGACCAGTTAAAAGAGTACGACAAGCTTAAAAAACAGCTACAGCAAGCCATCTTGAAAAAGAAGCATCTTGACAGGGATATCACCCAAATAGAGGAGGAGATATTTCAAAAGGAAACAAGTTATTTAAGTGAATCCAATAACAGTAATATAGTACGTGGGTTTGAATCCAAGTCAGGTACAGCAAACAGTAACAACAATGCCAATTTAAAGAAAAAATTGGTGTTTACCGATGATGATAGAATTTTCAGTTTGAGCTCGCATACTTTCGTTAGACATTTACAGAAAAAATCTGATGAAGAAGAAGAAAGTGTTGATGGAACTCCACCAGTTGCAAACAATAAAAGAAAGAGAAGAAGCTCATAACTGAAAGTTGAGGATAATTAAGGGTTCTTGCTTTATGTGCAAGTTGAAGATTGCTCAATACTAGTGATAAAAAACGTATTGATCCAGGCCTTAAAAATTTGCTTATTTAATGAGGTGATGCTTTTTTTGAGAGTATATTTTTATCGAGAAATGATTTACCATGATATCAAATTATTGGTTATGACTTGTGACTTGTGACTCCGGCCAGGTCCTGACTCCTGACACCATGAACATTCCTGTAATTAGTATAGTTGAAGTACTTCTACTGCACGCTGTTGATCCGTGTATATAATAATTAATATGTTTTCATTTAATTTCGTAATTAGCCCATTTATACCATAAATCAATCTTGCGGAAATATCTTAAATTTTACCCAAGATAATAATATTGTAAAATTTAGAACCAACATAAATTATTTTTTATTGTAAGTGGACAGAATTTGATCTATACTATTATCAACAATGTATGAACAATGTTAGGCTTTAGTTGTTGAAAGAAAAGTTTTAAGTTTGTTTATCAGAGATCAAAGTAGTAAGTTTCTGATCAAATCTGTTTTTCTAGAAGATTACCTTCGAATCTCGATCAAACAGGTCACATAGTTGAAAAGTTTAAATTATATGCATATTATTAGTTGATAAAGATCAATGAGTTAATTCTTTAAGAATTTTGGAAATATGTATTGAAGTTTATTAAAGGGATTTATCACCCCATAATCAATTACTTGTTAAGATTGTCACAATTTTTTGACCCAGTAATGAGTAACATTTTGATTAGTTGATCCTGTTTTTTCGAATGATAGAAATTTTTTATTCAAAAGCTTACTAAGTGATATCAATTTTAATGATTGAATTTGAATTAAAGGTGTTTCCAGAATCCACACCACAATATTAGAAGTTGAATCCTGAATCCTGATGATCATGACTCAAGAAAAAAAATTGCTGAAAAGGTTGAAACTTGAAACTTGACCATAATTATTTTTTAACGTTTTTTTTTTATTTTTTTATAGTATATATATATCATGGAAAAAGTCAAAATTTACGATTCATGCAGCAAGCTGTCAGCTATATCCGGCCCGCTTTGATTTTAATTAAGTTAGGAAAAAAAGTAAAAAAAAAACTTTGATCCTAACCTCTCACTCCTCAGTCGAGACAGTATATCTCAACTTGAGTCTTGCTGTTTACAACTGAAACTATCTCTTTTTTGAAGTGTTTAATGTTATATTGGATACAGTTAATCTTCTAATTTTGAATTTTCTTATACCGTTGTTTTGATGATCTGTAGTAATAAAAAAGATGTGAATATACATTTGATTCACGCTAGTTACTAAAACTATTGGCATTTTACTTAATTGTATTCTTTACTATAGCTTTGTCTGCTTAGTAGAATATATCTATAATAGTCTCATACTTTACTAACTATATCATCAAGCGTTTTTTTCAAGCAATTACTGCCACTCTAAACATTGATTGTAGACTGGAGCAAAACTCCTTTTCCATCTCAATGGAATAAAGCAACTTCCAACAACATTTCTTCTGTTAAAGCTACATTTACAGAGATTTATTTATAGAAAGTAATTTTGTGTCAAAAAGTGAGAAGTACGATTACACACATTAATTGATACCTAACCAAACAATGCTCTTGACTAATATACGTAACGATACCATATTCTAGCGTTTTGATCACTTCATTGTGTCAAATTTCAATATAGTCCACTTCGGCCGTAATTTCGGTGGAAATTTAAACTACAATATCAAAATGAAAAGCAGGTTGATATTTTGAGTCTTTGACCAGTATTACAACTTTGAGCTTCTAATAGCGTGATATTTTCCTCGAAACTATACAATACCCTTGGTTGTCAAGCAATAGATGTATTGAGTTTTACAAGATGTGCTTTGAATGAATGTATCTCGGAATATTTCAAGGATATTCTCCCTTAAAGTAAAACTATAAGCACTTTAACGAAGAACGATAAACAGCATACATGTACAGCTTATATCCAGATATCTCTCTGTGCATATTTTAGTTCAAGCCACCTACGCTTTAGAAACTAGTTTAATAATAGCTAATCTACTTTATTAGAGTGGATTGTATAATATTCCGTCCATTGCCTCAAATATATTTCCAATGTCCTTCAAAAATACCTGATTTGAAAAAAAAAAAAAAAAAATGCTTTTGTTTTTGGGGTAAATAAGACGAGATAAACTTTAAAGTAGTAAAAACTATCACGTAAATAACGCGTTCCAGATTACAAAGTCTTTGTAATTATTCGAGCTAGTTACGCTCAATTTTTGGATATTTCAATACTTACCCGTTTAACTAATACAAATTAATTTAAAATAGAAGATTTTGAAAAAACGTCTTTTTGAACCATACTTTCAGCTTTCAAGATTTTATCGCGCCTATTTGATCGAATTGATTGGCATTAGGTCCGTAGTTCAAATCGAATTTTTTTATCTTAGGTCTTGATTCTTTATCCTTCTGAATCCTGATGATATATTGCAGTTTTCTAGCTATATGTGACTAGCTTTTCTCTAGCATCTACTTTAACAAGAATTATATTGGCCTATTCCCTACTTCTCATACCACCCTTTGATAACATACTAATATTAACTACATACTTAATCTGAATGATTCTGTATAAGTGTGTAATAGTTCATATAGATAAGTAATTAAAATTATCATATATCAAGTTTCAACATGCATGCAATCAGATTTAATGCACGAGCTACCTCGGTTGATTTTTTACAGTTTTTACATAAGTATCAGTGGTCACTTTGGTGAAGATTTTTCATCATTCAACACCGTACTGACAAGCTACTGTTCAATGGTCACGATCAATGGTGGGCTACATGTTGTTCAATTACTGATTTATTGAAAAATTTATGTGGTTCTGACTACTACCGTTTTGATTATCTGAATGCTATAAAAAACTGAAACGACATATCTATATCTTTATCTAAGTAGATCAGGTACATTCTATGTATTTCTTAAGTGGCAATAAGAAAGTTGAATTCATGATGTTTCTCTATTTTCATAATCTGTGGTACTAAATCCCCATTCTAGATATATCGACTCAATATTAGAAATGGTGATAATTTTCGTTAACTTGAGTTTGGTGGTACCTCAGTATTTGGTTAAATACTTGGTGGCTTTGAGTGAGCTCTGATGGAAGGCATGGACTGCTCATGGCTAATTAATTTGAAGGCTTCGTTAAATGGTTGGTAGATCTCATATGATATATACCCAATCCCAATTCTTGGAATTTAACAGCGATTTTTGACTTGATTAGTGATATATAAGATGCACTGTGTGAGAACAGTATAAGCCTTCTTGTAATCAAAGGTCTTCATCCCATACAGACTGGTCTGATTGATATATTGAACTGTGGAAAGATTTTCTGTGGTATACCGATGTTTTGTGTTCTTGGAAATGAACTGTTCAGAGCTTTGAACTGATTAGAATGAGCAAGTGCACGGTGGTAGAATTAAGTACGTAGTGTTTTTTGTTCGATTGATCATCCAAAGACTCTTACTAGTCAAATATGTGTATACTTGGTCGAATGTGCATGTTATATATATTTATATCAGATTTTCCAATGGTCATCGAACGAAAAACTTTTTGAGACAAAACGAAAATTGATTTAGTTTTGTACCAGCATTTTCATGTAGATCCACATGCCTATGCCTAAACCTTCGTCTAATTTACCTACTTTTCTGTGAGTTGGTGATGAGAAGATCTTCGTTGATTTCAAACAATAGAAATTATATATATAGCTAATGATCGCCCATGAATCAACTATCAAACCAACTGATATGAAGCTACATAATATAGGTATTTCGGATGAACTGGTAAAGTAGCTTAGATTCAGACAGTACTCTCTTAGTTTTGTGTCTTAAAATTTGGGGTTGAGCATACTATATTGGAACCATATATAATAGTAATAGCTGTTGTTACACTAAATAAACTTACTTCAAAATCGTACTCTTTTGTAGCAACTGTAATTTCTTGACCTTTGGGTGAGTAACAGCTTATTTTGGTAAAGTATATTAAAAATGTAGTTAAATGTAGTTTGACCACAAGCTAGGGGTTACCAACCTTATGAATTCTGTACATCCACATATTATGCGATACTGTTGTATATCATATATGTCCTCTAAATTTAAATAACTGGTTCAGGAATCAGAAATCAGTTCAGTTACCATAACAATTAAGCTTTGACTATTGGAGCCCCAAATTTCTGTACATCTAATTTTGTAGCCCCTTACGTCGCAAAAACCCTACTGGAAGTTGTGACAGGGTCAAATATTTGGATATTTTAAACAGATTCAAGTTAGAGGGTTATAATTTATTAAATCGAATACATTCTGATCTGTGTACTGAAAAACATTCAGACAAAGTAATCAAGTATTTAATATATATACCTATTCTGATGATTAAAAACTTTTTTCTGATTTTTCCAGTACTTATGTATAGAAAAAGGATAAAATAACAAAGATTAACTATGTACTAGTTTTAAAAAAAAAATGTCTTAAAAACTCCGGAGCATGCCGCACAAAGTTCAATGGCATCTAGTTTTATTCATTGGTTGATCAACTTCCAGTACCCAACACTTCACTGTTTATTTCATATGATGTAGTTATTGTGAAATAGCTTTTTTGACTTGAAAAGAACTTTCCCTTATTCAATTGTATGAATTGAGCATGCATTCATAATCTTGATAGATGTCCATTTGACATGGAAGTGTCATTTACTAACTTCGAGATCAGGCCTAACAAGTTATTACTGTGGAGAATAACATATAACATGTAAGCACTCTCTTTTTGATAAGGTGGTACTAGTACAAATCTGTGTATCTACCATCCAGCGCTATAATCCCCTTTAGAGTTATATATATATACTTGTGAGTCATGTGACTTATTCACTTCAACAACATGTATAGAGTTGAGTCTAGTACAATTTTGATGTACTATTCAATAATTTTCTCAAAAATCTGACTGATTTCAATGATTTATTGCAGTAGTGATTGGAAAAACATTAGAAGTTTCAAGAACATCAAAAAAAAATGGCATATTTGAACCGTGAGCTACCAGAGTGTGGATTATCCTGCTCAAATCAAGACCAAAGATCAAACTTGCTGGTTATACAGTATACTACTATATCTTAATGATAACCCTCAAAGAGGTTACCTTAATTTAACATTTTTTAGAAAATAAAGTTGCACCCTATCCGAACCGGCAAAGTGATTTTTATGCAGATGATACTGAATGTTGCATAATATGCGTCGATATATGATATAATATCTGCGCTGTACTGAACTTGAACAGCGCGCATTGCATTACATATCGAACAAACAATACTAAATATTTATTCGTGCATACGTTTTAATTTTTTACGCTAAAACCAAAATCCGTTAGCAAAATTTCTTAATTAATAGGAATATTTTTTAATTCCAGAAGACCTTTTTTTTGTATAAAACGAATGAAGAATCCACTTATCGAAAACATAATTGGAAATATCTTCAATTTACAACTCAAATCATCAAGAGATTTATATTCACACTTCTAATCTCCTAATTAACCGTTATTACCCATCTATTTTCAAAGACAGATTATTATTATTATTTGTTTACCTTCTAGAGACATCCTTACTTGGCCCACTCATAGACCATACATATTTTTGAAGGAAAGAGAATTCATTTGTTTAATCAGTCGCAACGTTGGTCCATTAACTACTATATAACTAGCTTACATTCTACATCAAAAGTTAGTTTTGAAGAATTATCTCAGCATCACAAAAATTTGGTTGGCTCATAATATTCTTAGGTTAATTTATTGAGCATTATCTCCACATCAAACTCTACTTGTTCATATATACACCGTCAAACATCTAGTTGAATCATCAGTCTCAACTCATATCAACAGTAAATAATTTCATCAATTGGTTTAAATTTGAGTGTTTTTTCATATAAGCATCATCTGAGACATTAATTGACAAATTATCAGAAACTCTCATCAACTTTCAATTTTAAATCATCGCAGAGCATATCTCCACGTTCAAAGGCCACCCATTTACGCCATTCAAAAGTATAAGTTCTTTTTTTAGGCTTCGTTTGTGTTTTTTACTTCTATATCCAAATAATAGCAATAGAAGTATCTTAAAAGCTGCATCATTGACCCAGCTATATTTTATTGCCATTTTCATAAACAAATACTCAGTGTTCTTAGGTGAATATTGCTAGTTTACCCCTTGTTTGATCTTTAAACTAATCTATTGAATACTCCCAATCATAATGAATAATAAGTGGAAAAGCAACTCCTTCAGTGAGGGTGAAAGTACCTCATATCCAACCGCACAACAACATCAACCAAGATTAGTTAGAGCTTCAGTTTTAAATCTTCCAACTCATCAAATGTTAATGAACGTTCCAGTTACAATAGATTTCGTTGGTGACATCTTCACAATGACTGAAAATTGGACAGAAACTGAACAAACAAATTCAAGAAGATTAGTCTCCATAAAATGTGTTCAAGATTACAGTCATTTGAGCCTACAATTTAAACCAATCAAACAAGAAGACTATATTGTTGGTTCAGCTGTTTTAAGTTGTATTTATTGGAAGAAAACTGGTAGATTTTATTTAACATCAGTTGAACTAATCTCATTATTGGAACATTTAGTTAACTCAAAATTCCCAGTTGAAGAAAAGAACAGAATTAGAAGAAACTTACAAAGTATCAAACCTTTGACAGTTTCAAAATCCAAAAATGAATATGCAGAATTATTTGATTTAATTATGAACTTCTCAAATCCTAAACCAAGAAGAATCGAAAAAGATGTCAAAGTCATATATTGGGATCATTTAAAAGAAGCTTTAGCTAAAGTTTTATCAAAATACATAGTTGATCCAACAAGTATTGAAACTTTACCACCGCCATTCCCATCTCAAATACAATTACAACAATCTCAGCAACAACCACTGCATCAATCTCAGCAACCATTCACAGATCCTTCACAACCTCGCTATTTTAACCAATATAAACAAACTCCACAATTCTACCAAGAATCATCAACATATCCACCATTTTTTCAACAGCCACTAATTCAATCAAATTTATACTATGTCAATGAACAACAACAGCAGCAGCAGCAGCAATCAAGTATGTTAAACTATCCAGGTGTTTCAAGTTCTAATCAATCAAATGAAAGCTCATACTTAGAGTATCCATCTTCAAACAGTCAAACAAGAAGTTTGAACTATCCAATGAATTCAGAAGTGCTTTCATACCATACACCATCCTCGGATCAAACAACTCCTAAAAGAGAAGAAAGTCCATCTTCATCATCATCTATTTATTATCCACAACCACAGCAATCGCAAAATGGTTATGATTATAACATTACCTCAAATCCTTCGATGGGTCCATCTAGTAATGCAGTTAACTTTGGGCTATTCAACCGTAATGAGAATATTGCTAGTCCATTGCATGTTGTTGGTGATGGTTTAAACAGTAATATCAATAATAATTGGGGTATGGTGCTGCAATATGATCAATTTGGTAATCCAATTTTTAGAGATTATGAATAATCTGGTTAGATGTTGCTCATCCATTTCATATTTTGTTTTTCAGTTTTATTAAGGTTTTCATGAAGTTGTCCTATGAATCCTACTAATATTTTCTACCATACTAGCTAATGACAAGTCACTATGGCTAGGGATTTGTTGTTTATACAATGTTGTTACTTAAATGGATTTTAATGGTTTAGTGTTTTTCTGTTTATTTTATTCTTATTTTTTTATTCTTTTTAGAGGAAGAGAAATGATGGAAGATCTGGTATTAAAAGACGTTGATCAGGTTTTTCCATCTTTTATTTTAGATACGTGTTTTGGTTTTTTTTTGATGGTTTATTTCTTATCTAATACAACAGCAGGTTTTACGTATTTTTGATCTTGTTAACATTGTCAGTTTGAACATGTTTTCAAGTTTTTAGTTTATTTTTTAAGTATAGTCATAGAAAATGGCTCTTTTAATACATCATGTCATATAATCATGTAATATTTTGTATTTAATTTCGATATTTTTACGTTTGTTTAGTCTTTCTTCAAGATACTTTCTTCTTCTTTCAACTGTAAATAAGTTGGTTGTTCAATTTGACTCTTAACTAAAATTGACCTAGGACCTTGGATTTTAATGAATTGATCATTTGAAGGAATTGAATTATTGATAAATTTAATAAATTTCAACAAAGTATGGTTGAAGTTCTTCCATAGATTTTTAATTGATCCTAGTGGATCTTGTTTGACTAAATCAGTAGTTGGATTATCTTCAACAGTTTTGACTTCATCAACGATTTCAGATTCTGAAATTCTATTGAATTTATATTCTTCTGTTGAAGTTTCTAAATCTTCATTTACACTAATAGCAACAACATTATCTCTTTTGATCAGAAACTCTTCATCTTCTTTCAATTCAATGGTATATAATTCACCTTCACCTTTCAATATTACATCACCACGACCTGTGATTAAGCTATAACCTGGTTTTAAAAATGAGTTCAATCCTGTTTTAATCTTCGTTTGGAATTGATACCATTTCAATCTTTTGTTAATCACTTTAGGTAACATTCTTGTGTCAATTCTTAAAGATAACCCAGAATATGCTAATATTGAGTCTCTTGGTAAGACTGCCCAATCTTTAGTACCATCTAAGTTCAATACATGACTTGAAGACTTATTTTTTAAACTGGATGAGATTAATAAAGTTGAAGGTGAAGTTGCTTCTAATTTGTCAAATCTGAAACGATGGAACCCACTAATTATACGCTTCAATGGATGTAGGTAGTGATTGGTTATGGTGATTCCTTTAACGTTTGAAGAATAAACAGATAATAATGAACCTTTTGCAATATAAATTGGATATGAAGGGACTAATTGGACTTTTGTAATTGAGGAAGATAAATTGGTGATTGTTGGGGTGTCCAAAGTACGTGTGGCATTTGGTAATGTGAGGTTTGTGCTCAAATAACGAATGAATCTCATTATTGAGTCCGTATTTGATTATCCAATTGTTATGGATCTCGATTTCTATTTGTTTGGAATATAATTTGGAGGTTTTATTTTGATTCTAATTACGAGGGTGCCGAAACCGGAATTGACTGTAATGATTAATCTTATACATGATAACTGTTCGAATTCGTATATTTGATGAGTGTATATCTACAAATTCAGTGTAAACTTTAACAGCTATAAATTAAAAGATTATTGACAGAAAAAACATGGTTTTTAAATGTGTAAAATTCGTTTAGTTAAACTCCAGATACCCTCTCTAGATTCTGCAAGTGGATACACTATGACCAAACCAAATGATAAGAATAACCAAATGTACATAATCACAACCCAAACGTATAAGAACCCAGTTGAGAAAATATATGGAGCAGCACTTAATGGAATAGGAATAATGAAAACAAAAACAGCAACTAACATTGAAGTAAGAATTGAATATTTAACATATTGTCTGTTCAATTGTTTTAAATCCAATTGTTGCTTTTGTGGAAGTTCTTCTTGATTATATATCATATGATGACTATGGTTCGCCTCTTGAGTTTCAATTGCGCTTTCATCTTTTTCGCCATCAATTGTAACTTCAACTTCATTAGCTTTTTCGATGAATGAATTATTTGTAGAATCCGATCCTTGACCATCATCTGTTAATATAGTCTTATTTCTTGTTTTATTGAAATCAAAATTAGCTGGTTTAATAAGTGAAGCAGTAACAGAGATCACACCGCCTAGAACAATAGCAGCTGCGTTACCTGCAAATGAAACCCAAGTTGAAGATAGTGTATCAACACTTAATGAACCTTCTAAACCTTTACAAGTACCTAACCAAACAGCTAAAGCTAAGAATAATCCACCAACAGAACCACCAACTGCACCATATACATTAAGATCTTTCCATAAGAAAGATAGAGCAATTGGGAAAACACCAGATGCAGTAGCCACTCCTAGGAAGTTGAATAACCAACCCATTGAAATTCCAATTTTGTAGAAGATCGTAGATAGAACAGAGGCATAAATTGACCAAATGAAAACACTAACTTTAGCAGAAATGACGACTTGCTTTGGTGTTGCCTTTGGATTGATGTATTTCTTATAAACATCATATGACATTAAAGTTGAAGAAGCAATTAATTCCCCTGATAAAGATGAAGTAACTGATAAGAAAACCATTAATAAAATAATGGTAGAGCCTGCTCTACCTAATAAATATTGAGCAGCTGCAACGGCAGCTAGCCCTGAACTAGCATCAGCAGAAGTGATGACTGGGAAACCTGGTAATAATGAAAGAGCTCTAGCTGCTAAACCCAAAGTCAACCCCATTGCAGTTGGAATAATAAACCAGGCACAAGCAGAAAAGAAATAAGCTGGAGAAGTATGTTTAGCACTTGAAGCTATAGCTCTTGACCAATAAGCTTGATCACAGTTAACCAAACCAAACCCAGTAATAACAGATCTAACAGCGAACGTTGCACCTTCTCTTGATCTGAAAGTTAAATAAGAACCGTGGAAATTGCCTTCCACTGGAGTTGTTTTAGCTAATTCTGTTAAAAGCTCAACCATTCTTGCTGGTGACCCAATTTTACTATCATCACCTGCATAAACAGTATAAGCGAAAACCATAACAAAGATCAATAATAAAAAGGTGTGGGTAGCATCTGCAATAAAGGTAGCTCTTAAACCACCTAAAAAGACATAAATAGCACAAACAAATGGTAATAACCAAAGAGCAGCATAATAACTAACTCCACTAACTGCATTAACGACAGAAGCACCACCTAATAAGATACAAGCTGATACAATTGAATTACAAACAAAAGCACACCATAAGAAAGCTAAATGACCTGGGGTACCAAAACGGAAATACCCCATTTCTGGGAAAGTTGTGACTAAATTAGCATTTGCTTTAACTTTTGCAGCGATTATTGAAAAGACACCAACTTGACATAACCCACCAATCGCATAATAATAAGATCCAGAAATACCTAAATAGTATGATTCAGTAGCAGATTGTAGTAAGGTTAAACTCCAAGTCCAACTTGAAACGATACCACAACAAATTAAACCAAATGGAACGTTTCTTGAAGCAGCAGTAAATTCATCAGCATTATCTGAGTGGTGTGTTGTGTATTTATTTTGAATCCACGTTATAACATTCATAAGAACTGCAAAGAAAACACCAAGTCCTAGAATAACGGCGTAGCCAGCACCTTGTGGTAAATCAGGAACCATGATTAATAAATTTGAAATTGTCTGTTAAACTGTAGTCATGATAATTATTTTGCAAAATAAGAAGTTATTCATTCTCTTAAATAGAAATTAGTGAAGTTAGGTTGATCTTCTCATCTCTAGATAATTCTAAGCTCACAAGCCACATTATATATATATATATATATATATATATGTATGTATTGTAGTTTGTAGCTACATAATGGAAAAATTTCAGTCCATACTAATAACTAATTACCACACTGATCTTGACTCTTGAGCGATCCGACCCGAAATGATTATAGCTTATGCCACCACAATATTCAATGGCTTTGGATTTGAATTTTTCCAATTTGCAGTGTTACATGTGTCGCACGGGCGTACTCCTGTCACCTCTTCAATGATTTTTGATCAAATAAGCTATGAGTTAACGCTCGTTCAAACTTCAGTTTCAGTTTTTGTCGTATAATTAAAGACCTGTCAATCTTCAAAATCAATTCAAAATCTGGCATTGTGTGGCTTAAGAACAAGAATATATAAAATTGCGTTATAACTTAATCCTGACTCCTTATTGATGACTCGTGACTTATAAGTTATATGTTATCTCATCACAGTGACACAGTCAATTAGACTAGTCACCAAATCAATTACATAATAAATTATCTAAAGGGGATTCTAACTAATGAGGGGCAGGATTAAAAATATAAGAGTAAAACTCAAAATTAGTTAATTTGCAATCTGAACAGAAATATTGAGCATTTAGCTTTTTTGATAAATGAAGGCCATTGTATGAATAATGGCATTAATAAGGCTAATGAACGTGATTAAGTCTGGATAGCTATTCATCACATGAATTTCATTTATGTTTCCTATAGGATTCAAAAATGACTATAGGATTCAAAAATGAGATGATTTGAGTTGATTATGTTTGCATCTTAAATTTATGATATGATGGAATATATGATTGGTTAATCCTTGCTGTCAAGTCTGGTTTATATAAGATCAACTCCTTTGCAGTTTTGGCTACCAAAAATACAAAGATACATATATTGAAGCGTGTGAACCTCTAATTGTACATTGATGACAGTAAGCGTTGGTTAAATGGTAACTGACTCTGTTGTTTTTAAGTAGTTACTTTGAAATCAAATATGTTTTAAATGATTCATTAAAACCAGACTTTCAAGATCCATCATGAAATATATACCTGCTACTAGTTGGCACTGTAACTATAGCTTGATCTGTGGGCAAGAGTCGGGGGTCTAGACTTTAAGCTATTGATTAAAGAGTAATATATTTAGATCAAAACTGAACAACCCATTTATGTTTGTTTTTTAAGAAATATTCAGAACAGTACTTGAGATATACATGTATATGATTAGCTATATTTGAAGTCAAAGAATTAGTAGACCAATTATATTAATCAAACAAAATGATATACAATGTAGTATGTACGGCTTTACTTGATCAAGTTAAACTAATTTAATACCTAATCTAGCGGAATACAGCCCCATTCATGTAATAAGAGTCAAGACTTATAAGACTCAAGCTAGCTGCTAGGTAGGCCCCATCAAGTCTCAACTGTCAAAGTACTCCAGGTTTAGATATAATTCATATTTCAATATCACTTTCAATATATGTGAATTCACATGTTGATAAACAATGATGATAATCTAACCAAGTATGTTTATTTTTTGAAAATGCTTATCAAAATTTTAGAACTGCCTGGTCCCGTAGAATGAGTGGACTGTGATCTACTATTATCATATGTATGATGTACATAGCTGATGACTTGTAAGTTGTTAATCTATTGTTACGCTATATTTTGTAACATTTTTATATAAGCAAAATTACCAATTTAGATTCATATAATTAAGTGATCACTGAATCCTGATGACTTTGTGAGGCTTGAGCACTGAGTACAATATATGTAAAGTGTTAATTATAGCTAGCAGCCTATAGCACGCTGCACTGGCCACCACTGTATACTTAAAAACGCACAAGAATAGATAATATTCGACCATAATACCCAATCTCATGAATTGTTCAGGACTCAGGAGTCAAAAATCAAAAATGAAATACTGTAAAGTGATTTTTGTACAGCATTTTTTGCCATGGCCCATATAAATGAATTTGATCGAGTTTTTTATTTCTTGAACTAGCATCTAGATTCTAGGTACCCACTGTCCATGGTCGATATCTAATTAAGGGTACTGCTGCCTACTGCAGTTACGGTCCACGGACCTGTTTACCGGTTCATCTTACCCGTCGAAATAGAACAAAATAGAGTTCTTAATACCTATCTGTGCATAATCCTCAAATTTCGAATAAGATTTTGCGGAAAAAAAAAGCAAAACAAACCCCCTAAACGAGCATTTTTTATTCGAAATCCGCCCTTGTCCTGTAGAAGCTTATATAAAGGAAGATGAACCATGGCGCACACTGCACAGTGCACATTGCATTTGCCATTGTACATAATTTAGGGATTTTCCTATATATGTAGAATTTTAGTTGAGTCTCGAGACTCATGGTTATATAGAATTTCATAAATAATGATTCATTAAAATTAAGCTGTACACTGTACAATGTATATATAGGCTATGATGTACCGACTGATTATAACTGCATACAGTTGCAAAATGAACTAGCTGAAGTAGCTATGTATGTCGACATATGTCGTTAAGAAAAAAATTATTATTCAAGAAAAAATGAAATTAGTTACTTTGATCGGGAATACAGCTAAACAGCGGCCGGTACTATACTAGTCTTAATCTAATTTGTCCAGATTCCATTTAGCTTTTGTTGCAACTTTCCAAAAAATAGCTATACACATGTTTCAGAATTTAGAATAAAAATCTGGGGTAAGTATTTTTTAAGAAAGAGCAATTGTAGAAAAATTTATTGGATGAGTTTTGAACTTTGAACTATACAATTGATTAAACTTTATATGTAATGTTATCTGACGAAATACATAGCCAATTAGCCCAACACTCAAGAGATTATAACCTATATTTATACTCTCTTATTTGCATCTATTGGAACTTTAATTTGTCAATTTTTGTGTGGGTTAAGAAGAAAGTACATAAGCGTTTGGGAGAGTTCAACAAGTTGCGACCTACCTGAAAATTATAAACATGTCATATTGATTATATTTTGATGCTTTCGATCTAGACTAAATTTGTTCAAAGTTATATGATGATTTGAAAGTGTATAGCCTTTCCATGAAGATAAATAGACTTAGTCATTAATACCAACCAACAACTATAGAGCGGTCAGTAAGCATGTGTGATATATTGGATTGTATAATCCTTGGGTTCGATCTAAATTATAATTTTTTGATCTCTTAACCAAAACTAAATGTCTTGACAAAATATTCCTTGATGAATTGGACACAGTAGTCTGGACTCCGGACTCTGGACTCTGCGGTGTATCATGTGATAATCAGTAAGTGCATGAATCTTTTTAATCCTGTTCAATCTTGATTCTTAGCTTTGAGAAAAACAAATAGTAATGCTTCACTGTATCTGTATCAAGTATCTGATCTTTTCAACTCAATTTTAAAATTCAGATATTATTGACTTTCAAACTAAATTGTCAAGTCCAATAATCTATTTTTTTAATATTGGTTAGCTGCCATAAATTATAAAAAACATAATCATCAAAGAAATCAACAATCCAATAATAACAACTCTTAAAATCCATTTATTTCTATATTTCAACCTTGATACGTTCATTTGATTCAAGCTTTCCAACGTCTCCAGTTTTTGATTCAATGTGATTAAAAGATCTTTATTCGATTTTACTATATTTAATTGATCATTTAGTTTGATTTGTAAAACGTCTAGAGTATTAATGATTTTCAAGAAATTTTGTAAATAAACATACAAAAACTCATTAAACTGAGCATCTATTGCACTCAATGAATTATTGATCAGTGAGATATGATTATTAATCTTCAATAATAATCGATTGATTTCATTATTAATTTCTTTAATCTCCTCAAAATTACCCTCGTAAACCTCTTGAGATTCATTTATAATTTTACTGATTCTTTCATCCAGTTCTTTTTGAAATTTTTGAATTCTATCAAGGATCAAACCATCATTGAATCCATTTATAGATTTATTATCTCTGGTTAGAACTAATGATTCTTTAATGTTATTATTAGGTGTTTTAGTTCTGAAATGTTTTTTGGTTTTGATTCCTTTGGAATCTTTTTCATTTGAGTAGAATTGTTCAACTAGTCTTTTAGAGTCATTGATTGAGGAGCTTGAGACTTGTCTGGAGTGTAATGAGACCAAAGAAGAATGGATAGATGGATTCATCTTGATCATATTTATTTATTCAATATTTTGATTTCTAATATTTTACATGGAGTTGTATTTGTGTTTTTCATGATTTTTCATGATTTTTGATTACGTCATTATTTTTCAGTTAGATCTGGAAGATAAATTTAGGCGTATAACAGTCGCTGACTGCTTGACATTCATGTATAATCTTCTCTATCAGCTGCTAGAATATAGTGCAGCTAGATGTGATTAGCGGCCCATAAACTCGAGTATCAAATAGCCATGTTATACGTCAAGAGTATGGTTTCCCGACGGCATATCACGTGCTATAATATTCCGGCGGTACAAAAGTAAAGAATCAATCTCTTCAAAATGAGCTTTAATTATTTCCAAATATAAATGAACTACTGAAATCAACAGTTTGGACACACTAACTAGCTAATTGACAACTTATGGTGTTATCTAGTAGTATAGTTGTAATAGTACGGCATTGTTTATGTATATTAAGTGAAGAAGATATGCTTTTTTGAAAATTTCCAACATTAATTGATCTTCAATTTTTCTTGTAAAAGTATGTGAAATATTACATTGATCACGTCAACTTATATAGCCAGTTATACCAACTTACTACTTAGATGCGCGTAGACACATGATCTAAAATTAACATAAATGATAACATGAACTTTAAGTATCGTGTCAATTTTAATATAAGTTATTTAATTCAATTCATTATTTAATTCATCAATATTATATAGCGAGAGATATAACTGAGTTAGAATTTAGATGTTCTACGTCATATTCTCATAATTCAACCAACACGGCACGTACTCGAGATGACTTGTTTATTAATTGAAAGATTCAACACATGACCCAAAAGATCATAAAAAGATCAATTTTTCCACATTTCACTCATTCAATTGATCAGGATGAAATATTATGAATAATAATCTATTGAATGTCGATGTATTTCACTGTTTTGTAGGTATCATTGCATTTTAATGAGATTGATGACTATAAATATAATCTGCAGTAAGCAGTAGTGATAAAAGTCCAGCTGACATGATAATGTGATTTTGCAAAAATCCAATTTGCATGCATGGAGATTAGATATTTAACCTGACACCTATGTATAAAGATGTTTTTTATAAGTTAAGGCAACCGCAACTGTTATAATTGTACATTTCAAGTTCATAAATCAAATAAATAATTCATGATTTCCCTAATTTCAGCTTAATAGACTCAATCTTGATATCAATTACTTTCCTCAACGCACCTTCCCTCTTCTCTTCAAGATATCTTAAAACCTCACCGTCACTTGTCATCAGTTTCCTTCTTTTTTGATCAATTTCCGCAATCTTGTAATTTTTCAACGATATTTCATTCTCGAGTTGTGAATTCAATGACTGTAATTCCTGATTGAGGTCATTGAACAATTCCACATTGATTTCATTGGAGAGTGAAAGGGATGACTCTTTGAGCAGGGTGTAAATTAGTGAGATTTTAAGTGTTTCTGGGTTTAAATCTGAATATTTTTGAATGTTTATTCCAGTGGAAGTCGTGGGTATTGAAGGCGTTGTTGGTGTTGGTGTTGGTGGAATGGAGGGATGTAAAACGGAGCGATCTGTTGATTGGAGTTCCAGTTGGATCAGTCTCTGAATTTCCTCCATGTTTTTTTCCTGAGATATCTGGTGAGTAAAAGTTAATGTAAACAAAAAATAAAATTTGATTTTTTTGAAGCTCATCACACTGAAATAAATCACAAGTATAGCACCACTATAAACCACGTATAAATAAACTCACAAACCACACAGATAATGCCACCAATGTAAGTCACACACTATTCCACACACAGATATATACCAACAACGCTAACACCCATCAAGAATGACACACCTCCGGATTCACAAGGATTTAATAATCCCCATAAAATTCACTATAAACCTCCATACCACTTCTACGAATAAAGAGTTCTTTAAGAGTATGATTAAAGTACAAAACAACACACGAATGATCAAATTAATGAGATCTAGTCAAGTGGTTGTTTCAAACAATCAAATTCGTGAGATTTTAATGATTTTTAAAGATGATTTGATTCAATTATTGATTGTTGATTCTATTGAAGTGTTGAAATTGAAGAGTAAAAGTGTTGCAGGTGTTAAGAAAGGGGAATTATGCTTTAAGTTATTTGATGAGGCGAGTGGATGGAAAATTGGTGTTGTTGTCAAAGTTGAATGGATTGAAATGATAAGGAATAGGAGTTTTGATAATGATTTGGTTATTAGGGTTCCTGATTCAATGGAGGGTGATGATGGTGATGATGAGAGTGAGGTTGTTATTCCTGATGAAGAGGATGAAGAAGTAAGAATCCCACAAGAAGGTGAAGAAGTTATAGAGTCAAACAATAATGAGAAGAAATTACAGCAGAGATACAAATATAAAACATTCAGCACCTTCAGCAAGCCATTGAAGATTGAAATATTACAAGTTTGTAAAACTAAATAGCTAATAATATAAAATAAAAAGATTGAAAATAACAATAACAATTAACTTTTAAAATACTCCAATATCATAAACCAATAGAGTTAAAAGATATATAAAACAGTAGACATAAATTCACAAATAAAAAAAAAAACACATATAAAATTATACCAATCAATGGTCCTTATAATAAAAATAGAAATAATACATATAAAAATTATTTAAGATTAAGCAGCAACTTTTTCTTCTTCAGCCCATTCTTGTTCAGCTAAGTTTTGTTCTTCAGTTAAATCTTCTTCCTCATCTTCATATTCAGATTCAGCTCTTCTAATACTTAAAGTTGGAATAACTTGAGCATGGTCTAAAGTCCATGAAGCTAAAGCGTTTTCAGCATCAATGATTATTTGTTTAGAAGCTTCATAACCGTCATAAGCTGGTCTAGTTTCACCTGGAGTAACTGGAGAATCATCTAATAATTCTAACAAAGCTTTACCATAACCTGCAATTAAAGCCAATTTTTCAGAATGTTCTCTTAATGAATCAAATTGATAGTTGAAGGCGGTCTTTAATTTTTCTCTAGTGATGTTTGATAATTGAGCTTCAGCAACTAAAGATTCAGCTTCTGCTCTAACTAATTCTTGTTCTAAAACAACAATCTTTGGGGATTGAGGATCCTTGTATTTCAAGTAAGCAATCTTATCAGTGATTCTTTGTTTACGGTCTCTTGAAGGTTGAACTGAACCTTCAATGTCTCTAATTGATTTGATGGTTAATCTATATTGATCGTATCTATCAATGAATTGATCTTCTAATTCACCAATTTCGTAGATTAAAACACCTAATTTATCAGTGATATCAGAGACATCATCATCGTTTTCTTCACCCCATAAGGATAATTGTTTAGCAACTTCTCTTCTTTCATTAGCAACGACTTCAATTCCTCTAAGGACGTTTTTTTCAATCTTGACTAAAGTGGATAGTTTTCTGGCTAGTTCAGGACCAAAGCTACCAGCGGTTTGTCTTCTTAAAGAAGAGACAATACCACCTTTACCAAAGAATCTACCTGATTTGGTGGTTGAGGTTGGAGGAGCAGGGGATTGTAATTCAGAGGCAGTTGGAGCTCTTGAGTTTCTAAGAGAGTAAGTTCTGTGCATCTTGGAGCTGTTAGTAGGGACTCAATGGGGTCAATTGCGTGTAATTAAGACTTACTTTGTTAAATTAATTGATAATTTTCTACTTTAAATAAAATATAAAAGAAAGCAGGAATTAGAAATTCTTCTCTCTTTTTATAAAATTTAAGGAGCGAATGTTGAAATTCCAAAAATGTCGAATTCTGAAAGCAAAACTGTCCGGATTAGGAAAGCTGTCTTAAATTACGTAATCTAGCTGTACTGATTATGTAATATATGACGTCATAGAGGGTGCAATGACAATCATCGAATATGTACCATGAGAGAGTGGGCCTCTGACACTACAGAGCCGCTATATGAATGGGAAGTTATGGGAGTGATACTATCATGGTTCTTTGATCTTCGTCACATAGTTTGTTTCATCTTTGTGACTACACTTTTCTATATATAGGTTTGTGTCAAGTGTTTCCTGATTAGGAAAGTTTTTTGTTTGGGACTGACGCAGTTAATTTTTTTGATAAGGATAGTCGTGTATAACTGTACTTACTACTTAGTATTCACTCATGTATAGTGTATACCGACGACCCACAACCCAGTGAGTCAGTGTGATATGTCACTATGCTTACATGTGTTGATACAGACAATTATTAGCACTACACCTCATTTTCAATTATGGATATATGTATTTAAGAGATGATAATTAAAAAGTGTTTGACAGTTAAAAGTCAAATAAACTTGGATAATTAAATCTTGTAAAATTAAATAATCAATTGATTCATCTGATTGTTTCAAATATCATACCAGTAATGATAATCAATTAGAGCAATCATTGAATGAATATGATTGAAGCTTTGCTTTTGAAAGAGAATGGGCTCTTGGAAGTTGACGAAATCATGATATTAAAATAATCAATCTAAACTACTAGTAGTGATAGTTATGCCGGTTTCAAGATTAATTCAGTTCAACAACTAGAACATACATATCCAGCTAAAATGCAATAATTGAGATCAAATCCTTTTTAGTAATTATTTAATACTTAAAGCTGATCTCATTTTTTGAATTTTTGCCCTCATTTATAGATTTCAGCCAAAACATCCAAACACCACTCAAATATTAAAATTTTTCTAGCGTTTAAAAAAACTCATTTCACTCTTAACTTTTAAGAATTCTAACATAATGATCAATATTGAGGTGTTTGTCGTTGAATGATGTTGAATTAGCAGCGGCTAAACTCATGATTCATCGTGCCACTCGCATTGATTATTACTATCATGAATCACATGAGTATCATCTCTAAATGATGATTTCTAATTGCACTTTTTTGAAATATTTAATGAAAATTAAACATAGAACCGCTACGATCTGATTAGAATGATATTCAATTGATTGATAACTAATAACCAATGATTTCAATGAAGTTTAGTCTTATAAAATGACTATTCGTATTACTTTCCATTGTAAATATTCTTACTTTTCTCATAAATTACAAATCACAGGCGCTAAGTATGATGCCTTAACCATTGGAATACGATGTGTGATTAACTGTATAGTAGTATCAACCAATGAGAGTTCAGACTCCAGAGCTCACTTGCAAATGTAAATTTAGGCTCCAGCCCTAATTAGAACAATTACACGGAAAACATCCAGACACCGCCACATGAAAGTTATCGACAGGTTTTGAAAAATTTCGATAATAGTTCATCATCTTTATATTTCAAAGAGTTCATGATTATTAATAGGGGTGTTGATTATGAATGATTCGTGTGGATGTGGATGTGAATATATATATGTACACACAACATGTTTTGAAATCAGGCATGAGCGCCGTGGTGTGTTCTCAACAGGAGTTGAATCGTGATTTCATTGCATTGTTTTATACACTCAAAGGAACTAATATTATTGAATTATTATGTTTATTTCTCAGTGATGATTTCTATTGCACAACGTTGAATTAATATATTTATATATTACATATATGAAAATTGATTTATAGAACCGCTACTCTGAGAGAAATAAATGTTAAGAGTTAATGATAAGGAATCTAAGTGATTATTGATGTTTTATAGTTGACATATATATTTCATGACTTTCAAAATTTTTTGTAAACATATAACTTTAATAATTATAGTGTGAATCTACTAATGAAGGTGGTAACATTGTTTAGTGATCAAGTATTTTTGTATACAAAATACTATTTTTTTAGTAAAAATGTCATTAATATATTTTTTTAGTACTGTATATAATCATCATCACACCTCCATTTTCTTATTTTTAACCATTTCTTCTAATTGTTTCCATTTTATTTTTTTCAATTCTGATAATTTAATGTTTTCCTTTATTGATTGATGATATAATAAAACACAATGATCATATAAAATTGGATTTGAATCCATGAATATTTTCAATGCATTAAATGCTAATGAGTGAATAGTTTTATTCCAATTCAATGATGAATTTAATGAAATTGATCTGAAATCATCTTGTAATAGATCATCATCATCATTAACACTATCTTCAATATCAATCATTTCTTCTTTATTTAAATTAGAAATTTCATATAATGATGTGAATATAATAGGTAATATAACTTCAGAATTTTCAGTTATTAAATTTAAAAAATAATCATTATTCCAATAACATAATACTTTTTCACTTACTTGAAAATGTGGTGATGATATGCATTTACTTAATTGAACAAATAATGGGACTTCAATTTTTAAAAACTCTAAAGGTTCAATAACTTCAAAAATATCTTCAATTTCATTTAAAAACATAACTTCCTTTGTTGAATTTACTTTAGGCCAAAATCTCAATAATCCCATTATAACTTCTTCTGTTAAACCTGGATCTTTTTCTAAAAACTGAACAACACAATATGCTAATTGTGGATGATATAATGATAATGATTTAACTTTATGTAATGGTAAAAGTACTCGAACCAAAAAGATTTTATGTTCTTCTTTTAATGGTAATGCAAATCCATTAATAATTGAACCTAAAATTTCTAATAATTCAGCAATACCATTAAATCTCTCAGTTTCATAAACAAATTGTAAAAAAACATTATTTATTGATCTTCTAATAAAAGATCTTAAACTTAAAAATTTCCCATAAATACGATGTAAAGTAGTCTTTAAACAATCTCTCTCCCTTGGGTCTTCACTATCAAATAATTCTAATAATCTTAAAACAAATTCATGATCAACATATTGTTTGGCAATAGTTTGATTAAAATCTGGACTTTCTATAAATCTTAAGAAAAATTCATAAACAAATTGCATATGTGGCCATGAAATTTCATTAATTGGTTCATCTTCATCAGGATCATAAATATCACCAATTGGATTGACAGGTGGTGGAATTGGTCTAAATAAATTCTTCTTGAACATTAAAACCACTTTCAAATACATTTCATCAGTTATATGAAATCTATTGGAAGATATAAATTCAGCTAATTCTTGTAATGTATTTCTTTTGATGTCTTTACCTCTTAAATCAGATGAAACATCATTAAAATCAAACAATATATTACATTGTTCAACCTTTAATAAAAATAAGTCCAATTTCTTATCAATTGGCACTTCGTCAAACAATGGTAATTGATGGATTTCAGTGTATGCTGAAGGTTCAAACCTTGATGAAGAATGACGTTGAGGAGTTTTAATCAAATCAATATCGGGTGACATTATTGGTAATCTTTCAAAAGAATGGGATGATCTAGGAATGGAAACATCAGGGACTAAATGGTTCTCATTGGAGGTGTCTTGATTGATTATGATTTCAGGTGGTGTCTGTGGAGGAGCTTGTTGTTGTGGAACTACTTGTTGTGGAGTTTGTGGGATGTTGATGTCTTGATCTCGGAATTGTAACGTTGTTTGAGGTTTTGATGGGGTGGTTGATTGGGTAGATGAACTAGTCGATGGTTTCTTAGGAGAATTTGTTGTTGATGAAGATAGACTGTTTCTTGGTGATGAATTATTTGAATTGTTTGTTGAATTTGAGGAAGAAGATTTGGAACTTTTTTTGGCAGTCTGTTGGGTATTTGATGGAGTGGCCGTGGTTGTACTGGCAGGGGTTGTTGATGGAGTTTCTTCCTTATCCTTCTTTTTGGAAGCTAGTGAAGTTTTTCGTGAAAGCTGTATTGAATTGTTAGTGATTTATTCATAACAAAATTCCCTCTTTCTCGTCTAAATAGGAGAGAACGGGTCTAAAAAAGACGGGAATTTTTGAGTGGAGATAATAGTGGACTCACCCTTTGCTTGAATCCTTTCATCATTTTGGAGATATGCTGAGATTTAGTGGACTTTGAGTGGCTGAATTGACTTGATTTTGGAGTTGAGCTAGATTGAATTTTTTGATTGTTTTTGTTTTGAAATAAATTCGACGATTTTGGGAAATCGGAGTTTTGGCTTATGTAAGCACACAGTATAATGATAGACTATATAAGTAATACTACAATTGTCACTAACCATCTGTCTATTGTGCTTTATACTCTCTGAGAATCACTGGAACAGAGGATGGAGGCAATGCTCCCAGCTCAGTGATGATCTTTTGAATGTATTCTGGGGGAGTTAGATCATACATTATATTCAAGATGCTTAAATGATCGATATCTTCCCATTTCTTCAATCCATCTGAATCCTTTTCATCTTCTTTAGTATTATTCCCTTTCTTCTTCTGTTGTTGTGGTTGGTTTGGTGCTGCTTCAATGGTTGATAAAAAATGATTTAATGCCTTGTTAGATTTATGGGTAATTGTTTCATCATGTTTATAATTGATTAAATCTTTAATATCACCCAATTCATTGAAAGTGACTGAATCCAATTGGATACGATCTGAAAATTTGATACTTTCACAACAAACCAGGACAGGAATGTTCTTGTTTTTAGATTTCATTGCAATTAATGAAGTTCCAACTCTTGAATATAAAAATCCATTAGATAACATTGCATGTGCACCTAAAAATACAAAATCAATGTTATTATCTTGGAAAATGGTGGAGATTGAAGTAATTAATGAATATTTCACTTTTAGACCTGCATTTGCTAATTCTTGGGCCAATGTTTTACCTTCGAATAAAGGTCTTGAATCAATGATGATGACTTGGAATTTCTTCTTTAATGCCTGATGATTATACAAGAACAATTCTTTCAAGACATTGGAGTTACCAAAGGTTAAGATTGTAGAGTTTTCAGAAATGTGGATTGATGATTGACTTATGATTAATTTATCAGTTAATTCGATTTTTTCTTTAATATAATTATCAATTGAGACTAATAATAATTCTTTTGCTTCAGATTCATCAACGTCAATTGGAATGATTGATATTTCTTGTTTTAACCATCTGATAGCGTTCCCCATTGTCACGGATAATGGTCTTGATGTTTTCAAATAATCTATTTGAATAGACAAATAATTAGTTAAATTTCTAGTCAGGGTTGTGTTTGCTGGAGTTTTATAATCTTTAATCAATGATTTGAAAGTAGTGAGCATGGCTTTACAACGAGGAATAGATCCAACGATAGAGTATGAAGAGTATCTCAACGTTAATTTCAAAATGGCAGGATGAATTGATTTATTTATTTGAATCGTTGAAATCGAGTTTTTTTGTCTTTGAGTGTTTGTTTCTAAATGGGAGAATAAAGTGAGCTCTTTAGGTTTCTTGACTTCATATTGCTTCTTGTTCTTTTGACTGGCTTGCTGGTTTGAAGTTTGAGATTGCTTGTTATTGTTATTATTGTTGTTGTTATCAATTGGAATACCAGCAGCTACTTTTTTGGCAGCTCTTTTCTCCAATTTCTCCTTTTTCTTCAATTCTTTCAGTTGTTTGTTTGAAAGTTGATTTGGATCGGAAGGTACTGCATCTTTTACTGGTTTGACATCCTTAGAGTCCCTGGATTCAGACATTATGGGATAAATACCGCGAGTTTGTTGGTTAGTTGAGTGTTTTGTTAGTGATGAGTCTGAAATAAAAATTTGATGGTGTGGTGATTGGATGTTTTGGTATATACAGATGGGTATTATGTTAAATATATATAGAGTACAGTCTTTATTAGAATACAGTGTTTAAGAGAGTGGTTAGTACAGTCTCAGTGTATTGCGACTTATGAAGTTTCCATATTTACATGTTCATTTATTACTTTTATAACTATTTACTTTCTTCTTTGACTTCTTCTTCAACTGGTGCAAAGACAGATTTCTCCTTCAACAGTTTAAATGCATTTTCTTGACCTAATTTAGTTTCAATTTGTTCATAATCACCAACAAATTGTTTGATTTTCTCAATCCTTTTCAAGTCACTGTATTTATCATTTGCAACAATTTGTTCTTCAATTGGTTTCAATGTCAAATATAATGATCTATATTTATTCAATTGATACGATGAAACACCTGGTCCCTTTGTAGTGTCTAATGCTGGTAATTTGAAACCATCAGTGTTATAGCCTCTAATCTTCTTTAATAATCCACTGACAGACAAATTATCACCTTCTTTATATCTCAATACATTACTCAATCTTAACAAATGAGTGACATAATCTCTTGGTTTTAAATGTTTTAAAGCAGCTTCAACTTTTCTACTAGTTTGTTCAAATGTCTTATTTGGTTGAATGTACAGGAACACTAAAATATGATTTAAAACATCTGCATTGGAGCAAGCAATCTTCTTCAATGCAGCTTGTGAATATATTAAAGGTAAAGCATGATCGAATTTATTCAACTCTGTTGCCTTTTCCAAATAATTAATCAAATGTGAGCTTCTAGTATATTGGATTTTATTTCTTGATAATTCAATCATTTTGTTTTGAATTTCAATCAATGATTCAAGTGAGTTAACATCATTGATTAAATGTGTAAGTTTGTTACTGGCAGGAATAGTTGGTGGTGATAATGGTAGTATTCTTTCTTTGGCTGCAGGATCCCATAAGTCTCTGGATATTAACTCTGCTGAATTCTTACTTCTGTAGACTAATGGTCTTATGGTGTATGAAGTTCTGTAGTATTTCAAGTATGCAGCTATTTGAGTTTCTGCTTCCTGAACCAATGATTTGGAGTAGTTTCTGAGTTGCGTCATGGTGGAAATAAAGCAATTCTAGCAGGTGATTCCAGTGAGTTTCCAGAGCTGAATTCCAGTGAATTTCAATGTTTTTTAATGATGTTAATCGAAGTTTTTCGTCCTTTAAATGAAAAAAAAATCAAAGAAAAAAATTAATTGAAGTCTGGAGGGCTGAAAATTACGCATGCCGGGTGAAATTTGGCAGAGATATTGAGTACGTAAATGTGAGTACTATAATTCTGGGTATGGGGAGTTCTAAACATTTGCTTTATTTACTGAGAAAATTGTGAGTAAAGAAGATCCAGTGCTAGTGAGGGAGCAGAGATAGTTATTAGGATCACAATGAGACCAATATCATTACTTATACACTCAAGAAACATGTTGAGAATCACACACACTCATCACATCAATTAAAAAGCCCTTTCCTATCAGATATACCCACTTTAAACCCAATTCCAGCACCATTGCACCGTATTTCACACTCCAAACTACTCTTTCGGCACTAACTTGCAGAATCTGAGGAATACTCAAAAACGTGTAAAACTTCCTCATCGACTGTTTCCGAATCGGGAAATCACCATAGTAAAAAGCGTCACCCGCCTCTAATTTCAAATTTTATTGACTTTATTTACTTTTTAGTAATTGAAGTATCTCTTTGTTTGTGTTTAATCTTCAACTGTTTATTGCCCCATCAATACTTATACAGCCTTAAACTCACACCACCAACACTTCTAATGAAAACAACGCAATGGAGACTAATGAAAGCAAACTAAGTGGAAGAAAAGCTGCTCATTCTTTAAGATTATTCAGAAATGAGAAGGTCTCTGATGAACTATCAACCTCTCCAGAGGATTTGGTCTCTAATGCCTCAGACCTGTCCTCCCAACACACACTGGTAACGAACGATGCTACTATATCTACCACATCCAATAACAATATCAATAATATAGCCACTAATATCAATAATAATAACAATAATAATAGTATTAATGCATCACCTAATAAAATCAAATCTATTAATGAATCAGAGTCATTGAAAATAGGAACCACCCCTGTTAATTCACTTGATACCCCATTAAAACAGCCATTCATAGATTCTAATTTCAAAAGATTAAGACAGACTTCAATACTCCCCATGGATGAACATAAACCTTCTTTAGTCGATCCTCTATCAACTGCAACTTATATCCCTAAATATGATACCAAACAACAACTCCATACTAATAACACTACTGCTACACAATCGCATGATCAACTATATTCACCTATAAAGCAAGACCAAAGCTATAACGACTCAATTAAAGACATCTCTGATGATAATGATTATGATAATGATTATGATAATGATAATGAAGATCTCGATGATAAATTTAATCTAGCCGTCGAATTAACACCTTTCAATAATAAAGTCGGTGGTCATACTGCTATTTTCAGATTCAGCGAGCGTGCAGTCTGTAAAGCTTTAGTCAATAGAGAAAATTCATGGTATGAAATAATAGAACAAGACCATCAAGATTTATTAAGATTTATGCCTAAATACATTGGCGTCTTAAACGTCAGATACACTACACTGATTGAAGATCAACAGGAACTAGATGATCAATTTGATTTGAACCATTCAAACTCATTGATTTTAAATTCTCCAACTTTGAATCCAATTCATGAAGAACCTAATAATACACCTACATTCTCAACTTCTTATAATGAAGAATTACCACCTGAAGTTGTCCTTGATGATAATAAACATATCATACCTGATTCATTGTGGGATCATTATTCTTCATCAGCTCCATCCCCTGCATCTTCTTATAATCCAGAATCGCCACATTTCAAAATATCAACTTCCCCAGTTTTAACAACATCTCCAATTAATAGATCTTTAGGTTCAACTACTGTTAATAGAAAATTACAAGAATTAGTATTACAAGAGGTCTTCAATCCCAAGAAATCAAAATCAATTTTAAAAAATAATAATATAAGAAATAATTTGAATTCTTCAAGATTTAAATCAAGATTATTAAGTGCAAATTCAAATGATTTAGATAGATCTCATATCTTAGGTTTAAAGAAAAATAGCTATGTAAGTTTAACAGATTTACAAAAAACTGAATCGAATTTAGAATCTTCATCTGCTTTAATTGATGATGATGTTGAATTAAAAGGGTTTTCAAATTTAAAAAGATCAAACTCAGATTCAATTTTTATAATGGATGATATGGAACAACAACAAAAATCTCCTTCAATTCCATTAAATTCAAATAATGATGATTCAATTGAAATAATATCACCACTAATAATTCCACGTTCAATCAATCAACAATACAAGAAAATACAAAGAATTGAAAGATTTATATTACTAGAAGATTTAACAACAGGAATGATCAAACCATGTGTCTTAGATTTGAAAATGGGGACAAGACAATATGGTATTGAAGCAACATCAAAAAAGAAACAATCACAACGTAAAAAATGTAAACAAACAACATCAAGAAAGTTAGGCGTAAGAATTTGTGGAATGCAAAGTTATGATATTAAAACTAATAAGTTCATCTCAAAAGATAAATATTTTGGAAGAGATGTTAAAATTGGATATCAATTTGTTTGTTCAATTTTAAGATATTTATATGATGGTGAAACAATTTATTCAATTCTAATTAAAATTCCAATCATATTGAAAAGATTAATTGAATTAGAAGAAAGTGTATCAAATTTGAAAAATTATAGATTTTATGGTTCTTCATTACTATTTATATATGACTCTAAAAATCATGAATCAATTAAAATTCATATAATTGACTTTGCTCAATGTTTAACTGATAATTATAATGAATTAATTGAAGACACTTCAAGGATTAGATATCCTCCAAAATTCCAAAATTCTTCAGATTTAGGGTATTTAAGAGGTTTGAAATCAATTATTTATTACATGTTATTAATAATTAAAAATTTTACAACTTTTCCACAAATTTCACAATTAAAAATTTCACAATTAGAGAATTTGCAAATTAATGAAGATTTAATTAAGTGTATGAAAAATCACATTGTTGAAAATAAAAATTTGTATCAAGGTGAAATTAATTGGTTAGATGGATTTGAAGAAGATGGTTACTTTGAAAATCATCATGATGTTGAAGATGAATTCGATTTCGTTCCTACTTTTGCAAGGGATGATGATCATGGATATATCTCTGAATGAATAAATGAACTTAATATATAATATTTAATAATGAAAGTGGTTGTAAATTATAATGTAATTGTTCTGTTTATGGTTTTTGATGTGTTTAAAGATTAATTGAATAACGTAAAACTAGAGTCAACGTCTAGCTAATGTTAATTGAAAAATACGAAAATGAAAATATAATAAGACAGTATACCATTGATTAGAAACAATTTGGTAATTACAACTACAGTAAATAATAATTTTTAACTCTTCCTAATATTAAATACAAACATGAAAAAACTTTGGTGTTTTAATTAAAATATCTATTTGTTTAAAACATCAGCATCCCATTTTTGTTTGAACCAAGCAATGGAATCTTCTTTAGTAGTTTGATGGGAGTTACCAATAACACCTGGAGCTCTCTTTCTTCTAGCAACTCTGTTACCTTGTCTACCAACAACAACGTAGAAATCCATACCGTAAATACCGATACCTGGGTCATATTTGATACCTAAATCGATATGTTCATCAACACCAAAACCAAAGTTACCGGTAGCTGAGAAATTTTTGTCTCTTAATGAATATTCTTTAACTTTTAAACCTCTTTCTAAGATTTCTTCAGCTTTTGGACCTCTAATGGTAACATGGACAGCAATTTTTTCATTTCTTCTGATACCAAAAGTTCTGACGGTATATCTTGCTTTTGATTGGACTGGGGTTTGACCAGATAATTGTTCTAAGACTTTTGAAGCTCTAGTCAAACGATCACCAGATTCACCAACTGAGATGTTTAAGACTAATTTTTCAATTTTCAAGTCACGCATAGGATTTTGAGCTTTTGAGGACTGTCATTTGAGTTAGTATAATTGTTTCATTTCTTGATGTTAAATAACACAAGTTGGTGATTAATGTGGTGGAGTGTGTTTGAAATTGATGAATGAAATTATATGAAAAATTTGATTTTGTGAGTTGTGGATGGGGTTAATATGATGGATCTTAGCATATTATAGTTGAATGATGATTTCTACGATGATGAATGAATGATGTTTGTAGTGATATTTTCATAGTTACCTTATTTGAAATAACAAAACATTGGAACTTATTATGAATATTGAATTATTGAACATCCATGATGATTCCATACTTCTAATCTGATTCATTCATACAAAACTCAGGCACCTCCATTGATTCACTCCTTGCTTCTTATGTTCATTTCAAACATACCATTTTGAATATGATGCTTTATTAATTAAAAAATCCACAAATTAAAAATGTATAAAATCTTTAATTGAATTTCCACACTCAAAAAAAAAAATTTCAGTTTGTTCGACTAAACTCTTTCGCGGATTTTACATACTAAATTATTAGTATAGGGGGATGTCTGGATGTTCTGGATTTTTTGCGTGGGTTGCCGAAAAAGCAGTCACATATATTTTTTGAAAATTATTTGTTTGGTGTGATTCTTCAATAAACAGTGGATTTGATGGTGAATATTTGGTGATGATGGTTTGATATTATTACACATTATGATCACACTATCGTTACTGACACCTCCCATCTGAGACTGACTTAATACCCATCGTAATACCCACTGTATACATCACTTCGTCATCATTTAATTATCCATTTTATGGAGAGTCATCTGTATAAATATGTCGAATAATGCACTATTATGCGAAAATATGCAGATATTTACTTCCGCGGGTATAGAAAGTGTTGCAAAGGATGTGCCCCTACCAATCAACAAGCAGGAGGGTTGGCCGAGTGGTCCAAGGCGGCAGACTTAAGATCTGTTACGGGATTCCGTGCGCGAGTTCGAACCTCGCATCCTTCATTATCTTTTTTTTCTTGGTATCAGATATCACATTTATTACAGAGTTAATACTTGTGATTTTTTGTTATTCACCTTATTGATGTTGATGTACTAGTTGTTTAAAAAGATCATTATATCTTCGTTATCGATTTATTACATTTATTAAACCACCAAACAAAGTTTCTAGCAAAATTTAGATGACTATAACTACTATGAATTTAAAAATCAACAGATTAATAAGAAAAATATGATATATTGGTATTGAACAACGTTCATTTTCATTCTGATCAAAGCTAAATCAGAAGTTATCTTACAATGAAGTACCAAGGGGTAAATGGCTGCGTGGTTTAAAATAACAAAGTCGAACAGGCCAAAATTGGCAAGACTGAACAGTGAAAAATTCGTGTTCAACACACCCAGAAGGAAAAGTTAAAGCTGAAGAGAAGATAAAAGAAGATTATGGTAAAATTAAGATTTCCTAAGAAGATGTTTTTAGTTGTATAGATTTAAAATTAATACTTGAAGAGAAAAAAAAAATACATCTTTATTAAAATTCAAAGAAGTAAGAATTACTATTGTGGTGGACATTGTTGTCCGTTATTATTATTCCCAGTATTAGCATTGACATTAACATTTGTATTTGGATTACTAATAGTATTATTATTTTGACTTAATTCATTTGCAAATAACCAGCTATATGATGATTGATTATGATTATCCAATGTGAATATTTGATCATTCATTAATATATTTTGAAATAAATCATCAACAGATTTATCCTTCCAATCGAAAAAATTATCATATTGTAATTCCAATGATGTATTAGGAGTGGCTGAATTACTACTCACGTTAGAAACTGATGAGTTATTACTCGCTATTGATGCGTCTGCTGTGGATTGCAAACTTGGCTCTGTTATGTTGAGTAAAATGTTTGAATTAGGAGATGGAGTTGGTGGTTGAATGTTATTTGATAGGTTTAAAAATCCATTGTTATAATTTGGATTTAAAAATGTCCAATTGTTTGAGGTTGTACTAACTGGTGGTGAAACTTGATTAACTGGGAATGGTTGGTTATTAGGAATGAATTGCTGTTGTTGCTGTTGATGGGGTTGAGGTGGAGGTCTAACATTATTATCAACTGGAGCAGATTGTTTATTTTGATTGTTATCATTACTTTTCTTAATTCTTTCTAATTTATAATCATTATTAAGACTATATTCTTCAGGATCATCACCATCATCACAATCATCACCATAATTAATAGTTGGCGCAGTTTTATTGACAGTTGATTCAAATTGATCTTTGGTTAATGTCTTTGTTAAGAAATTATTAAAGTATTTAAATAATGAAATGATTGCATATAAACTGAAATTGAAACCATAAAATTTACCAAAAGATCCATTATGAATAAATAGTAAATGTTTACAAATCAATCCTAATAATCCATGTAACACTGATGGTGATCTAATTGCCTTGGCCAATGGTGTTGAATTCTTGTGTAATTCAAAATTTTCAAAATCTGATACTTTAATTCTTGCAAAATTTTCTGAAAGTTCAGTATCATGAGGATTTAATTTTAATCTTTCTAATGTATTATAACATAATGAAATGAAAGTTCTCAAGAAGACTATTCTTGATAACACAGTTAATGATGTTGATATTTCAATGATGTTATAAAGTTTTGATTGATATTCAGCTGGTGATAGATTTGGTACGGAATTAACATTTTTCTTAGTTAATTTTGATAATAATGTAATTAGATGTGTCACTATTAATGAGCCATATTTCATCAATCCATTATAATAGAATTCTCTTTCCTTGGAACCTGATTCAAAACTTAAATAAACCATTTCATATAAAACACACAATGCAATTGATGATAATAATCTTGATTCAATATATTCAATTTTATCAAATGATTTTACGAAATCATCAGGAGTTTGTAAACTTTGAACAATTTTTGATAAGTTTTTATCTTTTTCAAAATCTTCCAATTTTTTAATAACTTCTAAAACTTCTCCAACTGTACAATCCTTTGTTTGACTAACCAATCTACATGCACTTCTCATTGCGATAGTTAGTCGATTCATCTGTTGATCTAAATCAAAAGTATTATAATCAATATATTCATCTTCAATACCTAGGGGAATACCTTGACCAAATGATAAACAAGCATCACAATGTAACAGACAAGACCAAATAATTTTTAATGTCATTCTAGTTGATTGAGATTCATGTGCATATAATTTATCAATATCTCTATTTAAACCTAAAATAATAGCCATAGTTAAAGCAGTTTTGAAATTAACTATACTATTAGTACCATCACCACCACCATCAGTTTCAGTTGGACCAATTCTTTTGACCGAGAATAATAAAATAACAGCTTGAAAGGATGGAATATTAACTTTGACTAGATATTTTGAAAAGACTAATAATCTTTCGGCATATCTTATTATACTATCATTAAGATCATATAGATTTTCAGTGCTTCCAGATTCATTAGTCGCAAGATTTATAGTGATTATTGTAAATTTAACACATAATATAATAACTGCAATTTTAGCATAATCAATAGTTTTATTTTTGATATTAAATTTAATTTTATTAGTTTCATCATATTTTTTTTCAAAAATTGAATGGAAATCTTCAAAGATTGTTTCTTTATTAACTATTGGTAATGAACCATGCCAATAACTCTTCAAATAAATGTTTAAATAATCTCTAACAGTATAATAATCAGGTAAATAATCACTTAACGTTTCTAATAAAGTTTCGGGTGTGTTTATATTCATTTCAGTATATTTGTAAGCCACTTTCAATATTTTTTGTTCTGTTCTCCATTCTTTTTTAGCACTTGCAACAAACTGTTTGGCAGTTTCTGTAATTTCTTTATATTCATCATCACAGTTTAATAAGGATCTCCAGTTAGATGGACCCGTAAATGCAATTCTATTCTTTTTGGTGATCAAACTTTCAACTCTTTTAACAATTTTATTTAAATGTGGGTCATTGTTATTGTTCTTAGTGGTGGTAGTTGTTTTTGATAGTAATGAATTTCTAGTCAGTTCTTCAACTTGCCTCTTTAAACGGTTATTCTCTTCTTTCAACAAAACCAAAACTTCCCTTGGGTCTTTAGCACGGTCAATTGATGGTAGGAATGGGGTATCATCATAAATACATAAATGGGCAGGTATATTCTTTTTGACACATGAATCGCATGGTCTTCCTTGATCACACTTGATCTTTCTAGACCTGCATGAGGTACAAGTATGAGTGACTCTCTTTCTCTTTCTTTTGAATTTGAGCAGATCTTGATTGTTGGTCATGATTAATAGTTATCTGAATATAAAGGTAAACAAAAACAAAGTGGGGCGAAAGTTATTAATAGGAAGAACAGTGGAGAGCAGCGGACAGCAACACGTTCAAAATGGAGTCCTTGGATGTGACGACAGAGTTGTAGCAGAGACGTTCGCAAGTTAAGAATATAGGCAGTCAATTTCGGTGGCAATATTCTCAACCAAACAGCGTTTTGTTAATTATTTATTTCTATAAGTCGTAATTCATAAAAAGGTGTTAATCGGCTATAAGAATTATCCGATTCAGCGCGAAAGAGTGAAAGTCCAGATGGAGCTTGGAGGCCAAAGATCATGGAAGCGGATTAAAACACGCCACACAGGCACAGTCCCCTTAAGCTTTCACCATCGGGATTGTCAGATCGAATAATCAAATTCAAACGCAAAAACGCAGGTGCGCGGACTGGGATTTGTGGTTATGAGGCGATGTGTGGAGTTTTGTTTTGAACAACTTTACACAATAAATTAATATTGTTAGTAAAATTCAGTCAGAGTTATCAGTTTTCCATCTGTTTCACCTGTCTTGCCACTGTTAACTGCTGAAGTTTACACACAGACTCACAAAATGGCGAAGAAGAAGTCACAAGGAAAGAACAAGAGCAATTCCAAGGGCTCTGGCGCTGTCAATGCTTCTAATACTGAAATAAATAACACATCGGATAATACACCAAATAATAATAATGAAGCAGAGGAAGTGACAGAAACTGCCGTTGATGATTTGAAAGATCAAATTGTTGCCATTAAAATTGAGTCAATTGATGTTAATGAAGCTCATGATGAAATACCCACAGATCCAATCCTTGTTGATAACAACCAAGATCTGAAAACTCAAGTTGTCATAGAGAAGGAAGTACTTGATCCACATTCTACTATAAACGAAGAGTCTCCACCTGAACAAACTGAGATCTTGAAAGAGGAAGTTAAAGAAGAATCCAAAGAAGAAACTAAACAAATCAATGAATCTGAAACAACTCCAGAACCAATTCAAGAATCTGCTCCTGCTCCAAAGAAAAGATTGACTTTACAAGAAAGATTAGCTTTAGCTGCTGGTAAGACTAAAAAAAAATCTACTAAAAGAGCTGTTTCTGAATCACTTATCTCTCCAAGACCTTCGGTTGAAAGTTCAAGACCATCATTAGATGTGAAAGAAACGAATTCAATTGAAACACTTCCAAAAGAGCAAAAGGAACAAGAGATGAAACCAGGTCTAATACCATCAAATTTAACTGAACTTACTAAAGAAGAATTGATAAAATTGGTGACTGATATTGAAAATAATTACAAAATTCTTCAAAATTCTAATATCTCATTAACTGAGGAAAACAATTCATTACAATTGAAAGTTAAAAATTTACTATCCTCAACATCTCAAAAACCTTCTTTAAGTGTTACCGAGCATTTATTAAAAGAGAAAGAAGAAAAAATCGTTCAATTATTGAAAGAAGGAGAAGAATTATCTTTGAAAGAGTTGAAACATACAACTCTGATTAAAAAATTCAAGTCAAAAGAAACTGAATATGAAGCTAAAATCAAGGATTTAGAAGAAGATCTTAGGGACTGTAAAACTGAGATTGATCAATTAAATGAATCATTAAAATTAATGCAAAATTCTGAAAAAGTTTTAATTCAAAAAATAGATAAACTTGAATTAAATTCATCATTGAAGGAAAAATCATTAATAGAAGAAATTTCAACCAAGAATTCTTTTGAAAAGGAGAAAATCCAACTAAATAAAGATTTAATCTCGTTACAAAAATTACTAGATCAAGAGAAAGATAATTTAATCTCACAAAAAAATGAATATTTCAAAGAAACTTCGAGACTAGAAGCAAAGATTGAACAATTAAGATTTCAGTCTGAAAATTCTCAGACTGGTAATATTTCAATTAGTACCAATAATGATGAAGCTTATTTAAAATTAATCAAACAGCATGATGTCTTACAAGATCAATACACTTCAGCTACTGAAAATTGGCAAAGTATTGAAGCTTCATTGCAAGGTAAAATTAATAACTTAGAATATGTTAAAGATGAACTTGAAGCCACAATGAAAGAACAAGAATCTAAAATTCAAATTTTGACTAATGACTTAAGAAATAAATCTAATGAAATCGAAGAATTAAATAAATCTATTAAAGATTTAAATTCTGAAAAAATTGAGTTAGAAAACAATATCAATTCATTAAACACTTCATTAACAGAATCAGAAGATTTAATGCAAGAAAAGGAACTAAAATCAACACAAAATCAAAAAGCTCTTGAATTTAAAATCAATGACTTAACTAAGAAACTTAAATCTTTTTCATCATCTACTTCACTTGGATCAACAGTTCAGCCACAATCACTAAACCTTCAAGATTCATACTTACAACAACAATCATCACCAAATCCACAATACTTATCTGCTCAATCTCCATTATTATCATCAACTCACGCATACATTCGTCAAAATTCATCAACTCCATCATTCCGTAAAACTTGGGATTCAAAAGACATAAATGTTGGAGAATCCTCAACAACACCATTTCAAAGTCGAAAATCTTCAGCTATTTTCAATACTTTTCAAGATAGATCATTCAACGCTCCATATGAAAATGATCAATACATTCATGAGGAATATGATGAAGATGAATTAACAATGGACTCAAATAGCTTAACACGTCATAATAGCAGAACTCAAAGACAAGAAAGTCAATCAGGAATCGCTATTGGTGGTAGTTCTGTTCAATTGTTAAGTAAGATGTCAGGACAAGTACGTCGTTTAGAAATGGAACTATCAACCACAAAGGAAGAATTAAGTAAATTTCAAGAAGATAAAAAATTATTGAATGAAGAAATTATTAAATTGATGAAAGATAATGAACAAGTCAGTTCTTTCAAATCTAAAATTGAAACTTTGGAGAATGAATTAGATCATGTTAATAAAAGTTATGAAGGGACTTTAGAACTTTTAGGTGAAAAAACAGAAAGAGTTAATGAATTGATGGCAGATGTTGAGGATTTGAAAGATTTATGTAAATTACAAGTTCAACAACTAGTTGAAATGCAAGGTAAATGAATATAGAGTTGTAAATATATATACATTGAATTATATTACAGTATGTTAATTAAGAATTAAATTATTCATATATTTATCTATTGATCATGACTATCTAAACAAATGCAATTACTTTTATATTTCAATTTTATAACAATCTTTCTATTTCCTTTTTCTTAATCTTCATCTTCATCTTCATCAATGATTTCTATTTCATCTTCATCATCTTGATCTTGATCTTCACCTTCACTTTCACTGTCTGAATTACCTGCAGGTCTAATCAAATCTTCAACATTTTCTTCATCGTTTTCACCATTAACATATGTGATACTTTCTTCAGCTTTTGAGATTAAATCATTAGCGATTTTGGTAGATTTATCTTCTTTGATTGTACCATTAGCTAACGAGTTTCTTAATTCTAATTGTGATTTTAATAATTCTAAACGACCTTGTAAACTTAAAAAAATGGGTAATAGTTTCAAATTTGATTGAATTTCAGATTTTAGTGTCTTTAACCCATTAGAAGAACCATTTGATAATGAATTCAAGAATGTTGGATTACAAATCAATAACCATTTTAACCAAATATTCAAAGATGAATAAGTTATAATGACATCGATTTTATCGATCAAAGTATAGAATATTCTAGAGACCAATAGTCTACTGGTTTCTGATCCATCATGTGAGATTCTGGTAATTACTTCACTGATTGTCTTTTCTTCATCATTTGAATTTAATAGAGTTAATAATTCGAATGGATCTTTAGTTTCATCAAGTAATTCGGTTAATTCTAAAGAATCTAATTTCAAGTCTTCTATTTTATCAATTTGATCAAATGATGGAAGTTGGATATCAAATTTAATTGGGGTGATGTGTTGTTGTTTTTTATTTGGGATAAATGAACCAAATTTTTCATTTTTGAATTCTGGTGTGAATTTGATTGATGATTCTTCAATTATATTAAATTCAGGGTTTAAGTTTATTAAAGAGATGAAGAACTTGTTATCATGGAAAAATATGTCTGTTATTCTTTGATCTAAAGCGATTGAACCAAAAGAAATGTCATCATTTAAATAATTTGAAATTATTGAAAACCCACCATTTGAAAACAAAACACCAATTTTATCTGAATCAATTTGGAAAAGTTTTGAAATATTAGAAGGACATGGAATTGATTTGATCAAGTTTTGTGATTGTGATTCAAATATTCTTAATTCCTTGGATTTGGGAAAATATGAAATTAATTTATTGCCTGATTCTAAGAATGTATTGAATGAGAACACTTCTCCACTCTTAAATTCTGATAAAGTTGATCCCTTTTTAATGTCAATTATAGTTAAGTCGGTCTTGTTTGAAATGATTAGTGATTCTTTCTTGTTGAAGTTAGTTAATCTGAATTTTAATTGTTTTGAGAATTCTGGTAATTTAATACTATTGATAACTTTTGGACTATTAACATTATATAATTCAACTTTTTCCTTAGAGACAATGTAATAAGAACCGTCATTTTTTACTGAGTTCAAGACTTCTAAAACATTATAATCCACATCAAATTCTAAAATGAAATCATCTTTAAATGGGGAATAAATTTGATTTTTACCATTTCTTAAATTAACGAATAAATAACAATTTTCTTGATCTTTAGCAGTACCATTACCATTAGTAGTGTTCAAGCCACGCTTGAGCCTATTTGTATTCTTGGTGACATAAATCCATACGTAACGACTCACTGGGCAGTCAAATGTGAATCTTTTGATTAAAGTAGAATCTGATACGACTTTGATATCATCATTTGATGATTTATCGATCGGTAGTAAGCTGATTTCAGCATTTGTTTCCCTGGAGATCAAGTGAGCGTAGAAGTCACCAGAAGAGGTGAATTTACCGGATGAGGTGTTCTGAATTTTTGTCATTAGTATATCCAATTCAAATTGGTCAATTTACTCAAATTGGTTTTACTTGTAATTTTGAAAAAAAAAATTTTTTGCGATGAGGAGTGCCCGGACCGAAAAAGTTGATACTAATTGTGGTTTTTGTGTAATTTGGTAAAAATAACGTTTCATATGGGAGATTTAATACACAAATGAGTGAACAATTCAATAATAACTGCTCTGAGACAACATGATTTCTTCAAGGAAAAAAATTCAAAAAATTTCATCCAAAAATCAAACTCTAATTACAGATAGAAAAATAACAATACTACACAAAAGACATTTCTCAGGACCAAGTATCAGGACCAAAGTAACCCTTTTCAGGCATAGGTAAGTATGTTGTTAGCCTACCATCCGCAGTGCTCATATACACATCATTACCCCACTAGTTGACTGAGAACCCAAGGTATGTCACTGCGAAGAAAATAATAATACCAGCAAGGGCAACACTAACATCTACCCCACAACTTAGAACGAAAAGATATTTAGACCACCATTGTCCATACTTTCTTCTGACGTACCAGTTGAAAATCACAGCAACGAATACAACAGATGTATGGTTAATACCTGTAGCTGGTGGGAAATTACCTAGACCACCTAAAATGACAACCATGTTCAAATTTTTCAAGATAACGTTCTTTGGGAATTTCTTCCATAATGCCCAAACTACTAATGTGATTGAGGGAGCGACCCAGAAAATGTGTAAGAATGGACTGTATAACCCACCAATACCAAACATACGCTTTGGACCAACAGCACCCAAAACAACAGAAACTGCAAATTTGGTACGACCTTGTGGACATGTGAAATGATCATTTTGATCAGCTTTACAAATCCCATCAACGTTATTCAACATGAAACTTAAAACACCAACTTGAACCAAAGCACCAATGTTACATGAGAAGAGTCGCGCCACAAATAAAGTTCTTTTGGTAATTTCATGTAGTAACCTAATTTTCATATCACTTGCACATGATAAGCCTTGTGAAACACAAGTATAAGCATAAAATTTGAAAGTTAAGGCGACAATTGGTAAAGAAGGCAAAAAATAACCTGAAATTAACTGACCTAAAGTGGTCATATTCTTAGTGTTAACATTAGTGGAACCATAAACTGCAACTGGTAAGATAAAGATCAAAATCATGGCGTGTGCCATAACAACAGCCCAGATTGGCCATTGAGTTTCGTAAACTTCAGTTATTGCACAAGTCATACCGAAAACAACAACAATTATTGTAGCGTATCATTTTGGAACTTCAGAATATCTTTCCATTACATGAACATCTCCTGCCTTTAAATGCTCTCGAAATCTCTTTACCATAATATAAAACAACATATAATGGACCAGCTGTTAAGACACCATAACTGGTACCATAAGCAATTGCATAAGTAATGGCTAAAGATGGAGGAGAATAAGCCTTATAAGCCTCTAAATTGAAACGAACTGAAGAGTCAATCCTTCTACCACCATCATATTCTTGACCAGTGTTATCAAAAACAGTTGAACTACTGATTGGTAAATAAGCTGAAAAGAACTTATTTTGATAATAAAGAGCAGGCGTGACAATTATAACAAAGATGACATATCCAATAAATGTAATAATCTGTGCATATAATGGAGTGACTAAAGGGGAACCATTATAAGCAATTTGAGACCAATCAAAAGTTAATGGAAAGAAACCAAGACCTTGCATCATACCGAAAAGTTGATTAACAACGACATAAACGATCTGATTAACTTCTGGTTATCACAGCAATCTCTTCTAAGCTCTAATCATAAAATTAACCAGATCCGATCATTACCAATTTTCAAATAATTAGCCGAATCAGTTCCAGGATCCAATTCTACACCTTAACTTAATAAGCGTCCCATTATTAAACTTAATAACTCTCACAAAATCACTAAAATGTCAACTTTTAGAGGTCTCAGGACCCCCCAGAAGTTGGATATCACTGGTATGTCACCTTAACCAAGCCCCCAGGGTCTTCAACCACTAACAAATCAGCCCAAATGAGGACATATGATGGGAGTTATACGAGGTATGCCCTTGCAATTTGGATTTTTTCAATTCTAATCACCAAATTATTCTCAAGAGACTTTCTTGTCATTGGACTAGTGTATATCGTGTATGGATGTATAGTGTTTAGTATCGCTATATGGAGAAACACGGTTGTTGCTCAAAAGGGTTTCAGAGATGATGAATTAGGTGTTGTTTTATTTAAAACTAGTGGGAATGTCGTTGCCTTGGTGAGTACGGCCTGTATAATATCATACTTGGTGGTGTTTGTATTGATAATGAGGATGTGAGAGCTGGTTCTCTTACAATGATCAGGGGGCATATAAATGTATTTATTTATTCATTTACAATTATAGCAACATTTTAGTATTAGTTTCTTTTCATTATTTCATTATTTTTGCTGGTTTGATAAACTAGTGTTGTCATTTCCACTAAGATTGGAATTATTATCAGATCCATAGAATGAGGTAGAATACACCGTTTCTTCAGTGATATCACCAACTGTTCCCACTCCATTATTCGCAGGTTTTGATAACAGTGAAAGATTCGAGCTTTTAAAGATTAATTGACTTGGAGAATGAGAAAATTGTTGATGATTCAAACTTGAAGTTGGTGATGATCCTAATCTATTAGTTGAAGTTGAAGTGATTGAAACTGAATCAAGTTGATGGTTTGATATTATTTCATCAATCAATTTCTTAGCATCATTCTTATCAATTAAATGTTCATGTCTTTCAAAAGAATCTGGTGTTAAACTACGATTCTCTGAGCTGTAACTTTCCAAGATTTGGACCTCTTCAACATAGGCCTTATCATTTATAGTACAAGAATCCATTAACAGTTGATCATTTGCCAAATCCATATTCAAAACATTAGCATCGAACAATTCCCTTTCAATTTCTTGCAAATGGATCAATTCCTCTTTTTCCTTCAATTCTTCAGCGGTGCGAAACCATCTGATCACAGTAATGGTAAATATCAAAATCAATAGCAACGTTAAGACAGTCTTCTGTGTTTGTGGATCAGTATAATCGAACTGTTTGATCATTTCGTGCAATTCTTTCAAAAGATCAATGTCTTGTACGGATTGATGCGATTTGGAGACGTATTGCCTGTTTAATGGTTCCATAACTGAAGGATCAACGCCATTATTGAGCACTTCCACAATTATCTCATCATTCCAATTAATCAGATGTCTGGTGGATTCCTTGATCAGACCAATTGTGGACCCAAATTCTTCGGTAAAAAACAGAGGAATTAACACCAGAGCCAGCAGCATCGCCAGAGGGACAAAAAGCATCTTTAGGAGCTTCTTTGGTGTTGTAAACGGTGATGAAAAAACGTGATTTTGTATGTTTTGAATATAATTCTTGTTTATTATTATCATCAACACATCCCAACACCAAAGAAATACCGAAAAACAATTTCAGCGAATTCGAGTAAACAGAGCGATACAAATTGAGTATAAATTCAGAATAAAAAACCCCACTGAAATGCCACTTTTGCAACAACTTCGAGCCCAGATCGAGACAGATGAGAAGCTTGTTCTGGCACTGGATGACGGGCAGCAGACAGACGACATTGTCGCTGCTTCCAAACTGGCCTTGAATGGCGATTACGTCCCACTAGATTCAGACACTGAATTCATCGTTGATGACAAACCGGTGCCATTAAGAGTCATTGTGTATTGTTGGATCAATAAGGATTTGAGTGCTGCTGAACTATTGAACGACTCGACCACGAAAAACATCAATGCGTTATCATTTTTACAGAGAAATGATTTGGTTAATTATTTATGTGGTGTTAATGAAACAAGTCAATTCATAACTAATGACAATAAAGTGGACACTGCTATTGAAAATAAAGATGATAATGATCCATTATTACAACAGATCCTATCTAATGAACGTGATTTAATAGATCACAACTCTTCGTTACGTGGATTTAAACATGTCGATTTTTCTAACGTTGCTAGAGAATGTGAAATTAAAATAATTAAACAATTGAAAAGAAACAAGTCAGCTCCAATCGAGCCAAATAAACAACAGAAGACAAACAATAAGTCCAAACCAATCATATTAATCTCCCCTGCTGCTTCTGCACTACTTTCATTATCTAACATCAAATCATTCTTAGAAGAATCTACATTCATTGATTCAAACACAACAGATCCTAAATTAAAAGAACGTTTACAACCAGTCAGTTCAACTAATGAAATGAGAAATATCACGCATGAATTTCCAAGATTGAATAATAGAAAATTCACCTTTTTAGTCGTTAATAATTTAGAAAATTTCACACGTCCTGAATATTGGGATCGTGTTATCGCAGTCTTCACAACTGGTCAACAATGGCAATTCAAGAATTATAAATGGTCGAATCCAAAGGATTTATTCCAACGTATTAAAGGGTATTATTTCCATTATAATAGTGATCCTGTTCCTGCTGCCGTTAATGAATGGAACGTAGAAAAGATCAAGATTGATAGAAATAGAAGATTTAAAGACGCTGAAGTGTTGAACCATTTCTGGGACTCTGTTGAAGGAAGTTTGATTGCTGGTGGTTTCTGATGAGTATTTAAAAGAAAATTGTATATTAATGGTGTGTTTTAGACTTAAATCTTGGTTCTGAAGTCTTTATATCTGATTTATAGTATATTAAGCACGTAGAGTTCATCACAAGCACCCATTTCTCACGAATCTCCACACTTCGTCACCTAAAGATCGATTTTGATTGATACTTTCAAATCCCATCTCATCTCATCGCAAACTCCGAATGAATTAATTGACAAAAAAGAATTATTTGCTTATAAAAAAAAGTGTCACAAATATTTCATTATTTGAAAATCGAATATCCTGTCAAAATGTTCCTGTTGAGGTCTCGTTCTCTGATCCAAAATCGGCTAGTCAGAGCACCAATCTTTCAACATGCCTTGAAAATACAGAATTTCAGCATTCAACAGAAACTCTCCATACGACATTACACCAATAATAACACCCAACCTGACAAGAAACACACTGAATTAATCAAAAAGGAAGAACTTTTGAAGACTCAACTCTCACCAATTAAGAAACCACCACCACAGTCATTACTCCAAAGAATCAAATATCTTTTAAAACCGAACAGAAACCCATTCAATGTGGATGATATATCTGCTTTAATATCATGGTTGATGATTTCAAATATAGTGTTGATCGTGTTAGGAACAACCACGTTTCTTTCTCTTGTTATATACTTGATGAATACCGTGTTTGCACAAGAATTAGTCGCTAGAACTCTAGGGAATTTCATCACTAAGAATAGTGGGATGAGAGTTGTTTTTGAAAGTGCTATTGTTCCTGATTGGAGAGAAGGTAAGATTAGTTTCAATAGATGTTTTGTATCTAGAAGACCAAAGAAGAAACAAACTCTAGGTTTTGAAAAGGGGAAATTGGATGATGCTTTATTACAAAGTGAAAATCTTGAAGATATTGAAAATTTTAATGATGAAGATTATGATGATGGAAATTATACACAGTTCGATTTAACAATAGATCAAGTTAACGTTTCATTTTCATTAGGTAAATTCCTTAATGGGAAAGGGATCTTAAAAGAAGTTGAAATCAATGGAATGAGAGGTGTTGTTGATAGAGGTCATGTTCATTGGGATCCAGATGATGATCCTAGGAATTATAAAAATGTTTATAAACCAGGAGATTTCGAAATTGATAATTTTAGAATGTCTGACGTTTTATTCAAATTAATCCAACCTAATGGATTCAGACCGTTTAATGTCAGTGTTTATAGTTGTGATTTACCAGTATTGAGGAAAAATTGGTTATATTTGGATTTTTTAAATGCTAATTCAATTTCAGGTTCTTATGATGATTCATTATTCACAATTCATAAAAGATTCATCACTGAATACTCACTAACAGGGATCCCCAAATGGAAGAAAATCACAAGATGTAGAGTTGATTCGTTAAACGTTGATCATTTAAACACTGGGCTGGAAGGTCCATTTGGTTGGATCACTAGTGGTGAAGTAGATATGATTGGTGATATTTCAATCCCTAAGGATGACGATTTTAATGTTGGTGAAATCATCCAATCCATAAGTGATAACATTAAGCTTAATGATAATGACATCGTGGTTCCTAATCAAGATCCAAGTTCTATTCCAATAAATAGACAATTCACATTAGATTTGAAAATCATATTAAGAAACGTTAAAGCAGCAGTCCCATTATTCACTAATGATCTATCATACGTGAATAACGCATTGATTCGTCCTATTGTAGGTTATATTAATTCAAGAAAGACATACATTCCAATCCAATGTTCAATCACGAAAGATATTGTTGATTTTGATGGATCTTGGACCATATATGACTCTTTAATGATGGATGATATAAGTATTCAGGTATATGACGGATTTGCTCAATATGTTGCAAATGAAGAAAAAAGAGTAGAGAGATTTAAAAGAGTTGGATTTTGGAGTTTACAGTTGATTTTCCAGGTTTTATTAATGAGTTTAGGTATGATTGCATGAATTGGTTTTTGTAAATATAAAAAGAGAAGATAAAAAAAAAAAATGATAATGAGTTGAGGTTTTTTTTGTATATAGTTTAATAGCACGTTGATGATTTATAAACTGATGTGAAGCTAGAGTAGAGAAGACCTATACTTATTATAGAGATAGAGCATAAATGAAATATTATACATGTTTTTGGAGTGCTCCAAAATTAATGGAGAGGGCTTTCTTCCAGATTTCTTTTCAATATGCTGTACGATGTGTGAAATAACAGCCTCCTAACTTCTAATATCAATCTAATTGCATCAAGATTGAAAAAATATTGATATGTGTCTTGTTCCAAATGAAATTCAAGAAAAGTTCAGAGTCAAAAGTTCAGGAGATGTAAGGAAAACTTTTAATCATTGATTTGAAACAGTTACAAAAATCATTCCAGATGTATTTATTGATAAAAAACATGCACATGAAAGAAATTGATTCGAATGATTGAATAATTCTCAATATAATGGACTCTTGTTTCAAAACAATAAAATACGCCTTTAATTTATTTTTCCACTAGTATAACTCTGATATAATCGTGAAACAGGAATATACCACTGACGACTAGTACTCAAAGAAAGAGGTTGAAACTAGAATATTTAGATTATTTTATATCCAGTTTTCGAGTAATATAACAGTTTTGCTCGGCGGCTATTTGAGTAACTAATTATTTGTCACAATTCTTTCTAAATCTTCGAGTTTCCTTAGATCTTATCTTCTGGAATCTGGATCTTGGTAACCTGCAAGTGAAATGTAAGCCTTTAATCTTAAGAGTATTGAAGTGTGCTGTACTAATTACTTATGAATCATGACATGCAATAAAACTCTCAATTGAACTGTATTCCCTAAGTTCTGATATTGAAAATCTTTAACTTGTTGTGTTTGTGAGTCGTGACCCTAAAAAGAATCTGAATTGTGCAATATTCAGATTTTTGACTCATGTATACTGTACTATATATCATATTGCTTCTGACCTCAAAAATTAAATCAAATTCTAATCCTTTTAAATCCGTTGGTTGTCAATCTAATGGATAATAGATAATAGAGCAAAATTACGTAATTACGAGCCGTTGACCGTTGAACCGTTGAACACTAATCGTGCATCAAAGAGATAAATTTGCTTCTAGAACTCTAGGCCTCTCATTAAGATTTTAGATCGGCCTATAGGTACAAAGGTCAACAACCCGTTCCTGTACCCATTGTCCAATCACAATGTCCATATTGGCATATATAAGGAGTCGTGAAAAATCTTTATTCTTATTTTCAGTATACATGATGTACTTGTAAATCTCAGGTTTCACTCTCAAACTATTCAGTATATAGCAGATTTCTGCAACTTTAAGGGGATCTGAAGAAATTTCATCGTCTCAAGCTGTTACTACTCTTGAAGGTTTGGCTAATGTCGTTTCAATTCCATTTTCATTATTATTAGCCCCATTACTATTATTACAGTCTTGACTCAACTGCTGGCCAATTTTACTCAAATTATGCATATTCAAATTGTTAGTCGATACCCATCATCTTAGGGCTCAACCGCCTGTCACTATTTAGTTACTTTCAGTGATCATAGTTTTTCAGATTTATTTATACTCCGTTTTTTTCCATCTTCGTTTTGCTCTTCCTCAAATATCATTGATTGTTTATAGAATTTGACTTGTTTTCCAGACTAAAAAATATTATAGAACTGGAGGTATTATTCTACTCAAGGAGTTTTTTCACTCCATTTTAATACCAAATTTTCATTGATTTTATCACTAAAAGAATATTTTGTAGATTTCTAATTAACTAATTATTTTGAGCTAAATTCAAAAATATCCAGCATATGTAGGCTACCCATCAAGATTTAAAGTGGATAGACCACTGAATGGGATTTGTTTTATAATAAACACTTTGATTATATTACTGACAAATAATATATTTGAAGCACAGTCGAATATTAAGGTTGAATGTTTTGAAACACTTGTGAGATAATAATTAATTTCAAGAATTGAAGGGTTTGTTATTGTCAGAGATTTGAACTTTTGAATTCAACATTACCACAAGATTATTATCGGGCACTGAATATGTAGAACTTTAAAGTTTCAATCATTTCCAAAAGTGACTACTGTCAGATAATATATAAATCGTAGTAGGAGTAAGTACGGGATTTTATAGTATCTCTTTTTGATTATAATATTATAACAAATACTCACAAACTTCAGATACTTTAAACATAATTGGGCCATTACCAAAACTGGAAACGTTAATAGTAAGAAAACATATGTCATACAGTCATAATCTCGTGAATGATTATCCAAGTTTGGAAACTTTAGGATTATTGCTGGCAGAATCCTTCAGATCTGGATCGGTGGATAATTTGAGGCAATTTTTGTACATTGGAGATTCTTGAGATTCCAAGTGGCAGGCTAACACATGAAAAGATAGGCTCAATTAACCCAGTTCAAAGAGAGCAGTTTTTCACCAAGGTAATCCCTTTACTAAAGAGAAGCAAACTTATTTTCTGGATAAAAAAAATAATTTAATTGAAAACTTGAAAACATTTTTTTTTTCATTTAATCAATATTTGAAGTACAACTCTCGTATTGTATCGAGTGCTGAGTACTTTGTATGAACTATTACTATTTAAGTAAAGTGATTCGATAGCTTATACAGTGGTCGCGAAAATTTCCTTTTACAGACGACCTCATCAGTAAAAAAAACTTCATCAAAACAAATCAATACAAAAATAGCTTAATTCTTAAATCAAACTAAGATGGACGTGTCTGCTTTACACGAGTGCTTTGCTGCTACTTTGAGTCCTGACCAGCAACTGCGTCAGCATGCTGAACAACAATTGCGAGTTGCAGAAACTAATATCGGCTTCTTAGGTGCTTGTTTAGACATCTTGTGTAATGACCAAGTTCAACCTGGTATTAAAACTGCTGCTGCTGTTTTCCTTAAGAACAGAATAGTCAGATACTGGACAAGCTCTTATAGTGAAGGTCCTAACTATAATGCCATTGATAATGATGAAAAACCACTCATTAGAGATCGTTTATTGAGTACTTTAGTCAGCGTATCACCAAAGTTAAGAAAACAATTAATACCAGTTTTATCAACCATCACATCTGCTGATTATCCAAAGAGATGGCCAGATTTAGTTGATAATGCACTTCAATTATTATATGCTCAGAACTTACCAAGTGCACATACCGGTTTGTTATGTTTTGCTGAAGTTTGTTCTTCATTTAGATGGGTTGTCAATGATCAAAGACCAGAATTAGATTCCCTAATAAATTCACATTTCCCAACTTTATTACAGGTTGCTGACTCTTTATTAAAAGAAGAATCTCAAGAATCAGGTGAAATGACCGTCTTGTTATTGAAAATTTTCAAATATTCAACGTATCATGATTTACCAGTTCCTTTACAAAATCCAGAAACTTTCGAAAAATGGGCTAATCTCCATGTTGAAATCATTAACAAAGCAGTTCCACAAAGTGTTTTGAATTTGGAAGAATCTGAAAGAAGGTTGAATCCATGGGTTAAGTCTAAGAAATGGGCTTATGCTAATTTATACCGTTTATTTACAAGATATGCATCAACTTCGCTATCAAAAAAATTCGACTATGTTGCATTCAAAAACATCTTTGTCGAAAAATTGGTTCCTCAGTTACTGAATCTATACTTTAGTCAAATTGAATTATGGTGCTCATCAAAATTATGGATTGGTGAAGAACCTTTGTATTATTTAATTAGTTTCTTAGAAAATGCTATTACTCAAAAGAGAACTTGGGAGTTAATCAAACCACATTACGAAATTTTGATTGCTAATTTTATTTTCCCATTATTATGTCCTTCTGATCAAACTTTAGATGACTTTGAAAATGATCCTGAAAATTATATTCATACTAAACTTGATATCTATGATGAAAATAACTCCCCAGATTTAGCAGCAATTTCTTTATTGATTACTTTAACCACTAAAAAGAAGAAAACTACACTAGACAAGATTTTACAATTTGCTTTCAATCTATTGACTCAATATAAATCTGTTAATACCTTAGAAGAGGCAAAGAAATTAGAAGGTGCTTTAAGATTGATTGGTGCCTTATCAGATCATTTCACCAATGAAAAGTCTCCATATTATCCACAAATGGAAAGTTTCCTAAAGAATTTAGTCATTCCACATTTAACTGATAATTTCTCATTTGTGAGAGCAAGATCTTGTGAAATCATTTCTAAATTTTCAGATATTGAATTCCAAAATGATAACAATTTAGCTGCACTATACAATGGTATATTGACCAGTTTTAATGATCAACATACCCCAGTTAAATTAGAAGCTTCATTAGCTATCCAAAGTTTTGCTAAAGTTCCAAAATTCCAAGAAGCTTTAAGTTCAGTTATTGTTGATATCATGCAAAAATTATTAGTTTTATCAAATGAAATTGATACCGAGGCTATTTCAGCAGTTATGCAAGAATTAGTTGAAGTTTTTCATGAACAATTACAACCATTTGGTATTGAACTGATGACAAGTTTAGTTGATCAATTCTTAAGATTGGCTAAAGAATTAAATGATGCCTCAAACGTTGGTCCAGATGATATTGGTGGTGGTAACTATGAAGATTTAACCGATAAACAAATGGCAGCATTAGGTTTACTAAACACAATGATTACTGTCTTATTATCATTTGAAAACTCAAATGAAATTGTATTCAAATTAGAAGAAATTTTCTTCCCTGTTATTCAATTTGTTTTCAGTAATAACATTGAAGATTTTTTCAGAGAAGCTGGTGAATTAATTGAAAATTCAACTTTCTTAACAAGATCCATATCTCAAGTTGGCTGGAGGTCATTCGAATTAATTATTTATTCCTTAACTCATGGTATTGCAGTTTTATATTTTGAAGATTTACTTCCTACTTTAAATAACTTTTTATGTTATGGTGCTGAAGCTTTCAAAACCAATCAAAATTATACCAACTCTGTTCTTCAATTATTTGATCATATCTTAACCTCTGATGAAGTTGAAACTCAAGAGATTGGATACGCGGGTGAAATTGTCACCAAATTGAACTTATGCTTAGGTCCATTATCAGAACCATTCATTGAAGATGTACTAGCTAAAACAATCAACTCAGTTATCAACGCTGAAGACATGTCAAATGTTTTCTCAGTCAATATGATTAATATAATTATCACTGGTTTAATTTACCATCCACAAACAACCTTAACAATTTTATTGAAAGGTAATTTCACCTTACCATTTTTCAATTTATGGTTCAGATATATTTCAAGTTTCAAGAGAGTATATGACTTGAAAATTTCAACATTAGGTTTATTAAGTTTAATTTCGTTGCAAAGAGAAGAATTTGAACAATTTCAAATCAGTACACTAGTTGGACAATTTGGTCAAAAATTGGCAATTCTAATGGAAAAATTACCAGAAGCAATCCAAGATTTAGAAAAAAGAAGAAGAGAATATGATGGTGGTATGGAGAAAGATGAAAACTACGCCTTTTATGATGAAGATGGATGGGAAAATGAAGATAATGAAGAAGATGGGGCAGCTGGTGATGATTATTTAAATTTCCTTGCGGAAGAAGCTAAAAAGTTACAAAATACAAATGAAGAATGGGATGAAAATGATGATGGTGAATGGGATGATGATGAATTAGTTGAAGATGCTTTAGCTAACACCGTTTTAGATCAAGTTAACGTGTTTTCCACATTCCAAGAAGCAGTTTTAGGAGTTAAAAATAGTGATGAAATCAAATATCATGCAATTTTCGGTGTTCTGAACCAAGATGAACAGATGGTTTTGCAAAACATTTTATCTCTTTAGTCGTGTCCATAGAAGTATCATATAGAGACTAAACAGATCAGTTTATACTCGAATAAAATAAGTTATTCAAATAAGTTCTATTATTTGTAGATTATGCAAGGAATTTTTCGAAAAGAAAGCCCGAAAGTTCTAACATTATTTTATTTAGTTTTTAAGGAAGTCATCATCAACTCAAATTATGGCTACTATTGCTGCTCTTAGCACGAAAAGAGTGCCCTTGGGGCTCAGAAGTTTGACTAATACCAGATCTTACTGCTCAAAATCCACTGAAGAACCGGTATCTACCTCAATTTCAAATCTTTCAATTGCAACCAGACAACAACTTTATATGATTGATCCAGTTACACCAGGAAGTATATTCTTCTTACCACATGGGACTAGAATATTCAACAAATTGATTTCATTCATGAAGACACACCAAAGGAAGTTTGGGTTTGAAGAAGTTATCACTCCATTAATTTATAAGAAAACATTATGGGAAAGATCAGGTCATTGGGAAAATTATAAAGATGATATGTTTCGTGTTGAAGGTAACGATCTAGCTAAAGAAGAATACGGCTTGAAACCAATGAACTGTCCTGGCCATTGTATTGTCTTCGACAGATTTGAGAGATCATATCAGGAATTACCATTACGTTTAAGTGATTTCAGTTCATTACATAGAAATGAATCATCTGGTTCATTAAGTGGATTGACTAGAGTAAGAAGATTTCACCAAGATGATGGTCATATCTTCTGTGGGTTGGATCAAGTTGGTGAAGAAATTGAATCGCAATTAAAGATGATTAATCAAGTTTATAAAATTTTTGGGATAGATGATATTAAAATATTGTTAAGTACAAGACCTGATGAATATATTGGAGATCTTGAAGAATGGAACCAAGCAGAAAGTGTATTGAAGGAAATACTAACTAAATCTGCTATTCCTTTTGAAACTAATGAAGGTGATGGTGCTTTCTATGGTCCAAAAATTGATATTGTTTTAAAAGATTCAAATTCCAAACAACATCAAGCTGCCACTATCCAATTAGATTTCCAATTACCTCATAGATTTGAATTGAAATATAACACTGATCAAAATGGTGTCACTAAACAACCAATCATGATTCATAGAGCTGTTTTTGGCTCATTGGAAAGATTTTTAGCTATTTTGATTGATCATTTTAATGGAAAATGGCCATTTTGGTTATCACCAAGACAAGTATTGGTTGTTCCTGTCAACTCAGCACATGTTGAGTATTGTAATGAAATAGTTAGAAAGATTAATAATGATGATTCTGAAGTCCCCCAATTAGTTGATCATAAATTCTATATTGATGTTGATTCAAGAAACGAAACTGTTGGTAGTAGGATTAAAGAAGGTATTCAAAAAGGTTATAATTACATTGTTATGGTTGGTGATAAAGAAATAGAATGTGGTGGACTAGCAATCAGACATTACAGTGAAAGAAAACCAAAAGTTATAACACCAGAAGAAGCAAGAAATATGTTTATCGAATTAGAAAGAAGTTTCAAATGATTAATAAATACAGAGGTGTGTTTCGTACGTGTATATATAGTTTAAATATTTATTAGTTTTCAATTCTTTAAAGAATTTCTGGCGTTTGTAATCGTAGTATCATTAAATTTAGGAATCTCATTATATTTAACAGTTATTAAACTCAATGGGTTTGATTCCTTTTCATCATTATATAAATCCTTTGGTAAAAAATCACCATTTTTAAGCCAGAAATCTTTCCTGAATGAGAAATCATCCATTTGCAAGGCATCAACTTTTGATTTCGTTTCTTCAATTAATTGAATCATGGTCTTTTGAACTCTTCTACGACGTTCAAGCTCAAGGATTAAAGAATGATATGAGTTTTTGAATTTTCTTAAGTCATTTGTTAATTCATTGGCATCATTCATGTTTTTCGATACTGCTTTGATTTTGGTGTCTATCTGGGTGTCTTTTAAACTTATTGTTTGGATGAATGGATTCATTTGCTCTTTATCAAATTGGATTAATTTGTATAGAAATTGTTTACATTGATCAACCAAAGTTATTTTGGATATATTATCATCAATATTTTGACAAGTATGAACAATATCATTTGAAACTTGTTCAATATCAATAAGGATTTCTGGAACTTGTTCATAATCATTAGCTAAAACTTGAAACAATTCATTTTTCTCTTCCTCAGTAATCTTTAGTCTTCCTTCTAAAACATCAACACCTTTCAAAGTCTGATCATAATGATCTGTCAATGAGTCCAATAACTCAGCCAGCTCCTTTTCGAGATCATTGTTTTCATGTACAAACTTCTCTACTAGTTCTTCATTATTGGAAGTTGATGTGCTTGCAACTTTATCCAATTGATGGAATTGTTCGACAAGGACGTCTATATCGCCAGATAATTTCCTCGTTGAACTTTCTAACTTTCCTTCAATCTCTTCGTTGTTCCATTTATAAGCTAAATCGAAAGCCATTTGAAGTTCTTCTATCAAAGAAGGAGAAACAAAGGCAGATAGTGTTGGATTATTGGGTATGTCATCTGATAACAATGACTTCTCAACAGATAACTCAGATAATGAGTTCATTTCTTCATTCAATCTCTCCAAAGCCTTGGATAACTTCTCTAGATGGACGTCCAGCTCATCCTGTTTACTAGAGATCCACTTCTTAATCGATTTCAACGTTATCGAAGTGATTGAAATTTGCTGCTCGATTGCAGTGAGGACAAATTCACACTTGAGTGAACCGTCAGTCGTTCTTGAAATGAGCCCGTGAGTCTTACTCAGAGATGATTGGGCAGTCTTCACAATTGACTGCGCCAGCTGAAGTTTAGTGTGAGCATCAGAGGCGTAACTTTTGATCAGTGACATTTCCCTCTTCTTAATAACTAGAGAGATGGGATGAGGAATATGAAAAAAAAAAAGAATAAAAACATCAACAAATAGATTTTAATGCTGAAGAAGTGATGCTCAGGAAGAGGAAACTGGACGTTTCTGGTCTCTATGGAAGAGAAGATGTTGCCATGAGTGACCCGCTCGAAGAAACTTCCCCAGCTTACAAGTACACCATGTTATTTGCAAAAGCATCAGCTCCAGAACCAAAGAATGAAGATTCTAAATTATACACAGAATTACAGAAAGATGAATCAATTAATCTGGTAAGGAACCAAAGAAACGCTTTTAAGGGAAAGAAATACGGTATAGGTGCTAGATTGATGGCTAAAATGGGATACGTTGAAGGTGAAGGTTTAGGTGCTAATCATCAAGGTATTTTAGAGCCAATTGAAACTCAAGTTAGAAGAATTGGTGTTGGGATCGGTGATGATGCTTTGAAACAGTTCGATAACTATGATGATGTTTCTAGTGATGAGGAATATTATAAAGAAGTCCCTAAGAAATCTTTGTTTAGTATCATACAGGAAATTGAATCAAAGGGTATGGCAATACCACAATGGATAAAGACTGTTAGCGATGATAACTCAGAATTGGCAAGTAAACCGTTCATTGAGCTGCATAAAAAGCAAAAATCTGGCGAAGTTAATCTGGATGACGTACGTGTTAGATTGAATGACATTAATGATAAATTAGATGATGCTTTAATCAGTGAGAAAATGAATAGTTTCGAAATAAACGAGTTAACGAATGAATTAACTAAAACAGAAGATGATATAGTGAAATATAATAAATTGATTGAGACTCTAGGCGGGTTACATGATGATATTCAAGAAGAACAGGCAATTGATATAATTTTGAAACTTAAACCATTCCAAGGTTTGAAAAATGTTGATATCCCACAATTAATGATGAAAATAATAACACCCCTCATCAATAAACTATTTGAGAATTGGACTCCATTTAATATAGATGAAAGTGAAGATATAGTTGATCTAATAAGTTCTTGGAAACCTTTAATTATATCACAAGATCTTGATTTTAATGAACTGTCATATTTAGATAGTTTAATCTCTAAATTATGGTTGAATAAAATGAAGGAAAGCTTTGAAAACTGGACAGTTGATCAGCCCAATTTAGCCATTTCAGTATTATTAGACTGGTCAGATATAATACCTGAACAAACGTTCAATTATTTTATCCATACAACAATAATACCAAGATTAATAGAATCAATAACAAATTGGGATTATCATACTTTAGAAGATCCATCATCCCCATACTTATGGATATTTGAATGGCTAGGTGTATGGAAGACTGGAATGCAGGAAGTGGAGAGGGAATTCATTATCAAATATAAGAGTATTTTGACAAATTGGAATGTTGAAAAGGATCTTAATATACCTGGATTGAATTCATTTAAAGAGATATTCGGTGAATCAAAATACCTTGAATATGTGAGTGATTCTGTTTTAAATAAATTCATATCATGGTTCTTCAATAATAACTTCAAATTCAATGAAAATGACGTTGATTATGAGTTTAGGATAATGAAGAAAATTGAATATTTCTTTCATGAAGAAGAACTTTTAAGAGAAATTTGGAATGTTTGTTACTGGAATACCTGGTTGAAATCAATATATTACAAACTGAAGTCAAATGATGTTAATCTTCTCCAGTTTTCCAAATACTTGTCAAATTTTTACTCAGTTATTAAAAAGGAATTTAATTCAGAATCAACTTCAGTCTTCAAAAATGGATTAAGACTGATCAATCAATATTTGGACTCGGATGATTTGGAACCATTTCATAATTTATACACAGTTGAATCAGCATTCACTAAAATAACCAAATCAATATTGAAAAAAGATGAAAAAGATATAAACATCAGTTCAGTTCCAAGTCATAAACTTTCAATCACGTTTAAAAACGTTTTAGAAAAGTATTGCGATGAAAATAATTTATTTTTAACACCAATGAGTAACGAATTATCGGAATTTGGTCAAAATGGTAACACTCGTGGTAATTTATTCTATAAAATAGGTTTTGATCCAAACGGCAAAAAGGGTAAAATTGGATACATTGAACATGATGTATTATTTATAAAGAGATCTAATGGAGAACACCCATTCTGGCCTATATCAATAGATGAACTAGTAAATGAGATATGACACACATAATAATGAACAAATTTATATAACTACAAGTTTTCATGTACAATAAGCATTTTTTATGATTCTTTTGTAAAACTATATACAAGAATACAAATAATATGATCCTAACTCTATTTAGATTCTGGTTCTTCAACAACAACATCGATTATAGTTTCTTCAACAACAACAGGTTCTTTAGAGCTTGGATCTTCAGTGATGATAGTTTCTTTTTCTTCAATGAAAACTGGGGCTGGAGTAGATTCAACAGCTGGAGTAGATCCAGAAGCATCTAAATCATCAACAGGAATGTCATCATCTCTAATTTCTTCAGAATATATCTCTGGATATTTTCTAAAACAATTTTGCATATTTTTGAATTTTTCAACACAATCAATCCCTTTTGGTTCAGCTTCTGAATAGACAAAACAGCTGAATGCCTCTTTGAATTCTTCACCACATGGACCATGGGGCATACCACCTAAACATGGACAATCCCAGTTAATTTCCCCTGTTTCTGGGTTATAAGCAGATTGTGGTTTTGGTTCAACGTCATCGCCATCGACTTTTGGAGTTGATTCTGTTTCTTCTGTTTTGGTCTCTGGTTTAGTTTCAGTTTCTTTAGTGCTTTCTTTGGAAGTTTCAACCGGTTTGGTTGGTTTGATTTTTTTTTCAGTATCTAGTGCAATAGTAGATGACTTTAAGTAATTAGTAGTGATGTAGTAACCCGCAGCTGATAATAAAACCAATTTCATGACTGGGGCACCAGATCTGGCTGATCTTCTGGAATGACTAGAAAATGCTCTAGTTGAGCCTCTTAATGCACTTTGAGTGAAATGTCTGAACATAGTTTTACCTTCAAATGTAAATGAATTATGAATCAAACTAAAAGATTACAAATTATATAAATTTATAAATCTTTCTCGAAGGGAGTTGGAAAAATATTACGTAATCGGCGCATTACGTCATAGCTTAGTCATCCAAATTACTAAAAACAACAATCTTGATAAATTATAAAATCATTAAGCAACAACAACAAAAACACACCCAAAACAACAATGAAGATTTACTACATCGGTGTTCTTCGCAACAACAACACATCTGAAAAGGCTCTTGAGCTAGCATCAGCCAAAGACATCAGTGACTTCTCCTTTTTTGAGCGTACTTCAGTTGGTCAATTCATGTCTTTCTTCTCAGAAACAATCGCTCAAAGAACAGAACCAGGTAAAAGACAAAGTGTTGAAGAAGGAAACTACGTTGGTCACGCATATGCCAGATCTGAAGGTGTTTGTGGTATTCTGATCACTGATAAGGAATATCCTGTCAGACCAGCTTATACATTATTAAATAAAATTCTTGATGAATACATCACTCAACATCCTCCTGCTCAATGGAATAATATCAGTGAAACTAATTCAAGATTGGCATTTTCTGAATTAGCTGCATATTTGAAGAAATATCAAGATCCATCACAAGCAGATTCTATCATGAGAGTTCAACAAGAATTAGATGAAACTAAAGTTGTTTTACATAAGACTATTGAAAGTGTTTTGGAAAGAGGTGAGAAATTAGACAGTTTAGTTGATAAATCTGAAGCTTTATCGTCTAGTTCAAAGATGTTTTATAAACAAGCTAAAAAGACTAATTCCTGTTGTATTTTAATGTGAATATTGATATTGATATTTTAGGTGAAGATATTATTTTAATAGCTCAAGGTACAAATCAGAAACAATTCTAGTCTTAACTCATTTCATGTTTTCTTCTCATATATGTATAAGTTTACCAAACTATTCCAGTTTTTTTTTTTTCTTTTTGATAATTTAATAGTTCTATAATATAATGCAATGATTTTTTTAATGATTAAATATAATTCGTAAATAAGCTGTTGCTGGATAACTACTCATAATCTCTATATTCTTTCAGTGAATATAGTTAGATCCTTTTGTGAATCAAGCTCAATTTGAGATAATTCTTGTTCATAATGATTGATTGAATTGGCGTCATTAATTAATTTAGCAAAATTTAAATTCAAATTCAAACAATTCTTGATTTCTTCATAATTTAAACTCTTCTTAAATCCATCATATGAAATCTTCATTATGTTATTAATTTTCATGATCTTTTTAGTGTCAGTTTCATTGGAATCCTTTTTGAAATCAATCATTAACAAATTACCAAATCTTTTGAAAAATTTAGATTTTAGTTCAATATCTGATGAATCTATAAATTTTGATGAATATTCGTTAAATAATTCAAATAAATCCTCGGTTTGTTTTAAATATGTTAAAATATCAATTAAATTTAATATTGACTCCAACATTAATAGTTCAAATCCACTTTTTACTGAAAGTTTGAAACATTGAATAACTTGACTTAATACTCTAATTGAAGACGATATATTTCTTGAAACCATCAACTCACAATTCAATAAATTGAATTTGATAAACCAATACTTATTTTTAGAAATGTTAGCAAAATTTGATGATAATACTTTTGATATTATTTCAGATGAATTATCAAAGTTTCCAATTTTAAATTCTAAATATGCTAGTAGATAATAGATTTGACCTTGAATATCAATACTTGTTTCTCCCTCTTGGGTTTTCAATTTCAATAATTGGATTTCTGCTAATTCAAATTTTGAACTTCTAATGTATTGTTCTGATTTTAATAATAATTCATGAACGATTAACTGTTTCTTTAACCTTAAATCACCTGTAACGGAGCTGATATGTTTCGATAAGCCATTGAAACAGACTTCTGGTTCACCTTTCATGAATTCATAAGTCATTTGTCTAATTATAACTGATGATTTATGTCCAATACTTATTGAAGATTCTGAGGCAATTAAATTGTAAACCTCAGATAAGTTCTTTTGTCCACTTCTTAACCAAAAAGAACTATTTAATTCACAATAACTTATAAAAGATGTCAAATTATTAGTTGTGCTACCATTCATAGCTATGAATGCGCCTTTTGTTAGAGATTCAAGAATAACTGATAATGGTTCACCTTGTAACATTAGTTGAGTGGCATCAGATTGATATGCTGTAGATTGAATTGAGTTGTAATTAGTTTTATCTGAGTTTAAAATAACTTTTGATTTTAAAAATTGTAATAATTGATCATTAGAAACAAAAAATTCATGTTTTAGGTTTGGTTTATCTTTTAAGAAATTAAACAACCAAGTTAATAAGAAGTTCAAACATTCAATATCTTTATTTTCTCTTGCGACTGATATAGATTCTTCTACTGCTCTAATTGCTTCACCATCACAATTGAATGCAGCATGTAACGTTGCTAAACTTAGTAAAGCATAATGATAAAACACAGTTTGTCTGTTACTCATCATGTAATCAAAATAACGATGCAAGGCATTGAAAGCACCTTCATAATCAGCATCTCTTAAACATTCCAAATATTTAATATAATGAGTTGATGGTAATTTTCCTGTTTCTGATTGGGTCATTTTACCTAAAATGGTTTTAAACTGTGGTAATGATGGTGAACCATAAGTTTCAAGAATATGAACTTGATAATCAATCAATTTTGCTATATCTTCTTGTGATAATAAGACAGTTTCTTCGTTTTCTTCATCGATTAAATCTTGTTGTTTAACTCCATTTAACAAATTTAATATTATTTGAGAATCATCTTCTGCGTCATTAAGATCAGATGTATTACGATTGCTATTATTGCATGCAGATTTACTTTCTTCCCTAAAGCTAACAAAACTTTCCCATAATATAACAGTTTTATCAAATTCTAAACTTTCAAATGAAATTAAACAATTAACAACAAATCTACCTAAAAAGCTATTATTTGTTAACAAATAATTAGGTATTTCAATTGATCTTGATTTCGATATAATCTCTCTTCCCATTCTCAAATTATCAACTAATAACGATTTAGATCTCATTATGAATGAATGTAAAGAGTCTAAAGATTTTAAGTTCCATAAAGCATGTGATACTCTCATTTCAATATCTTTAGCAAACTTTAAACCCTCCACTTGATCAACATTGTGACATGCAATTTTTATGTTAGTTAAAATATCATCCAATGTGGGTATCCCAACAGATTTCATATCATTATCATGAATTGATGGACCTTCAATGTATTTAACGATCACTGATAATAAAGGCCTATGCGTCTTCTTTGGTAAGATCCCAGCGCAGTAAGCAGCAATCAAAGCTAGCAATACTACCTTATAAGGGGCAAAGTATGGAGTCAAGAGAACTTTAGTCTCCTTAACAGATGAGTTGACCATAAAAGGACCAAAATTGAAGATAATTTACACTAATTTTAATTAATTGATTTGAAGACACAAAAAAGTAAACAAACGATCCGCAGTGCTTCATAACCATTACCGTCACGTGAGTGATTACATCAGCAACATTATGGTTCGGCCCGGTGCTGTTGATATATATTGATATTTTTAACAATTTGGAAGCTATTTATTCAGGTTAGAGTAGACTGGTAATGCTCTACTTGTATGAATGTGTGGATTCCCTTTTATCAGGGATATCAAGGTATATTCGAGGGTCTAAATAGTCATATTTCATGGTCTACACCGGTAAAGTGTCTGCATTTAGTAATAGTGAAAAAATCCTTTAATTCCGCGTAACTCGATATTTATATGTCATAGATTCATTCAGTAATTAAAATAAATACCGGTCCATGATCTAATTATAATTTGATAAACTAATCATATACTATTTACAAGTTACCATATGAACAATACCTTTCAATCATGTCTCTCCAGAAAGTTGATTCTAAACTAGATAATCCAAAAGTACCACAAGTTCACAAAACATCTAGTGGCAATACGACTAAAGAAGTTATGAATGATAACTACTCGGTATATAATAAAAGAGAGAAATACTTACTGGTGATAATGGCTTCAAGTATAAGTTTCTGGTCTGGTGTGTCAACTCCTATTTACTACCCTGCAATTTCAGTTTTGGAGAAATACTTTAACATCAGTGAAGAACTAGTTAATTTATCAGTCGTGGTGTACTTGGTTGCTCAAGGTATTTCACCAACTATATTCTCATCATTTGCAGATAGATATGGGAGACGTCCTGCCTTGCTGTTATCCATGATTGGATTTATTGGTTCCTGTGTTGGTTTAGCATTAGCTAGAAATTACACAACAATTTTAATTTTGAGAATCACACAATCTTCATTTATTGCCCCTACTATAGCTATCAACTCAGGAGTAGTGGGTGATATAACTACGAGAAGTGAAAGAGGAGGGTTTGTGGGATTGTTATCAGGTTTAACTCTTATTGGGCAAGGGTTTGGTTCTTTGATTGGTGCAGCAGTTATGGCTAGTTTTAATTGGAGAGCTATCTTCTGGTTTTTAGTTATTGGATCAAGTATTGTGTTTTGTGTAGCTATATTCTTGATGCCTGAGACTGGGCGTAATGTTGTTGGAAATGGGTCAGTAACACCAAAGTTTGCCGTGAATAGAGCACCAATCTTGAAGATTCCAAAGTTAAGAAAAAAATGGCATTTAGATAATCCAGATTATGATACATTAGTCCCAAATAATAAGTCTATTGACTTTTTAACACCTTTTAAAATCATGTGTCATTTAGAGATTTACATTAGTTTATTTTCACAAGCTATGCATTTTGTCATTTGGACCGTTATGTTAACTTCATTATCAACTCAATTAACTGTAAAATATAGTTATTCGATCATGAAAATTGGGTTATGTTACCTTCCTAGTGGACTAGCAGGTTTAGCCGGTGCAATGAGTTCAGGAAAGATCTTAGACTGGAATTATAGAAGGAACTTTGAGAAATTCAAATCCAATAAATTAACAGGTAAAATAAGTCAAGATACTCAGTTCAATATAGTTAAAGCCAGAGTTGAAATTGCTGTTCCGTTCATGTTAGTAGCAGATGGGTTCATTTTAATGTTCGGTTGGTGTATTGATAAAAAAGTAGAGGTTGCTGCAGTTATTATCAGCACTATATTTGTCAGTTATGGATGTATTGCAGTGATTGGTGTTAATACAACTTTATTAATCGATTTATATCCAAATAGTGGATCTGCTTCAACTTCTAGTATTAATTTCACTAGATGTATCCATGCTGCTATATTTATTGCAGCATTGACAAGCATGAATAAGGCGATGACAATTGGTGGTACTTTCACATTTATTGCAGCTTTAGGATTATTAAGTAGTGCGTTGTTATTTGTGCCTTTAAAGTATGGTATGAAATGGGCAACAGAAAGACAGAAAAAGCAAGATAAACTAGAAGAAGAGAAAAGACAAGAAGAGGAAGAGATGTATCCATAAATTAATACAATTCTTGATAAATGATTAATACTCGCACATTTTTGTAAAAGCTCATTAATTTATTCAATTTCCTCATTATAATCGTATCCCATGTTTTCATCCAAATGCAACAACTGTGCAGTAACTCACCACTAGTTCTTTATTACTTCCAAAATGCTATAATATCTGTTAGTATATTATCTCAATGATTAGATGGTGGAAATAACTTACTCTGTATAAGTTTCCCATTATTTCATCAGGACCAGGAGCGAATGAATTGTTCAAATAAACGAAAACACCTTCTTTTCTCTTCAATTTCTTTCCAATGAATCTGATCAATGTTGAGAATTGTTGATGTTCACTAATTTTGAAAACATTTGGTTTTAATGGTGGAGTTGAACCAATTGGATTACATCGTATTGTTATTTTAACAATCTGCTCCTCAGTTTCTTCTTCTTCCTTGAAATTCTCAAGTTTTGATATCACTTTATTAGTCGCTTCAGGTAGTTTAGTGAGCATTATGGATGAGTTCATTGGAATCTTTGACTTGATTAGATCATTTTGAATTTGTTCTTCTCCTTCGTTATTGGTACTATCTTCTTCTTCTTCTTCTTCTTCTTCAGACCCAACAGTCGAGGCTTTAGAAGGCAGCTCCAGTGGGGTTACTGTATTGATTGGGGATGCCAGTGGTATATCATCGTCTGAGGACTCCCCTTCCGAGACCAATAGATTAAAGGGGTCTGTCATTGTCTCTCTGAGATTAATTACAACTTAATGTTAGCGATTTTTACTTTCTCCGGATTATCAACACTTACACAGTTAACGAATCAGTATAATTTATTCAGTTTTAACTTCATTTGGGTCTGTCACCCCTGGCTCCCAGTCTGAACGCGTGTCTTCTGAATCCACTGAGAACGTTCCAGTCACTCACAGCTGTGGGTACCAGCAGTCTGTTATCCCAAAAAACCGTAGTATTGACATCCCAAGTGGCTCTTAAACTGAAATCATTACTATTAGAAATATGATTGAACAATAATTTCAAGATAGCGTCGCTTTCTTCTGTTTCAACCCAACTATTCTACGTGTAAACTGCTGGTTAAGGTATAGTGATTTTCTTCCTGTTACGGGATGCGTTCTTACCAGTGGATGTGCAGTTTCAACACCTTCTCTTCCCGCTATACCTCCATATGATCATGCCTGGACTTGTTCAACTCCAGAATGGACAGCTTGAAGTCCATCAACCATCTTTTTGAATCTTGGTGATAACCGGCTATAAACCTCTTCCATATCAACAAACACCGCATCACCTCCAGTTGGAGGACTTTCCAACATTGTTCAAGCTTGTGTAAGAGAGTGGATTTATTTCATATGAATTGTTACTATGGTAAGAGTTTGAGTTCAAGTTCTTTTGTAAATAACTATCCATAGTTGAATCATTAGGTCTTTTATAAACCAAATGAATCTCAGGATGATCTTCAACTTGTCCTGAAGTTGGATGAATGTGTAAAGGCCCGTAATAACTATGCCATTTCTTGACCAATTTTGGTCCTAATTCTGCAAAATCTTGATTTCTAAATATCAACACACATTTATTAGCACTTAATAACGCTATTTCATCATTTGCCTCATCAGAGAGTTTGGATACTTGAATACCTTTGATCTAAACCCCAAATTTTGAGGTGATTTATTTCAATACAATTTCACCATTTGCTAATTTATCCTTTGGCAAGAGATTTGGGTATGTTAAATCAGCATCATTAGCTCTATCATGAACTGCTATCTCTTCATATGGGGGATATTGCTCTAAAGTGTTCCAAGATAGTAGAAAAGACTGATATTTGGCATCTGGATCTTGAACTCTTAAAATATGGTGTTCTTTGTCAGTCTTATTTAAATCAAAACGAAATTGAGACCCTGTTGTTTCTGATTTATAAGTAGTGACTGTAGTTTCAACTCTCTCATAGTATAACTAGTTGAGTCAGTTTTTTGTTTAAATGAGTTCATTTTTATACTGTTATGCCACAATATTCCACAGTTTTGATAGCTAAAATGTGTCAAACATCGAAGGAAATAGAAGCCATTTACTATTTACTTCAAATTAGAGGTTCATAATTCATTTCATGAAGAATTATACAGCTCTATAACTACAACCTTAAGCTAATATGACTCTTTTGGTAAGATCACATAGAAATTGGAAATTGAAAGTACCTGGCAAGACTCAAAATGTGCATTCAAGGCATATAATACTCCCAACTCCAAACAATCGGTCCTGACTTCACTGAAAGTCTACTCTCAAGATAAAAGCTTTTTCTTTATTACAAGCATTGTACACAAAAATAAAATATAATGATCCTATTAACCGATTAAATGAAAGTTTCGTATGCAACTGGAGCTAAGGTTTGAGGTAAGTTACCAGCAGTTGAGATGACTCTTGATTCTCTTGGTTGAGCTGGTTGTCTCTTTAAACAGACTTTGACACCGGCTTCACGAGCTTCGTTTCTTTTAACAGCGTTTTCTTTAACTCTGGCTAAGAATTCAGCACGACATTTAGAATGTTTGACATGTTCAACTCTTAAGTTAACACGTTTTTCAATGTAACGGTGACCAACAACTTTGTTAATAATAACACCAACGGAAGTTTTAGTAACGTTGTAAACGATACCAGTTTTACCGTGGTAGTATTTGTGTGGCATACCTTTGTGGATAGCTGAGTTAGCTTTGATGTCAACAATGTCACCAACTTTGTAAGAGATTAAGTAGGTAGATAAGGATGGAGCACCATGCTTTCTGAAATCCCTTTGGAACATGTAACGAGTACCAGATCTGTAACCACGACTGTTTGAATGTTGTTAGTATACTTTGTCATTTGAAATTTGAATGATTGTGAGAATACAATTTGAGAATAAATGATCTTGAAGTGTTCTGAAGCAAAATGGCTGTATCAATAGGAGTTTTGTGTTGATTGAATTGATTATTATGGTTCATTACTTTATTGATAATAATATTTCACTATGTATATAAATCTAAAACCTTAGATATTCCAATCAGTTGGCCTTGGGACTGAAAACAACTGATTACTTTATTGTGTGTTGATTCTATTGTATTAATCCTCTTTTAATTGTTATTATTATTTTTTTCAGTCTATTTTCAATAACTAGATTATTGATAATTATTTCACTCTTTGTTGAATTTTATGAGATTGTATTTGAAAAGCTTATTCTTGTAGTGGTATATTCTTTCTGATTCACATTCTTCATCCCATTATTCTATTGATTGTAATTCTATAGTATCACCTACCTTTTACCCATTTTGATATAATTATTTGTTGATTAATTAAATATAGTAGATAGTAGAAGTGAAGTTAAATTTTAATTGTTTTGTCCTGAGTGAAAAAAAAAGATGCAAAAAAGTTTGATCACATGCTCAACACTTACTGGATTCGGATATTTTCGCGGATAACAACTCGAAATTTTTCATAGTTGTTATGTGGTGTGAGGTTGTAGCAAGCCCTTGCTAACATCACGTGAGGTTGAATACAAGTCACAAGATATTTTCGTTGCCCTAATCATTATTACTACACCAATGTTAAATTATAGCTTTCATTTCTCATTATTTATCTCTTTTAAATCATATATAGGAACGATACTGGGTCTACCATGTGCACAGTAGAATGGGTTTTTACAACAAGTCAAATCTTTGATTAAAGATTCACATTCTTCTTTAGTCAATTCATCTCCAAACATAATTGCATCTCTACATGCATTACTATTTAATATTTCAATTAAAATAGTTGGAATAGACTGAACTGATGACCACCAATCATTTGTCACATTTTTCAATTTCACTTTGTTCTCTAAATCGTGTAAATATTGTAAGATACATTTCTTTAAAAATATACCATCTTTATCAATTTTTCTAATCAATAACTCAGGTAGTTGGAGTATTTCAGTTATGTCTCCAGTTGTCCGGTATACTATCCCCCATTTTTCACATTGGAGTTTATGGTCTTCTAGTAATTCTAATTCTGATAATGACACTTCGAACTTGAAAGTTTTATCTTTCAAAGGAATACCAAGCTGCAGGAATGGACTATTAACTTTTTCAATCAACTCTTTCAAATTCTTTTCAAGTTTTATTCTTTCATCACAAGCATGTTGATCAATTACATATAATGCTTGATCATGTTTGATTAATATGAACTTATTTGCTACTTGATTAATCACTTTAGCATTAATTAAAATCTCTCTGGTTATGCTCTTTTCCAAAACAAATGGCTGATCTTCATCATGAGCACAACAGTGTGAGGTTGAGATAGAGAATTTCTGTCTTTTAAGTATCCTTGATCCAATTGATAGATTTCTACTTTGATTAGTTACCGATTTACCATTCTCATCTTTGGGATTAACCATTCCAATTAATTCTTTTGTATTTGTTTTCCCAAATCTTAATCTATTACTTGATAAGATTGCCATTGGTAACTTAACATCATCTCCAATAAAAGATATTTCAGATTCAGTTATTTCAGTCCTTTTAGTTCTATTTCTTCTATTTTTTAAAAAGGTATTTGTTAATTTTAGAACTAATGGATTAATTATATTAAAATATTTCAAATCGACGATTTTCTTAGTAGGATCTTGGATTGAATCACTTAAACTTAATGGACCAGATATTTTGATGATGAATATTGGATATGATTTGAATGGATTACCTGTACTTGTTGCCAACTTTGTTGGACTTTTTCCCTTTTTAGGAGATAGATCACCTTTCCCCATTGAAGATACAAACATTTCATTATCAGACTCACCAAAATCTGATCCATTGAATAATTTGTTTATATTTTGAAAAATCCTTTCATCTTTGACTTCTCTTTGGTTATAATAAATAAATTGATAAGATTTTGTTTGTACCGGCAGCAATCCAACAAAGTAATCAACTTTATACTTCTTGAATTCTATTTGTAAAAGATTTGTCTTACCGATGAGATTGATACCATAAATTGAATTCATACAGTGGGAAATATGGTTTTGACTTTTGAGGTCTTTAATACCTTCAACTCTACATATCAATTTTTTCGCTAGATGAACAGTGATTGAGATTTCAGGATTCATAATACAACATTGTAAAATACTTTCTCTGATTTGACTCAAGAATTTAGACTCTGGAATTGATTTTAAGACGTTTAATCTGACAGGGATATTAGTGAACATATTTCTGACATGAACAATAGTTCCTGATTTCGACCTTATTTTGTTGTAAAACTGTGAATCTTCATCCAACATTACAACTGGGTGGCGTTCATTATTAGTGAATGAAGATCTGAATGTACCATTGTATTGATCTGATTTTGAAATAATCATTAAATCTGATATAGAAGCCAATGAACTCATTGCTTCGCCTCTAAACCCAAAAGTTTTAACATGTTTGAGTTGGTCCATGCTGCTAATCTTTGAAGTGAAGTACCTATTCCCAACCAATTCTAAATTTGCAGGTGTTATCCCTATACCATCATCTGTAACTGTAAAGCCTAGCGAATCAATAACAAGAGTGATATTTCTAGCTTCAGCATCGATACTGTTCTGCACCACTTCTCTGACAGCATCCACGATGTCAGTGATGATGACACCAGACTTCACTAGATGCGCTAGTTCCCCGTCTAACTGTCGAATTGACAAGCTCATCGCATCATCATCAAATAAGTTGTTTATAAGTTTTGACACAAAAATATTGGCAAAAATTTTTCGATAACTCGGTTTAATCCTTCCTGATTTGATCAGCCAAACTACTTGAATCTTGACCACATTGGTAGAATAGGGCAAGTGGAACCAGAGTCCACAGTGCACACCCATATTGTGAGGTTGATTTAGGTACAAATAGAGCTCATTCCGCTTTCTGTAGCAGTATTATACAGCCTCTTACTCATTATCGTGCAATATCCGCCGAAAGAAAGGCTAAATAAAAAAAATTATTTGCTTTTAAATCGATTCAAGTATACTGATTAAAGATCCCTGAAACCCACATATTCATCATGTTTCGCATAGACACAAGACCCTCAGTATATGAGAGTCGATCTCATGAATGGATAGTAGTGGCTATTATCATGCTAACCCAGTGCCTTAATGTGGCTGGAGCCTCTCAGACCCTACCAATGATGAATATTATAGGAAACTCTTTCCCAAACTCTACGCAAAATGACAAAGTATGGTTTTTGGCTGCTTTTCCACTAACTGCTGGTACTTTCATTCTAATCAGTGGTAAGTGTGGTGATATATATGGTCTAAAAAAAGTTTTCCTCTTTGGTTCAATCTGGTCTATGATATGGTCTTTAGTTACTGGTATATCTTTGTATTCCAAAAGTGTTGTTTTCTTCTGTATCTGTAGAGGTCTACATGGGATTGGTGTTTCATTCATGCTACCTAATGGTATTGGAATTCTGGGTAATGCTTATCCTATTGGTCAAAGAAAAGCCATAGTGTTTTGTTTATGTGCTGCAAGTGCTCCATTTGGTGCTTTTATGGGTGTATTATTCGCTGGTTTATGTGCTCACTATGACGTGGTTGCGTGGGCTTTCTATGCTAACTCAATTTGTTTTGCCCTTGTCTTTGTAGCAGCCTGGTTCTACTTCCCAGAAATACCCAAACATGATTTATTAGATAATGGTGAAAAAAATACGATGGATTGGATTGGTGGCCTATTAGGGGTTGTTGGGTTGATATTGTTCAACTTTGCATGGAATCAGGCTCCTGAAGCTTCTTGGAAAAGTCCATATATTATCACTTTATTAGTTGTTGGTATGATTTTCATCGTTGCATTCTTCCAGTATGAGAAAAGAGTTAAAAATCCATTGTTACCTAAAGAAGTCATGAACTTCAATACTGGTATTGTTCTATTAATCCTTGGACTAGGTTGGTCGAGCTTCTCCGTCTGGGGTTTCTACTACTGGTCATTTATTCTAAATTTAAGAAATTATAATACAATCATAGGAGGAGTTACTTATACACCATTATTGGTTTTTGGAATAGTTGCATCTATGCTTGTTTCAATACTGATCCCAAGAATTAAATCATCATTTTTATTGTTAGGTTCAGCTCTTGCTTTTTTCATTGGTATTACAATGTTATCCGTGACGCCAGTTGAACAAAGTTTTTATAGAATGATGGTTCCTCAAATGATTTTATTGAGTTTTGGTATGGATATGTCATTTCCAGGTGCATCATTAATCTTGAGTGATAATTTACCTAAAAAACATCAAGGTTTAGCAAGTTCATTGGTCTCAACAACAACTAACTATGCAATGTCAATTGGGTTGGGTATTGCAGGTACTGCTGAAGTCCAAATATTTGAAAAGACTCACGATAATTTGAAAGCTTATAGAGCTGCCATGTATGTTGGTATTGGGTTTGCATCTGTTGGAGTTTTATTAGGGTTTGGTTTAACGGTTCGTCAACATTGGCATAGTTATAAAATTCAAAAAAATGAAAGAGCTCAGCCTGACTATGAGGAAGAAGTTAAAACTGATATTGAAAATGTAATTTCAAGTGAAACATAGTTACTTCTAAAATTATTTGATGTTAATCTAGTAATTTAACAAATGGCATTTAATAGGATGAACAAAAAAAAACATTCATCTGTAAAAACAATGATGATAAAAAAATATTCATATAAACATTTTGCATTTTTTTTTACTGTAGATTGTATGATAAAGCTCTTATATGTCATATTTCAGCAATAGTAAAATCCTTAGATGTTTCATCTCAACTAAAATTGATGTCAAATCTCAACTAAAATTGATGTCAAAATTCTGAGGAAATTAATACTTTCGTTCATAGTCTGAAACTATATTCTGGTCTATCGGCGTATCAACAGTGATTTGATCATAAGCAACAAAGGAGCCAATTGAATGAACCTGATATTGAGAGGAAATCGGGAGTTATGTTGAAGTTTCACATTCAAGAGATAATGGTAACAAAGGACATGTGTGTCTTGAACAGAAACGAAATACAAGAAAGATCCATTAGTTACGAAACAAATGATTAATTTTAATTGCATTTGATTTTTGAGTACAGCTTGCTCGATAATTGATATCATTCTTTTCATTTCCGTAAAACGTGTAGCCCTTTATCAGTTTTAATCTAACCACAATTAATTGAATTTTTTTAAATTAGTAAACCACAATTTAAGACTATTCAGATCTGGAGAAGTTTCAGATTCTATTGATGAGCCCAAAAAAGGAAATAATCAAAGAAATAAATGATGAACTATATGCAAGAATATTCCAAGACTGACTTCATTATGTCATTCAGTTAGTACCTTTTCGTTTTTTGTCCAACTTTACAACTTTTTTTAGTTTCATCTTTTCCATTGTGTCATCCAAATTAGGAAATTTTTGAAAAAGAACAATAAAATTTTTCTATAGAATAGAAGTTTTAACATGTCTCTAATTTGAAAAAGTTGCCTCATTTGTTTAATTATCAACCATTGATCTTCAATGTGGTTAATTAAAAAAATTAATATAAATATGTGCCAAATCTCTTACGAATTCGTAATTTTTTTTTGGTTCTATTCTATATCAAATAATTATTTCTACAATGCAACCAACTACTATCACTAACTCTGCTGCTCCACAAGAAAACTCTGACAACTCTGACAACATGATGGTCTGGGGTGGTTGGGCTTGGTGTACCATCGCTTAAGTTTTTTAAACTTGAGCTTTGGACACTTTTACAATCAATTTTTTCCAATAATGTTCTGAAGCTGTTATCATTTATCATAAATCTTGAAATTTTGCTTTATTTTATCCACTAATGTTGTTGAATTAACCTGTTTTACTTTAGAACTTTGCTAGATTTTGATTTTTATAAAGCCTTTCTCAGTTATTCTTTAAGTCGTTTTGATGAATCTAAATATTCTTAAGTTCATCATTTTTATTTTAATACACTTATATGCCTTTTCAATATGAACTGTAGATTAGTTTTCCTAGTTTAACTAAATAACATGTACAAAAGGACTCAAAAACTTCATTACTAGCTTTTGTGTCACTTTTATAGATTTCCCGGAACTCGATTTCACGACCGTAAATAAAATTAATATTCGCCTCTGATGATTGATCTAAATTATCATAATTTATGCATCTATAACATTTTCAAGATGGCTTTAACACCAGAACAACAGGCCAAAGTCGATGAGAATAGAAGGAAAGCTCTGGAGAGACTAAAGTCGAGAGGTGTTTTATCAGGAAACAAAGTCATAAAACCTGGTCCTATTCCATCTAATTCAAAGTCCAACATTTATAGTATTAATTTAACAGAAGATCAAAAGAAGAAAATCGAAGCAAATAGACAAAGGGCATTGGAAAGACTTAAAGAAAAGCAAAGTAATTTCAGGGATGCCTCTTCGAATGTCAACACATCTTTACAAAAAAAATCTATAAGGCCATCAATAAGGCAAAATGAATACATAGATTATGATTTATCTAAGATGAAAGACACAAATGGTGGGTTTATTGATACTGAAAATATTAATAGGGATGGGAATCGAACGGAGAAGACATTTGATGAATGGAAAGCAGAGCAAAGGATCGTAAGAGATCTTCCACCTCCTACTGATATGGAGAATGCAGTTAAGTGTTATGAATGTGGAACTTTTGAAATCAATCAACAGCTATTAGAAGTTTTCAAGTGCAGAGTTTGCAGAAGATGCGAGAAGAATAAACCTGAAAAGTACTCATTATTGACAAAGACTGAATGTCGAGAAGATTACTTCTTGACAGAACCAGAATTAAAAGATTTGAATATATTACCTAGACTAGAGAAACCAAATCCGAATTCAACTTTCAGTAGGATGCAGTTGTTTTTAAGGTATCAGGTTGAAGAGTTTGCTTTCAAGAAATGGGGAGGCTCTGAGGGTTTAGATGACGAATGGGTGAGAAGAGAAGAAGGGAAAGTCAAAAGAAGAGACAAAAAATTCGAGATTAAAATGAAAGAGATGAGGAAAAAGACCAGAGCTGAGGAGTACAACAGGAAATTAAGGGAAGGTAAATTCAATGATCACACGCATGTCTGGTCCAACTATTTTGGTGGTGGAGAGAACGAAGATGGACTCTCTGTGAACAAAAGAAGATGTCTTCATTGTGGTTTTGAGACTGAAGAAATTGTCATATGAATTTTTCTATCAAAATTTTTACCCGATTCGGATAAATGTAAACGTGGAAACAGTAAGTGCAACTTAGATAAACAAACAAACATTCCAACTCGAAATTTTCTTTATTTTTAACTCTATTTGTTCTTTATTTAACGTGAATATCATTGTCTGGCTTGTGATTGCTGTCATTAATACTATAGAAGACTCACTCCCACAATGCCAGAACATCGTGCTTCCATCTCATCTCATATATCCTCAATCGATATAGTCACCAAACAACTGCTTTCAGCAACTTCGAGGAGAAACTCATTAGCTAACCATCACGGTGTTGGTAACATCCTTGATATATTTGGTAATGATGATTCTAGCTCAAATGCTCTCGAAGAATACGATTATTATGATAACATTAATTCTCAGACTGAACATACTCCTTTGAAGGCAACTCATGACTCAAGAAACCCTTTAAATGCCAGTTATTCAACTATAACCTCATTGGACCCTGATTTTATATCCTCATACCCTGCTGGGAAATCTTCTCTGGCTGCTTTGAGAAGGATAAAATCGCATAATACTATCAGTTACGTTATTAGCCACGGTTCTGTCCCTGATATTGAAACAACAACAAAACATGAATTGAACATTTTAACTAAATTTTCAGTTCCTTTGGTCATCACATTCATCTTACAATATTCTTTGAACGTTGCTAGTGTGTTTTCTGTTGGAAGAATTGGTAAAACTGAATTAGCAGCTGTATCATTAGCTACCATGACTTCAAACATTACTGGTTATTGTATTTTTCAGGGTACATCCACTTCTTTAGATACTTTATGTCCTCAAGCTTTTGGTAGAAAAGATTTTAGAAGTGTTGGATTACATTTTGTGAGATGTACAATCTTTTTGTTGTTACTGTTTATTCCAGTTGCAATTACATGGGTATTTTTATCATATTCAATTTTATCAGTTCTTGTTGAAGATCAAGAATTAGTCATTTTAGCATCAAGATATTTATCTGTTCTATCTATTGGCTTACCAGGTTTTATCTTATTTGAAACATTGAAAAAATATTTACAATCTCAAAATATCTTCCATGCTTCAACTTATGTTATTTTGATAGCTGCCCCACTTAATGTTTTCTTAAATTATTATTTAGTATGGGGAAAAACATTCAATCTAGGTTTCATCGGTGCTCCAATGTCTATTGTTATCACTAATTATCTAATGGCGGTTTCTTTGCTATTATACACTATTTTCGTTGATGGTTATCAATGTTGGTGTGGGTTCTCAAAAGACCTTTTCCGTAATTGGTCAAGAATGGTTACATTATCACTCAATGGCTGTGTTGGTGTCTTGTGTGAATGGCTAGCGTTTGAAATTTTAACTCTATCTGCTGCCAGATTTGGTACTACTGTCTTAGCATCACAAAGTGTTATTTCCACAATTTGTATTTTAATGTATCAAGTTCCATTTGCAATTAGCATTGCTGCATCCACCAGAGTAGCTAATTATATTGGATCTGCATCAAAGACTTCTGCTTTGAAGGCAACAAATGCAGCACTTATAGTTTCACTTGTGGTTGGTTTCATTAATGCCATCACTTTATACATTTATAGATTTAAAATTATTAGATTATTCACCAATGAACAAGATGTCATTGATGTTGCGTCAGTTGTGATTCCTGTTGTTTCACTTTATCAAATCAATGATTGTTTATCAGCTGTCACTGGTGGGATTTTAAGAGGTCAAGGTAAACAGAAATTATCCGCTCAAATTGGATTGATTTCATATTATTTAATTGCTTTACCAATTTCTTTCACTTTAGGATTTGGTTATAAGTTAGAGTTGTTTGGGTTATGGTGTGGTTCAATCTTTGCAATTTTCATAATCAGTGTTTTACAAACTTATTACATTTATAAAACAGATTGGGATAGTATCATAGATGAGTCTTTGAAAGACGCTGCAGCTGATGGACATTTTATCAATGATTCTGATGTCAGATCTGCAATTAGTATCCTTGAAGGTTAAGTGTTTATAGTATGGTACTACATTTTGAATAAGTTGAACCTTTTTTATATATATCTTTGTACAGTGTATTTCCTAGCCTTAATATTTGTGTATATAAAGATCTCTTTTTCAATCCGTCTAATAATACAAAACTTCTATGATAGTAATAAATTGAATGATAAAAAATAGTAAAATGTAAATAAAAAAAAAACAGTTGATATGTCGTTCATCAGATTTCGTTAGGGGTTAAAGGTGGTGGAATGCCTTCTCTTGAAGATTGTTGATGTTTTTGAACATCATGTAATCCAATTGGTGAACCTCTTCTTGAAGCTGGAGGAGTTGGTAAACCGTGACTAAATTTAGATAAAGTTAATGGATTGTTTGATGAATTTGGGATATTGTAAAAAGATTTTCCAGTTTCTTGAGCTGATTTGTGAGTTTTTGATGAGGCCAAACAAAAATGGTCTGGAGATAATTTGAAATCTTCTTCTTTTTCTGGAGTTTCTTGTTCTAATCCTGATAATAAGAATGTGTAAAATTTTGTTAGTTTTGGAGTTACGATGTAATGACTGTATAAAAATTGTGAAGATTTCATTAACGAAACAATTCTCATTATCAATGATTTAGAATACTTTTCCAATTTAGTTGATGACAATTCATTGAGGAAGATTAGCTCAGATCTTGGTGTGAAATTTTTTTGAATTGAAGTGAAATATTGTTGTATGATATTGAAAATAATCTGTGTTGTTTCTTCAGGGTGTAATTCAATAAAATTTAATTCAAATACACTTAATTCCATCAATATTTTCTTCAATTGAATGATTTCTAATCTTTCCTCAAAGCATCCTTTGGCATTAAATTGATCTAACTGTAAATAATTTAACTCGTAAAATTCAAATAACCAATTCAATAATCTTGGTTCAACAATATCCCAATTCAATGTGTTCAAAATATGTCTTTCCATTTGAATCAACATTGATCGATCAATTATTTCATCTTTATTTTTGTTGGAGCAAAAGACAACTAGTTCATTCAATCTTGGAATTCTGGATCTGGGATTTGGACCATTGAATCTACCACCTGTTGGAATACTAGTGTTATTTATTACATGATTGCAACCACCATACAATTTTGCAGAGATCCAAAGGCAAGTTCCTAGAACCAATTCCAATCGGTTTTGTAATACCACTCTTTTGGAGCAATACCTATCAAAGATTCTAATAGCTTGATAAAAAATACCATCCGTAACTTTAGTTTTGATTGCAATTTTCAATAAGTATTCTAAACTTGGAGTTCTTAAATTTAATGATAAGAAAGGTTGCTGTATGATAAGACTCAAATCTGGTTTGTATAACAATGCTTTTGAGTGTAAGTTCTTAGATAGTTCAGGTTTATATTCCTCGATATTTCTTTTGTGGGTGATTAGCTCTCTTGTTGATATTTCAAAAGTATATAAGCCTGGAGTTTTGTCTGCTATCAATCCTGTAGACATGATGAATGTGTGATGAATTGAAGAGTATGATGCTTTAGATAGTGGGTATTTTAAAAGAACGAAAAAAGTGGGTGTTCAGCTGTATCAACTACTAATGTGAATCGACAATTGGTGATAAATGAATGAAAGAAAGATCGATAGATCTTTTGGACGTTGAGTGCAAATGAAGGATGGTATTTCAATTGAAATGAATGTGGGAAATGAAAGATTTATATATGAATACTGAAAGTACAAAGTATCGAACAACTTTTCATCTATTTTTGAAGTACTAGATGATTGTAATTTGTTGATAGTTTTAAGTTATAGCTGGACTTATAAGGAACATTCAATTCCTTTTAGGGACAGTTCTGCTGCGTCAAACTGTAGAAAGCGTGGAGATTATACGCATGGTGTCTGGGTTAACTTTATTCTGGAAATGATTAGAGTTTCAACGCGCATATATTCTGACATTTTCGCACCGTTTTGGGCTTAAAAAATAGTTAAAAAAGCATATAGCTGCATATGTATTATGTACAGTTAACATTATTCATCTTGATTGATTAAATCAATAGTTTTCTTTCAAGATTCAATTATCTCTGATCATACCATAGTACATACTAGTCAGTGGTCAGATTACAGTGTATGAAGACGCCAGATTTGAAACTGTCAATATTTTAGTACATACTCAGGTGAAGTGAGCGACACTTTGAATTTAGTTCCTAATTGAAAAAATGATATCTAGACTGTAAATTGTCCATGTTACAACAACTAACCATGTATGAAATTTTAAATTCTACACATGACCATTGAAGATACAAAATTAACTATTTACTTGCGGATAAGAGCCAGGAACTTGGAAGGGCCTTACTCCTGTGACATATCTGAGCTTATCTCTGCTGAGTGCTCAGGAGTCAGTACGTTGTCACTTATAATAAAGATGATCGAACCACAAGGCCATTCATTACTGGGGGCCGGTTCCAACTCTTCGTATATTATGTTCTGGTGAATCCTGATCAAATTGTTTCTCTTTCAACATCAGATTCACTCCAATAAGTGCTTTAACAATTGGTTCGAAATAAGATTTGTCGTGTCATCCAAAAGAATACTGAATTCACAACTCTGTATAGTATGTGCTATGGATCAAGCGTTGAGTAAATGGTTGGAACTTGGATCCCTTATCCAATTTTCAAATTATTCTGAGCTGCCCATAAGGCCTAACTCTTTTTTAGGGGTAGTCATTGTAAAATAATTGATTCCTCTCAATCGAATTATGTTACTTAATTTAGTAAGTTAAAATACATGAGTAATTGAGACAAGTAAATGCTTGATAAGTTCTCGATTTGATTATATACCTTATGTTTGTTACTTAGTAGTTAGCTGGTCTAGACTCCAGGTGGCAGGATTTAATAAAACTTTGTCTATAATTATTGATTTATATTCGGATGGATCATGGATGCTTCTTTTTAGCAAGTGTTGATGTTATTTTACCTCGAAACTTGATGATCATTACAGCCTATAGCTACGTGGTTTATGAAACATAGTCGAACAGGCCAGATTGGCAGGACTGAACCGATGCTAACTCGTACGGCCCTAGAAGGTCATGCCTGGAAAAACAGTTATAAGGAAAATCAAAATGACGGTGTAACAAATACAAGCTAAACAGAGCTAGAGTTTAAAAGAGCGTATAGATAAAAAGTTAATGAACAATCATCTTTAGAGAAAAAAAAAATTGGATTGAGTAAGCGGATGTATTTTCAATTGGATGTTTTAGAGAGACTGAAATAGCTATGATGGAAGAAAAATTTCCTCGATTCTCCAGACATACTAAAGTAAGAGTGATGGATATTACTCAAGACTCAAGCTTCCAGTTAACTAGTAACTTGTAATTGTTGTAAGACTGTAAGCTCTATGAATATCTGCATTACCTCGGAATTCAGATACTCATCTGAGCCGGAATTAACGCGTCTGCCACAAAAAAAAAATCAAAACAAAAACAAACAATCAAAAATTTTATCTAACACAAAATTACATTGCATACAAAACCCCCAGCCAAAATCATGAGTGACAGATATTTAAACAAAAGATCTGCTCCACCAACGCCAGGACTCTTTGGATGGCTAGTGGGATCTTTATTCAATAAAGAAAGTCCCTCCCAAAAATACTCACATTATCAAGATCCACATCAAACGACACATAATTATTACAGTGATCTGCATAATGATACCAATGAATCAATACAAAAGGAGAGATTTTTTAAAGAGAGGGAACTCTTACCTGATCAAGAAGACACATTTTACAGAAGGAGATCTAAATCAATGTCTAATTTATCAAACCTGAATAAAGTGAAAGTGGATATGCCTGGAAATTTTCCATCTCCATTTGTTCATAGTAGATTTGAATCCTCAATTGATCCATTATTATCATCAACCTCTAAGAATATGAAAGCTGCTGAAAGAAACTCCGAGAAAAATAAAACTGTGCTGATAGATTCTTCTCCTGTTTATATCCCAAGAAGACCAATATCCCAACCTAAACTGAACCAACAGCATAGCTCCAAAGATTCATATCCGAGGTATCCTGACTACAACAAAAAGGACTATACTAAGGATTTAAAACCTTATAAAGCACATGACTATAATTTTAAACCAAAACCTCTTCGCTACAATGAAGATGAATATTTGAAGAAGTATTCCAAGGTTAATGATAATGATTTTAGAATAAATGAAAAATACTCCAAGTTTGATGACCATGATTTTAGAGTTGATGGATATACTGATAGATATGTCAAAGAACTCTTCCAGAATCTTGATGAAAATGATGAGGAACTAAAAATATTAGGTAATAAACTCAAATCTTACACAGCTGAGTTTTCCTTAGACTCGAAGAAACTAATTGAAGAAAACAGTAGACAAAAGTCAGAAATCAAAAGTCTCAAAAATGAAATAGCTGCTCAATATAAGGAACTGGGTATGTTACAGAAAAAATTTGCAAGATATATTGAAAAGCACAAACAATCGAAAAGTGAATTAAATGATACCAATAAATCTGATGAAGAAAAACTGTACGACCTGAATAAGATAAAATCATTAGAAAAACAATTGAAGGATCAAAAAGAACTTTATGAATTTGAACTATCAAAAAAAGACATAATAATCAATCAGTTAAAAAATAAACCTGATATAAAGGAACATTCAATCCCCATGTTAAGGCCTAAAAAAAATGAGAATTTTGATGAAGATACACTGAATTTTCTTCAACAGAGGTATCCCAATAGATAGAATATTTATTAGATTACTGAAGAAGTCATTCTGTAAATCGATCCATAGTTTATCTTCTAATGTAGTGCATTAATACACAATTCATACTTCATATTTCAAATCTGATTACATAATATTTTTTGTTTACTTTTTTTGTTTTTGTTTTGATTAATTTAAATAAATTGACAAAAAGAAAACTAATTATAATAAAGAACTTTTCAGATCTTCTTGTTGATTTTTAAAAGTGGCTTTGGGTATTTTCAAATATCATCTGACTGTTTGTTTCATTTTACTTGAGCTGATAAGTTTTGGAGGGTTTTTAGTGCCTGTCTTTGTATCCGTTTCATAATTGTTTTATATTAATGCAGATATAAAATGAGTTCAAAATTACCTTCAAGAAAAGAAGGAACTTCACCTCCTAGAAAGCTGAGAAAAGCCCTAGGTGTCAATAACGAAGTTCTCAATCTGCCCGGAGTACAGAACAGTGAACTCATGTTGAAGTCATATATACCTAGAAAGGTACCATCATCCAAATTTGACTCTACTACAATCATAGACCATGAAGCGTTGAAGAAAAGACAAGATAATACAGATAGAGCATTTAAAGAGCTAGAAGTCAAAAAAGATAAATTAAATATCACAATTATCAGACTTAAAGAGCTTGAGATTCAATTACAAGATATGAATAATACTAAAGATGAAATAATCAAGAACTCTGAATCATATAGAAAGGAAATCGCTGAATTAGAAGCTGAAATTGCCAGCTTCCAGTCGAAAGTGGATATAGCAAAAGAATCTTTAAATAATACCAAGCAATATCATGAGAAGCTGTTTGCATTGAAATACACAGAGGTAAATAATCAAAGAGTTAGAGAAATTGAGGAATTGAAACGAACATGGAAAGAAGAATTTTTGAAAGAAAGTTTGATTGAAGAAGAGAATGGGAAAAAGGAAATTGAAGAATTGAAAAAAGCTATTGAAGTCAAAGAAGTGCTGAGAAAGACAATAATGAAAGAAATTGATGAAACTTTGATTGATAAAAAAGATGAGTTAGAATTAAAAATTTCAAAAATGGTTAAATTTCAAGAAGATGAAAATGAATCAATCTTATCAGAATATGGAATCAAATCTGATAAGATTGATAGTTTGAAAACTCAAATCAACGATTTAAATGAATCAATCAAAACAGAAGAGATTGAAATTGAAAAATTGAATGGATTAATTAATTTGGAAAGTTCAATCAATAAAGATTCAAAGTTAGAGATTAATGATCTCTTATCCCAATTAGAACTTTTAGAAAAAGAAGACTGTGCTATCTCCTCAACTCTTGAGGCTATATCCACACAATTAGCGAACTCTACGAATGATTATAATCACTCAAAATTGAAATTAGAAAAGGAGAAGAATTTGAAAAGACGTATCAAAAATTCAATTGAGGAATTGAATGGGAAATTAAGAACTTATATCAAAATTAAATCGACTGATATTGATATCAATGAAGAAGATGAAGAAAATTTCGAGTTTCAATCAATAAAAATAAATGAAAATGTATTCAAATTTAATAAGATCTTTAATGATATAAACTCAAATTATGATATTATTAATGAGATTTTGACATTAACAGAAAACGTTCTGAAGGGCACAAATTTATCATTATTGTTTTTCAATGAATCATCCTTCATTATTGAATTGATTAACGAAATTTTAAAAAATTGGCAATCAAGAATTAACTTATATGATATCAATTCCAAACATCAATACGTTTATCAAATATTCAAGTATGATGAAGACTCTGATGAGTTTATTGATTTAGTGAGCTATAATAATATCATCATTGACTTCAACAAACAAGACGTGAAAACTAATGCCCAAACGATCAATGATTTGAATAAATTAAACAAAATCATCGAATCAAACAAATCTTTACCAATATTCATTAATTTAATTATCAAAAAATATGATGGTTTGATCTCTAATTGTTTGATTTCATCAATACCTGAAGTTATGATAAATGATCATTTCAAGAAACTATTAAATAACTTGAATAAATCCACTGATTTTGAAAAAGAGTTGAAGCTTTATAAATTTTTGGAAATGATTTATACCAGCATCAAAACGTTATCATTTATAACAATCAATGATGTTAAAAAAGATTTAAACTTATTAAAAATTGCCAAATTTTTAAATCTGATAGATAATCCATCTAAAAGACAACTCAAATTGATTAAGAAACCATCCACATCATCATCACAATAATGACCATATAATATAATGAAATATATATCAATAATTTTAAATAAATAGAATACAATTGTAGTAATTATTAAAACATCTATCAATAGAATACATAAAAACATAATATATAAAAAAAACTTAAGAAATCATTATCACACGAAGGTTGAAACAAAACAAAAGGAGGAAATTAATAAATATAACCAATGACAATAAAACAATAATAACAACACGTGAACTGAACAAAAAAAATGGATGTATAGAATATTAGAATGTAAAACTATTGGAAAACTTCATTTAGAGCTCAAAATATCATAAATCAACCAATTCAACTCCTCTGTAGTTCCAATGATCTGAGTTTCTTTCTTTTCTTCATTATCATTATTTTTATTATCAGTATCTTTGATTGTGGAATTAGCTGTTGGAATATCCTCATTGGACTCAGAAACTTTTGCAGCTGAACCATTAGTTTTATTTGGATTTGGATTGTTATTGGAAGAAGAAATTTGATCTTTTGAGGTTGTAGTCTTTGAAATCAATGGAGATATTGAATTTGGATTGATAATTTCAGGTCTTGGATAAGTTAATAATGAATCAATTGAAGTTTTTTCTTCAATGTGACAATCATCATTCAACATCACTGTATGGAGTCTATATAATGGACCATTTGGTTCTATTAAATAAGGTGATATTCTCAAAGTATCAACCATGTCTTCATTAGTCAATATAATTTTCTTTTGTTTTTTGTTTTTATTATCATTATCATTTCCATCAAGAATACTATCTGAGTATTTTCTCTTCCTATAACGAACTGTATCTATTGAATTCTCTAGAACTAGTTTCAAATAGGCTTCTAATCCGCTTGAAACTAACTCGTAAACTGATTTATCAATTGTTCCAGTCAAACCATGTTCTCTTGCAATACCTAACATCTTCGACTCTAATGAATCGTTGTCTGGTAATGTGAACGATTCAGTAGCTAGTGGAGTTTGTAAAGAATGAGTTATATCCTGAGCCCATTCAACGGAATTACCAGTTAAAATTCTATCTTTATCAGTGACACAAGGAATTTTTGGTAATAAAGCTTGTCTTGTTAAAGTCATTGAAGATGTAGACATGTTTCTCTTACCTGAATCTCTTGTGATTGTTTTAATTCTATATCTTTCACGGATTGGTAAATTCATTATATTTTTCTTTAACTTTTCATACTGTGATGATACTTTAACTTTATTACTGTCTTTTGATTTCTTTCTATTTGATGAAATACCACCGAACCCTGTCTTTTTAGACATCAGTTCATCAGGCCCGTCTCTTAGTGAATTAGCAAGATTTGCTAATAATAGTTGATTGTGCATTTTGATCATTTTAGAATCAGTTAATAATGGATTCAAATTAGTTAGAAGTTCATCTCTTGATAATTTTCCCAATAAAAACAGACTTATCGTTCTTTGATACTTATCCCAGTTGACCCCTATTTTCTGCTGTAGTTCACTGACAAGTTTATCAACTTCGATTCTTTTTGAAATTTTGGTTTGTTTCAATTTTTCATTATTTACTATACTGGTATTATTTATGATTGGTGTGGAGGTAGTGGAGGCATTAATGGAGGATTCCTGGGAGTTTGACATTTTCTTGAAAGCAGCAGAATCCGGAGCCAGTGACAGAGGGGCAGCTATGTCTGTCATTTGAGCGATTCCAGCAGTATCTTGTTGATATATCGTTGATTTAATGTATGATTTTGATGGTTATGCGTGAAGTTTTACTGAGATGAATTTCGAGAGTTCGCGAGAATGAGAGGAAAAATTTGGAGCGATGGGAGAGATCAAAAAGACTAGACGTATTAAAAAGCGGCCATTTAGCTGTATATGACAATATTGTTTACCAGCACCCTGAGTAGTATCAATATACAGCAGTATAAATTTTCATGCTCCTTATATAGTTAATATAATACTTATGAATATCAGTCCCTGCCATTTGATTAACACTCAAAGTACGTGATTATCCTACTTTTTGTTGTTCCGACTTCCTATTCCGACGGGGAGCTCATCACTCTGATTATTATTTTCTGCTCAAAAATATTTGAAGCTCTCAGTTATATAGAACTCTAATGTTATTAAATATTATAAGCAGGGTTTTCAGGTATATAGCTTCTTATATAATTTAAGTAATTTTAGAAAAACTATAACCAAACTATCTGAAACACTATATATGTACGGAGTAAATTTATAAGCACAACTAGCTCTACATCTAGTACTATACGTTACGTCGTCAACTTAACATCTAATAATATTCGATCATGATTTGATATATTAGTGAAAATGGATTTTCAAAGTTCTTTATCAATGTGCTCAAACTTACACAATATGTCAGAGAAAAGGAAAAGCTCATAATTGCATGATTATGGTGCAAATACTTGGTTCTTACTACTTCCATTAGATAAGTCTTTCTTCCACCCACTAAACATATATCATCTACTTCTTTTATCCCTTTATCAATCCCAATGTGTCAAATTTTATTATGCAGATATCTCCCCCACTGGTCTGGGACCATCTCATCGCAGAGTGGCCCCTACCGTATCTGAATGGGGGAAATATGCATTGATAACATTTTTATATACCCATTTTTAAATAAATGATTCTGATTTATTTATTGATAATATGAATGTAAAGATCCAATATCATTTATGATAGATCCAATATTCCCTGATTTCCATAGATGAAGCTGTTATGAGTCAATAGTATTCAAATATTACTAAAGATATGTCAAAATTAGAAGTCAAAGAATCAGAATCCACTTATATTGATACTGGTTACATTGAAACAAAAGATGAAAATGATATCCTAATCGACAAAAAAGCTGAAGGTCAATTGGTTAAAAAGTTAGATATGTTTCTAATGCCAATTTTCTGTATGATCTATTTCTTATCATTTTTAGATCGTGGTAATATCGGTAATGCTAGAATTCTCAGTTTACAAGATCAATTAAACTTAATAAATCAACAATACTCAACTGCTGTCTCTGTCTTATATACTACTTATGTCGCAGTTGAACTACCAGGTGTCTTATTAATGAAGAAAATTGGTCCAAGAAAATTCGTTTCACTCATGATGTTCTGTTGGAGTTTAGTTACTATTTTCACTTCAGTGGTTAGAAGTTTTCCTGCTTTAGTTGTCACAAGACTATTATTAGGTTTATTCGAAGGTAGTGTTTTCCCATCCCAATCTTTATATATTACAATGACATATAAAAGAGAAGAACAGGCTAAGCGTCAAGGTTATTTATATATCTGTTCTTGTGCTTCCGGTGCTTTGGTGGTTTAATTGGTACAGCTATTGTTAGAATTATACCCAGAGATAACTGGTTGAACTGGTCTTGACTATATATCATTGAAGGCGGTATTTCAATAATTGCTGCTGTTATTGTCTGGCTTGCATTACCAGATAACCCAAAGGATGCTTATTTCTTAACTGCAGAAAAAAAAATCATAATGAAACAAAGAGCTGAACAACAAAGACGTTATTTAGGTAATCCAAAATTTGAAAAGAAAGAAGTTTTTAAAGCTTTCTGTGATTTTAAAGTTTGGTGCAGTGCTGTTATACAATTTTGTCTTGATTTAGTTCTTTATGGGTTCTCAACATTTTTACCATCAATTCTGAAATTACAATTAGGTTATAGTACTTTAGAAGCTCAATATCTAACCATTCCAGTTCATACATTTTCAGCAATTGCAATGTGTATCGTTGCTTACTTCTCAGATAAGTACAGATATAGAGCTCCATTAATTGTTTTGTTAAATGTCTTCGGTGTAGTTGGTTATATTATATCAGTTTCTTCAAAGTGGTGCTGCTAACTATTTTGCAACTTATTTAATTGCAATCCCATTATATGGTCACAGTTGGTTTAAATATCATGTGGAATAACAATAATAATACTCCTCATTATAGAAGAGCAACAGGGTTAGGTATCAATCAAACCTTAGGTAATTTAGCAGGTGTTGCTGCTGGTCAAATATACACATCTGCTCCTTACAAATCTGGGAATTCTGCATCTTTAGGCAGTTCAACTCTTGCTATTGTTTTAGTTTGTGTTTTGTTCTTATTATTAAGACGTGAAAATAGACTGAAATTCTAGCAGGTAAAAGAGAAGATACCAAAAAGGAAAGAGTTGGTTCAGATGAGCTTGATTTCAAATATCTATATTAGTTATAATCGTCTTTTATACATCTTTATGCTTTTATATATTTGTAGTATACTATAGTAACTTTATAACTTCTGCCATATCAATATAGACTTGATAAAATTTCAACAACGATAAAGAATTATCAGAGAATTTAGTATATCCTGCCCATTCGACTTTAGCAGTTTTATCATTCTTTAGAACATATTCAACAGTACCTAATAACAAGAACTCAACATCATTGAACTGAGAAACTTTCAAAACATCATGTTTTCTTTGCTTAAAATTCTTCCAGCCATTGATTCTCATTTGTTTAATTTCATGAAATCCACTGAATGTATTCAAACCCATTTTTAGTTCAATTTCAGGAGCGAAATGATTCAGGTATGGATCATTTAAATTGGCATCAATGACTGTCCCTGGAATTGAATCGCTTTCTGAATAGAAGCAATCAATGAATTGAGTTAATTTTGATTTGACCTCATTTGAAATCAGAGGTGAGAAATCAGTCAATGAGCTCATAACAACGCACGATTAATAATAAAAGTTGATAATTTAGTAATTATTACAAATAATTGAGTGATGAGATTTTTATTAAATGGGTGGATATATTCAGCTTTATTTATATATAAAAGGTAGAAATTTCCACTAAAATCCCAAACAGATTAATCTTCCAAATTATTAAAACCTCAAAATTGATGATTTAAGAAAGATTGAAAAGGAGATTTCAGCATCATTCATTGATTCGAACATTATAACCATCAGCTACTTTTTACAACTCCACTAAACTCCTTTAATTTCTGTAATTTCCATCATTTGAAATTCCAAATTTCGTGGAATTGTGTCAAAAGGCGGAATTTACTGAAAACATTCTCTTGATGACCCCAGAATTATCCCCCAGATTAGCATTTCCGCAAATATCAACAAAAGAATTCATCACTTTTCTTCCATGCTGCTAGAAATATCCATAAGAGCACTTCTTAACGGGAATCCCCAGATGATGATTAAAGGTTCAAGGTAATAACTGAAACGATACCCCACTAATGCTACTCATTATAAAAGATGCTTTGTGTACACTCATTTTGTTACAATGATAAACTATTACAATAATTAAAACTATTTACAACAATACTATGACTCAAAGTAACAAAATCAAACAATCGAAGACAGACGTCTTAATTATCGGTGCTGGACCAGCTGGTTTAATGGCCGCATTATGGTTAGCTAGATGTGGTATTGACTATCGTATCATTGATAAACGTTCTAACAAAGTCTTCACTGGTCCAGCTGATGGTTTACAATGTCGTACTTTAGAAGTTCTAAACACATTTGATATCACTGCTGATATTTTGAAAGAAGGTAATACTTTCACATATATGAATTTCTGGTCTCCTGATGGAAATGGGGATATCAATCGTCGTTTAAGAGCTCCAGATGTGACTCCTGGTATTTCAAGATTTAAACAAACCGTTCTACATCAAGGTTATATTGAAACTTATTTAAAGAATAAGATTGAACATTGGTCAAATGGTCAAGAAATTGAAAGACCTGTTTTACCGTTAGATATCAAGATTGATGAATCTAAAGTTGAAGATAGTGAAGCTTATCCTGTTAAAATCACTTTAAAACATTTGAAAGATGATGACAGTACAGTTCCTGAATCCTATGGCAATAAAGTTCTAAATGGTTTATATCGTCAATTTGATGGTGATCAAGAAACTGCCTATAATGGAGTTTCTGATGAAATTGATGATGATTCTTTTGAATTAGTCCATGCTAGATATGTTTTAGGTGCAGATGGTGCTCATTCTTGGGTCAGAAAACAATTAGGTATTGAAATGGAAGGTGACACCACTGATTATATTTGGGGAGTTTTAGATTGTGTTCCAATTACCGATTTCCCTGATATTAGATCTCGTTGTGCTGTTCATTCGAAAGATTCTGGTTCAATTATGATCATTCCTAGAGAAAGAGATGTTGTTAGGATTTATTGTCAACTAAAAGAAGTTCCAAAGTTAGATGAAAACTCAAATAGAGTTGATCGTTCCAAAATTACTCCAGAATTGATTTTATCTAATTGTCAAGACATTTTGAAACCATATAAATTTGAAATGACTGATTTAGAATGGTTTACAGGTTATCAAATTGGTCAAAGAGTTTCTCCAAAGTTTGATCTATTCAATAGAGTTTTCATTGCTGGTGATGCATGTCATACTCATTCTCCAAAAGCTGGTCAAGGTATGAACGTTTCCATGATGGATACTTATAATTTATGTTGGAAACTAGCTCATGTTATTAAAGGTTTAGCTAAAAGAGAAATTTTATCAACTTATGAAACTGAAAGATTACAAAATGCAAATGATTTAATTAATTTCGATATGAAATTTTCAAAATTATTCAGTGGTAAACCACAATTGCCAAACGTTGATGCAATGACTTCAGATGGTGGTGGAGTTGATATGGATGAATTCACTGCTGTTTTTATTAAAGGTATTGAATTTGCATCAGGTACTTTTGTTGATTATGCTCCATCAATGTTAGAATTGAAAGATGAAAACGTTGGAGAAGAACCGGTTTTATCAAAACTTGCAACTAATATTCCAATTGGTAGAAGATTAGATTCAGCAAAAGTTATGGTACAATCCCACTTATTTCCAAGTGAATTAATTGATAATTTCCCAAGTAATGGTAAATGGAGAATTTTAAACTTTTCAGGTGATATTTTAGGTAATTCTAAAGCAAATCAAAAGCAAATAGAACTATTACCATTATTCAAATCAATCAATAAATTCACTCCTGTTAATGCAAGATATGATTCAGTTTTTGAAGTTTTTACAATCCATTCGTCAAATCATCTCAAAATTGAATTAACTGATTTCCCAGATCAATTATGGCCAATTGATAATCATAATCGTCGTGATTACTGGAAGATTTTTGCTGGTGTTGGTGAGACTTTACATGAAGGTCCTTGTGATGCTTATGCTAAATATGGTATTGATAAACAACAAGGTGCATTAGTTGTTGTTAGACCAGATGGTTATGTTTCATTAGTCACTGAAACTGGTTCTAAAGGTGTTGATGTTATTAAATCATTTTTGGAAAATATCTTTATCGATCAATCTGATAACGTTGTTCAGGATACTACAAATATTGATACTAGTGGTAGATATTTGAAACCATCTTTAGCAGTTTAGGTTATTTATTTGATTTATTATTTTATGTATGATAGTCATGGATATTTTTGTAATGTGCAATATAATCATTGAATTCTAGTCCTGTAATTTGTAGAGCTCATCAGATAACGAATATTGCAGGCACAAACTATGCTAGCTTCCACCTTTGAACTCTATGGTTTGAATGAAGTTGGCATTGATGTTTTTCTCTTCAATTCACAGACAAATTAGACGTAGGGTAATGCCATAGTATTGACACAAAAACAATATAATCCCAAATAATTGGCAGAATTTTCATTATTCCAGTTAATTGCTACACTTTTCTATACATTTATTCTTGTTCTTAGGATAGAACTTAAAACTTGAACACAACCAGTACAATTTACAGATGGAATTGAGTATTGTTATATTTTTAGAATTTCACGGTGCGCTTGAGGCAGTATACAATGGTTATCTAGATAAAGATTTCACCCGTAGAAGGTTCAAAAGAAACTCTAAAAAAATGCAAAATAATATGGAATCCATCATATACTCATATTTTATAATTTTAGGCTTTACTTGAACATTTAAAAGCAGATAAAGCGAAACTCCAAGAAATTAGTAAATCTATTATACTATCCCAATCTGTTGTATATAATATGAAATCTAGAATAAACTTGTTGTTCGGTCTCAAGATTTTAATGCTTCTGAATTTGAAACTAAAATTTGTGGTATCGTGGATTGTCTCCATAGAAGAAGTGTCCTTCTACCAAATGACAATAATGCTCGTAATAATAAAGAAATAGACGATAAATTCTTAATATCACAGATGAGAGTGATAATCACAAACATTCAATTTTCTTTTGGTAATAAGAGACAAAATACATCTTCTGAAAATACATTTTATAACAATCAAAATGTGAATTTATCACTTCTTCTTTCTTTTTAAGATGAGTCTCCAGTAGATTATTCTATATGTCGGTTTGGTACGTCTATCACGTTCAAGAAACTAGGTTTTTTTTTCTCTTAGATAATTATATTGTTCATTAAGTTTGTCTATACAATCATAAACTCCATCTCTTTTTGGTTTCTATCTGATGTTTCCTTATTTTTTTTTTTTCTCTGTAATTGTTTATATTATAATTCTATACAACTTGAAAAACCTTTCTTGGTGGCTTCTACTTAATCTAATTTAAACACTTCATGTTTCTTAATCTTTCTTTCAACTCATTTTTATTTTTCTCTAAAGATGATTGTTCATTAACTTTTTATCTATAACTCTTTTATACAAACACCGCCGGTTTGTTTTTTGCCGGCTGGGTTATGGATAATTATCCCTATGACCGAATCTGGTTGAAAATGAAAACTTCAAAACAACAAAGAGGCGCCAGTGGTTTAGCGGTAAAATTCAAAGTTGCCATCTTTGAGCCCCCGGTTCGACTCCGGGCTGGCGCAAACCTTTTTTTTGTTTTCCCAGTTGATTTTTGAGCTCTAAAGTTCAAATTGTTGATCTTCAGCTTAAAAACGTTATTTTTTACTTAGGAAACAAGTTTTTGGACTATTTTCAATTGTAGAGAATGTGGATTTCTCAAGAATATAAATTTTCTAAATGAAAGAACGAAAATCAAAGAACAATTCACTCTGCTAATAATCTCTCATGAACGGAATTGACTCTATCTCATCGGAAAAACCTTTTCCACTGCTAAATTTTAATCGATCTCCACAAAAAGTACTTTTCTAATTAAAATTTTTGAGATTCGTCGCATTTTCTGATCATCATGACAGATAATTATTCACCTACAAAAGACCATAAATAGCCGTCAATTCACAAATACATCATAAAACTTCGTTCCATCCATATATCCACCATAGTAACACATGTCTGAAGAGCCTAGAAAATTCGGATTAGAATCAGAAGTGAAAAGAAATCCACATCCAGATTTCAATCAAGTTGAGCAATCAAGACAGCCTTTTGAAACTGATGTTAAATGGCATTACACTCAAATTCCTAAAATTGATTGGCAACCAGGTCAAGGCGCTAATGACCCATCATGGAAGGAACATAAGAAAATATCAATTGATCCATTCGGAGAAGATAGAAAACCTGTTGATAATTATAAATTATTAATCTCTGGTGTTGTTCCTAGACCAATTGGGTTCGTGTCAACCATTAATTCAAAAGGTGAAAAGAATTTAGCACCATTTAGCTATTTTTCATTAGCTAACCATGATCCCCCAATCTTCACATTAGGATTTTCAGGTGGTGAAGGTAATCCTAAAGACAGTTGTAAAAACCTTCTAGAATCAGGAGAATTAACAATCAACATAATAAGTGAATGGTTTATCGAGGCTGCTAATTTCTGTTCCACCAACTCTCCTCATGGTGTTGATGAATGGAAATTATCTGGGTTAACTCCATTGAAATCTAAAATCGTTGAACCTGATCATGTCGCAGAGAGCGCTTTTTCAATTGAAGGTAAACTAATTCATCATCATGAATGGAAATCTAAAAATGATCCAAATAAATCAACTGGTGTTCTTTGTATCATTGAAGGTGTTCAGTTTCATGTCAGGGAAGATATAGTTTCTGAAGAATTAAATATCATTGATATTGGAAAATTGAAACCTGTTAGTAGATTAGGTGGTATTACTTACGCTAGAACAACTCAAGGTTATGAAAGATTAAGACCAGATTTTGATAAAGAGGTTTCAAATGAAGAGATTAAGAAATTATTGGAATAATTTTATCAATTTAAGGTGCTGTTATGATGAAATTTAACTTGTAGTGTTTCTGTGAAATTACTACATACATAATGATCAAGAACAACTACTGCGTATAATTATACAACTTACTTTCAGCAAGATTAGCTTCTAATTCAATTCATAACTAAACTTCAAATCGTGGAAGCGGAGGTGCAGGCACTCTTAAGTAGCTATTCCCTTTATTAGCCAATTGGGAATAAATAACATAAAATCCATTAAGTGACACAACGATACCAAATCCACCACCAGCTCTATTTGCAGCAGCATTACCAGTGAAAGCACCAATAGCTAAACATAAAGTTGAAATGAAGACGAATAAAAATAAACAAAAGTCAGGATATGAGGATTTGAAGCTACAAAGCCACATCATGAATCCAAACATAGCCCATCCTGTCAAATAAAATCCCATGACGGAGCCAAATTCTCCTTGAGTAGTGTAACTTGAAGTTATACCCCAAACATCACCGATTATAAAAGCATAAGACATCCAAAATCCACCAAATGCACCCAAAGCAGTAGCAACGAAAGTTTCACCTAATAATAAACACCAAAGACCACAAAGGGAGGTAACACCGCCACCTAATAATAAAGCTGTGCCTGCTAAAAGATTGACATTAGTTGCATTTCTTGCACCAACGTTAACTAAACCTGTGACTAAGAAACAGATTGAGAAACCTGCTAAACCTAATGGAACTGGATTACCCATTTCATTAGTGATTTTCTGTTTACCATGTTTGGAAAAACTATCAGCAAATGCGTTACCTAAATCTTCAGTTCTGAAGGCTTGTTTACCTAAATAGACAATATCGCCCTTTTCAGAAGTTCTGACTGTTAATAATTCAGGTTCTGTATCATTATTGTAAGGAGTATCAGAGTTTAAAGATTGATGTGAGGATAAATTTGATTGATGAGTAACTTCAGGCTTAATAATATTAGACATTATTAATTGTGTTTGGTTCAATTATTATATGAGAGAGATGGAATTATGATGATTCAGTGAGTTATATATATCTTATATACTACAGTCATTTGATCAAGACTAAGATTGGAGTAAACAAAACTTGTTAGAGGGTTCCCCTTCTTTTCATGTTCGCACAAGAAAATAACGAATGGAACTTGAGAATGATTAACTAATTATATCGTTGGAATTGTTGGTTTTTTTGTGTATTTCCGCACACATTTTGAGTTAAACCGGATATAAATCAAAGAGGTGCAAAATGTTAGGCAAAAAAGATGATCTACAACAAAAACTAAATAAATTAGCATTACCTTTTAGAGTATAAACCTCTCGATTGATTTCAACGTTTTGTTAAAATCTTCAACTGCAATCCAATGACCAACTTTTGGAATTCTGATTAGTTCCTTATCCTCTGATTCGATGGAGTCAAAAATAACTTCTACACATCCACTCCATGGTGCTGTTTTATCATCATCACCAATTATGAATAATGTAGGTTTATCAATTTTGGGATATACTGTTTCTTCAAAATTGTCAGCCTTAGTGTTTGAAATTAATTTACAATTGTAAATGTATCCACTGACTGATTGTTTTGATATCAACTCTCTTATGAAACTTTTGATTGATCCATTACAGCTTGGACTTACCGCCATTTCGGGAACACTATTAGCCAATTCAGTCATTTCATTTTTCTCTAGTAAGAGGTCAACTCGTTTATCAAAAATCTCACTTAATATTGGATTTGGATGAACTGGGCCTATTAATATCAATTTCTCAATATCTAAGTCTGATGAAGTGGATGCTATATAATTAACAATCATACCACCCATCGAATGTCCAATAAGTACTAATTTCGATAATTTTAGATGATTGATTAATTCAACTGTGTCTGTTCTTGAATTCTCAATTGAGATGACTTCTTCAAAGTCATTCATGTAGGATAATGAAGCTCCGTAATTATCAAATATCAAACAATTGAAGCCATGTTTTTCACTGATTTGTTTGGCTATGGAATAGTAGTAATTTTGAGATGAACCTAATCCATGAATGAATATTAGACTTAATGAGCTCTCTGATTTACCTGGAAATAGAGTATAGTTCAGTGAATGGTTTGAAGATGTTGTGAAGTTACTTGTCTTCATCTTAGTGGATTCCTCAAGTGTTTGAGTATGGAGAATATCAACTAACACCAGTCTTTTTAGATTCTGTACCTCTTTTATTGTGTAAGTTGTATTTCCGTGAGATGTGATCAAGTTAATTCCGCTATACTCGACCACCGTGTAAATTCCACCCAATACTTCGAAATGATGACCTTCAATTGAGTGAAGTCTTATTGGTTGATCTTAAGTTTCATTAACTCTGTGTTAAATGAGTCATGACCCTCTTTATTGGCTTGGAATGGCTCAATTTTGAAGTTACATATTAGTTTTTAGTATCAGTAATATTTATTTAGTTATAGATTATACAGTTAAATAAATCCCCATTCTGGTTTATCAAAACCATTTGGTCTTGTAGATGTATTAAATCCATTTCTTGTGTTCTTCATTTGGAGGACTGGTTTCAAAACTTTGACTTCACCTCTAAAACCTTCACTGTATTCACTTACGAAATAAGAATCTTCTCTGTTAGCTTCACCATCGAATAATTCAGGTTTATATTTCTTCATTGATCTTAAAGCAGTTGATGAGATTTTATCAACGGAATCGAAATATCTTAGTTCGAACACTTCTTTAACATTCTTAGTGACGATTTTATTCCATGTTTCATTTGAATATAATCCTGCCTCTTCAATCAATAATAAATCATATTGAACTAATGAAGATTTGCACCAATATGAACCACCAAACAAACTTCTTTTATAAACTGCTAATAATATTGAAATCAAAACTAGTTCACCAGTACCGTAATCACTCATTGGAAAAGGAGGAACCATCGGTTCATTCAAACCAAAACTTTGACCTTGAATCCATGCAACACCTGTCACACAATCTGCAATTTGTTGCCAGCCAGCTTTAAAGGACCACTCTCCACTGAAACCAAAACAATTCTCAGATCCATAAATAAATCCTTTATTACGTTTGATTGCCAATTCTTTGAAATAATCTGGTCCATAACCTAATTTGATAAAAACATCAGTTCTATACCCATCAACAATAATATCAGCATCAAATACTAGATTTTCAAAGATATCACGATCTTTAGGATCTTTCAAGTTCAAATCAGTGGTATGTTTACCAAAATTAGTATCTAATTGGAAAAATGGAACGTCTGGTAAATTAGCACTAGTGATCTTCAAAACTTCCGCTCCATATTCTGCCAATAGTCGACCTATTGTTGGCCCAGCAATGACTCTACAAAGTTCAATGACTTTAAAGCCTTTCAAGATCTGTGGTTTTTGGCCATTATCATCACTTGACAATACATCAAAAGGAACACTAGCACTAGTTGACTCTAACTCTTCAATTTCCCAAACTGGCTGCTTTGAAATTGTTTGACCATGAGAAGTCTTCTTAAAGTCTTCATATTTCAAAGCTTCAACTCCTGCTTGTCTAAATTCAACAGTTTGTTTTTCTAATTCATCAACAGTAAATTTGGAGACAGCATTTTGAATAACTTCAATAACATCTTTATATTCTGTTAAGTCTGGTCTAAATGGCTCTAACCCAATCAACTCTAGCTGTTTGGAAGCTTCTAAAGAACCATGAATATGATAATACCTTTCATCTTTAGTCTGATATAGATTAGCAGACATTCTTCTATAAGTGATAGATTGTGCCTGATTTAAATCAGTATCTTTTAAAAATGCTTTAGCCTTTGGATCTAATTTAGTGAATCCATTGATTGATGATAGATAGGTACTAAATAAGAACATCAATGAATGTTGTAAATCAACAGTAGCTGACTCATCTGTTTTTTGTAATCTTTGATTGGAAATAACAATAGCTACTGAAGCTTCAATACCTTTCAAAGCAGAAATTAATTCAGCTTCTTTTAATTTACAAGGTAATATTAAATCATCTTCATTGGCAGGATTTGTGAAGTTGATCTGATTTGAGACTTTTTTAACTTCCTCAGGAATTTGTAATGAGGAATCATTCAATAAAGATTGGAAGATTCTTTTAACGTCTGACAATTGATCGAATGGCATTTTGAGATTAAGGAGTTTAGTAGAAGCTGAAGTTACTCATTATAATTTAGATTTTGTATTACTTATCTGGCAGCTCATCTCAGAGTGGAATTAGCATTTGTGTCAATTCCGCAACTATTTTTCAATTCCGTCAAAGTCATTAAACTTCTCCAGTTACTATACTTAAATCCACTAAATGAGATATCACCTCGAATATAAAAAGAATCTGAAAGGTTCAATTATTCAATTATCGTGAGTATTGCATCTAAGTATCAACAAGTACAGAAATGACTGAAGAGTTCACACACAATGTCATCGCCTCATTTGGCCCAAAGGCAACTCCAAGAGCTAGATTCGTTATCGGTAGATTAATACAACATCTACATGATTTCTCAAGAGAAATCTCTTTAACTACTGATGAATGGTTATATGGTGTTGAAATTTTGAATAAGATTGGTCAAATGTCAGATGAAAGAAGAAATGAAGGGATTCTAGTCTCTGATGTCCTTGGTTTAGAAAGTTTAGTCGATAGTATCACTCATAGCGCTGAAGATGTTGATAAGACTTCTAGTGCAATCATTGGTCCATTTTACAGAGAGAACTCTCCAGTCTACAAAAATGGTGAATCAATTATTCAAAAAGATGTTGGTGGTATTAAAAGTTTCGTCCAAGGTTACGTTACTGACTCCAATGGTTCTCCTTTACAAAATGCTAAAGTTGAAGTCTGGCATTGTGCTCCAAATGGTTTATATGAGCAACAGGACGATGATCAACCTGATTACAATTTAAGAGGTACTTTTTTCACTGATGAAAATGGCTATTACTCTTATGTTTGCTTGAAACCAACTTCTTATCCTATTCCTTTTGATGGTCCTGCTGGTTTATTGTTGCAATTTATGGATAGACATCCAAACAGACCAAGTCACATCCATTGGAGGGTATCAGCACCAGATTATCATAGTTTGATCACCCAAATTTACAGTGATGACGATCCTTATGTTGAAGATGATTCCGTCTTTGCAGTTAAAGAGGACTGTATCGTTTCATTCAAGCCAGTCGACACTGTTGCCAATAAAGAAGAACTAAAAAAGCAAAACATTGAAAAAGTTTTAACTTATAATATCAAATTAGCTACAGTTGAGGAGATGAAAATCTTTGAAGATAAAAATAAATTGAAACAACAAAAATTACAAAATGAACATCAAGCAAAGTATAACAAATTATATGGTGAAGAAGAAAACTTAAAGAACGGTGCCAAACATGACATTCACCATATTGAAAATGCCACCAGTAAGTTTTTGAATATTTGAGTATATATATATATATATATATATGTTGCGCTACTTTGAATAGTCAGGTATTCAGGATTTAGAATTATAATCTGTATTCAAATAGTCTGAAGTTCTATACAATAATTGCTATATAATTGTTAGGAAAAACTCTTCTTTAAATAGTTTTGAGAACATTTAATGAGCAATGTTTATTTGATAGCAACTTGGCAGAAAATAATAACATAAGCATAAAAATAATAATAAGTAATAATAAAATAGTTAAAAAGAAATAGCAATCAAAATAGTAAAACGTATCCTAGTACATATCATAACATCCCCGCCTTATTTTGATTATCAGTTCTTTTGCAATTATGGATGATTTCTGTAATATTCAGTGACTAAATCTGGTGTTGGCTTCTGTAATTCAAAATGATTTGAATTTTCAAGTATCTCCCTGTCAATGAATAAACCTCTTCCATAATATTGTAAACCTCTTCAAATGATTATCCAGTTTCTGAATTCGATTCTGTAAAATCAATAGGGTTTTAGCCATAATCGATTTCGAATCATGATAAAAATTTGACACTAAAATTTCCTCAGTTGGAAATCTTTCTTCTTCTAATGAGAGCTCAATTGAGGATGCTGGTTTGATTGTCTCAATTGGTGCATCTAACTCTAAATGATAATCAAAGTGAGCATTATCAGGAATTGAAGTAAATATAGTTGAAACTGATGATTTCACGTCATCTTCAATAACTGTTGTAAGTTTTGCGTCTTTGAATTCTCGAGTTTTTGAACCCTCGCTAACTTCAATATTTGCTTTACTAATGAGATCCAATCCAATGATCATCAAATCATCTTCATCATCAATAACCATGAACGTGTGACGATATTGTTTATTCTTATCGTCTATAATGAATGCTAAATTAACCAAAATATTAGCCTCTGTTCTAGAACCAATGACTGTCTTAATAACTCTAGTTGGATTTTCAACATCTTCAAAATGAATAGAATTAATTTGTCTCGACAAATTTTTCGATATCATTGATGTTTGTGCTCCAGAATCTAATAGTGCTTTCCATTGAATACCATTTTCAGATGTAATGAAACAGCTACGGTGATTCTTTAACGAGTTAGAATTCATCATGAATTGATTAATGACTGGTTGATCATTATCTTGATCCTTCTTAGATACAGATAAAACTTTCTGATCATTAGGTATTGACTGAGGTAGAGCTTTGTTGATTCCTTTAACTTTTGATTTATCCTTCCAATATGAGAAGTCTTTCTTCACTTGAATAACTGGTTCAATATCAATGTTTTTCAACAAATTGAGTAATTCATGGAAATCTTGATAATTTCCTTCCTCTAACAGTTGTTTGATAACAGTTTTATCGTGAATTGATAATCTTCTAAAAGAGCCAAATCCCACTAACCCATGAATAATATCTTTGATATTAGTTAGATTTAAATATTGCAACTTCATCATTTCATTGATAGTTCTCTTCCAAGTTTGAGTGTTAACAACTATTGGTAATTTACTCAAAACATCTTGGTCCTTTTCAATGAGAAATTTGATGTGTCTTTCAGTTAGTTTGAATGTTAAATAATATAAACGAAATTTTGCCATTGACACACAACGAATCGTTTCTAATTCCTTAATTAGCTTTGGATCAGATTCTATAGACATAGCTCTGAATATTGCATCGATTAAAGCGTTACAATCAAATACTTTCTCTTCTAAGGCTTCATTTATTCTTTCCAATGAACTTGATCTGTCATTGTTTAAAGTGAATGTCTTAATAAAGTATCTGATAATCTTAGACTGAAAAACAATATCATGTTTAGTCTCCTCTGTCTCCCCCTCTTGATCAATGTGAAGGTTCAGAAAATTGGAATCATTGAGATTATTGTTGGTGTTATAGACTTGAATAACTGGTTTGATGTTCTCTTTATCATGGATGATGACTTCTTTATTTCCTCTAAAGAAGAAAATCTTGACCAGGATTAAAATTGAACCAAAATAAACCAGTTGTTGAATTATCGATGGTAAATGACCGTAAAGATGATTTCCCCAAGATAAAAGTTTCAAAACCTTTGTGGTAATTTGCCAAAATTTGCTTAACAGTTTAGAAATTGCATCCACATGTGGGGTTGAATTCTCATAGAATGACTTCCAGTTGGTTTTAAATGCATTAAAAACTAAACTTGCATAATAAAAGACTAAGTAAAAGGTATTTGAATTAGTAGAAGTAGTATCCACAACAGTAGTATTACTTGTGGTATTACTTCCAAAGCAATGATAAAATAACCTTAAAATCGCTTTTGGTACGACCTCCATGTTGCGCTACTTTGAATAGTCAGGTATTCAGGATTTAGAATTATAATCTGTATTCAAATAGTCTGAAGTTCTATACAATAATTGCTATATAATTGTTAGGAAAAACTCTTCTTTAAATAGTTTTGAGAACATTTAATGAGCAATGTTTATTTGATAGCAACTTGGCAGAAAATAATAACATAAGCATAAAAATAATAATAAGTAATAATAAAATAGTTAAAAAGAAATAGCAATCAAAATAGTAAAACGTATCCTAGTACATATCATAACAATATATGGGTTATTTATTTATTATTTCAAGAGTAGAGAGTAAATCCATCAACCAGTACTATTTTGTTTTCTTTTTCAAGTATTAGCGTGTATTAAAATAATGCTTTCGGCGAAATATACAAGCAAACTATATAATAGCAATTGCTGATATTGCAAACACCAAATTTCAGTACTATACTGATTGATCATCAATATTCTGAAGTTCGAGTACCGTGAAGTGAGCAGTGATAACTCCGCTTTTCAGATAAAGTTTTGAGTCTCGAGTCTTGACACATTTTCTTAGTCCGGAGTGACCCCAGTACGAATTTCTCCGGGAATCGACTGTTCTCCAATTCCGATAACTAGTTACTACTAGTAGTACTAGTTCCGACTTCCGAGAACTCGAGCCCTGGCGCCCTGAGCTAAGTTCGGATAATTCCCCACATAATTAGCTGAGAAGATTTAGGTAAACAAAAAAACAATTCATGGTGATATATTCAAGCGTGTTTTTTCATCGTATATCGATATCAATAAATGCCCAAGAGAAGCAGGAAAAACACATCAAGAAGGAACGTATCAAAAGCTTGCTCCTTCTGTAAAGCACGTAAAAGAAAATGTGATGGTCAAAAGCCTTGTTCACTGTGTAGACAGAAAAATATAGATGGTGAATGTTGTTATGATGAATTAGATAGAAGATCAATAAGATTCAATAGCTTGAAAACTAATGGATCCAAAAATCAGAATGGAAACTTAGAAAGTTTCGCTACTGTCGCTGTTGCTGTTGCAAAAAGTAAGGAACCAAATAATAAAAATAGTGAGTTAAATATGGAATCAACTTTTCAAACACCAGATGAAATAAATATTGAAGCTCAATATGATGATGTTAACAGTGTTGATGATGATGATTCGGAGCTAAACAGTGATAGTGAATTTTCAGAAGATGGAATGTATACAACAACTCCATCAAATAATATTCAAATAGAGTCCAAATTATTAAATTTTGGTTTTGAGTCAAGTTCAAATTTAAAGGATGATGTAAATGAGTGGAAAGATAACAAAATTAATCAAAATGGGCCTACAAGATTACTTCATGATACTCAAGGTAACATAAGATTTATTGGAGAGTCCTCGCCACTATCTTTATTGAACCAAATAAGGCATATTTTCACCGAGATTGATCTTTCATTCCTATCAGATGATCCCACCATTTGTTCTAAAATTAATTTATCAAATTCAAGATTATTAAATGACCCAAAAAGATTTTCATCCTTTGACGCCCCAACTATGAAAGCATTTAACACAAGTAACGTTTTGGATCATTTACCAAATCAGACGGTGTGTGATCATTTTGTTGATCTATATTTACAGAATGAAAACCAATTGATTTACATATTTGATGATTCTTACTTTAAAGAGATTGTTAACTTAATTTATGAAAAGCCATTATTTGCATCATCCAAAAATCTCTGTCAATTATTTTTGACAATGGCAATTGGTTTAACTCATTCAATGTCAATTCATCCAGATTTAAACATAAATAAAAACTTGAATCCTGAAATTTATTTCGATTGTGCAATGTCTTTATTGAATAATAACTTGAATTATAATGATGGAGGGAGTCTTTGGATAGTGGAAAGTTACCTTCTAATAGCATGCTACTTCCAGCTAACATCAAGAAGAAATGCATGTTGGTTGAATTTGGGTCATGGAATTAGAGTGGCAGAGTCACTAGGTTTAAATAGAAAGAAGGCAAATGATTCCTATAAAGATAAAACATATTCATTACATAGAAGAAAGCTATGGAGAAGCTTATACATTTTAGATAGAGTGACCTCAATTAATCTTGGAAGACCTTTAACGATTAATAACTGCTCATGGGACGAAAAAAATTTGTTAGTTCTAGATAAAGAATATAGTTTTGGTTCATTAAAATCAAGCTGTGAAATCTATTTAGCAAACCTATCAATATTGAATGGCAAGATTTATGAATTCATATATTATTCTGAAAAAATTGAACCTCATATTGCTTATAAATTAGCAATGGATTTAAACATGTGGTCATCTGAATTGCCAAACCAGTTGAAAGCAACCAATATGTTCAATTATAAGAAGATTGAGGATATACCGGATGGAAGATTTCATTACTTGCCAATGTTATTTATGCATTTGATTTATTTGAATGGCGTTGGATTATTATCAAGACCATTTTTCCATTTTTATTACACAACAAATATTGAAAAATTAGTTACTCATTTAAAATCTAATAATCCTAATTTCTTGTTACCTGAAGAGAATCCTAACTCAATGGTTAAAATATTTGCAGATTCATGTATTAATTCAGCAATTTTCAGTATTAAATTCTGTTCTTATTATTTGAAAAATAGAATTCATCCTAATAAACCATCAATTTTCATCAATAACGTTTTCAATTCTGGTTTAATCATTGGATTAACATTGTTGTATGATGTTATTAATTTAATTCAAGCTTCAACTAAGATATGTCCAGAAGAAAAGATTCAAGAGATTTCAAATGAGTTTAATTTCCATATGAAGACAATGAAAGTCTCGATTTTAATACTGAAAGACTACTCAACAAATGACTCATTTGCTTTAAGATATAAGGAACTGTTAGCGGATATAATTAACTCAATTGAAAACTTATTAAAGTGTTCTCTGAAAGCAATTGATGAATCAAGAACAAATGAAGAATTAGATTGGAACTCTTTTCCAATTGCGAATAATATTGATACAAATTCTACAAATAATGATTTAAATGATACTTCTGTGCAAAATATTGGCATTTTGATAGATAATATTGAAAGCTTACCAGCTGTTAAATCACCTGAATTTACGTTTCCTGAAGGTGACATGCTTTATAAAGGGAGCCTGTTCCATAATTTTAGCAATACAGATACTCATAGCAATATTAATGACTATCAGAATACTAATACTAATATGGATACCAATAATGATGACGATGAAAATGAGAATACTGAATATTTTGATGAATTATCTTTACTTAATTCATTCATGATGAATTTGAAAGAAACAGAAGAAGTATGGAAATTCTAAATTTAGAACTGTATTATAATGAACTTTACGTATTTATTTGATAAAAATGCTCAACCTGTACTGTTTAATTATGTAAATATTCATTCTTAAAAAGTTTTCAAATTATCAGAGATTTCAAAATCAACCTCAGTTATAGATTTAACTTCTTCAACAGTAGTATTTTCTGCAATTTCAATCAACTTCAAATGATGATTATTAATAACATCAAATACAGCAAGATCTGTTATGATTCTAGAGACACAATTCTGACCAGTCAATGGGAAGGAACAAGTTTTCAAAATTTTTGGTTTGTTCTTTTTATCAACATGTTCAGTTAACACAACGACTTTCGTTGCCTTTGGATTAGATACTAAGTCCATCGCACCACCAATTCCTCTTACTTTACCAGGTAAACCCCAATTCGCTAAATCACCAGTTTCGGAAACTTGAAGAGCACCTAACATAGTCAAAGTGATTTTACCACCTCTAATCATTGAAAAACTTTCATCAGAACCAAATAAGGAAGCACCTTTGATTAAGGTAACTGTTTCCTTACCCGAATTAATCAAATCAGCATCTTCTTCGCCTTTTTTAGGATGAGGACCCATACCTAAGATCCCATTTTCTGATTGAAGTAAAACGTTTAGGCTTGGATCTAGGTAAGCAACTGAAAGATTTGGTAATCCGATACCTAAATTAGCAACGCTATTTGGCTCAAATTCTTTCGCTGCTCTCTTAGCAATTCTTATTCTTTTCAATTGTGATTCAGTCTTGGGGGTATCATTATCATCTTTTTTATCTTCACTGAACTTTAAAATTTCAATGTCTTTAGGAGCTGTTGATTGGATAACCTTATGAACATAAAGTGATGGTAAATGGATGTCTTCTGGTGCAATATCTCCTGGTTCAACAATATTTTCAGCTTCAACTATGACTAATTTTGCGTTTCTACCGAATGCTGAGTTAAAGTTTCTAGATGCACCTTTAAACCAACAATTACCTAAAGTATCAGCTTTATAAGCCTTAACAAAAGCAACATCAGCAAATATACTTTCTTCAAGCAAGAACTTTCTATCTCCAAATTGTCTAACCTCTTTAGGTTTAGTAGTCTTAACAACTGCACCTTTATCGTCGTATCTGATGGGTAGTTTACCTTCTTCTAACCAAGTACCAACCCCAGTAGCTGTATAAAAAGCTGGAATACCAGCAGCACCAGCGCGAACTTTCTCAACTAGAGTCCCTTGTGGAGTGATTTCCAAATCTAATTTACCATCAAGGTACATTCTTTCAAACGTTTTATTTGAGCCAATGAAACTTGAGACCATCTTAATAATTTGACCACTTTCTAATAATTTTGAAAGTCCTCTATGGTCTAAACCTGCGTTATTTGAGACAGCAACAATGTTTTGAACTTCACTCTTTTTCAATAAAGCATCAATTAAAGTCTCTGGAACACCTGAAAGCCCAAATCCACCAGATACTAAAGTTATATCAGTTTGAATTTCTTTAACAGCTTCATCTGCAGAAGCAATCACTTTTGAATAAGAAGAAGCATTTCTTCTAAATAATGGCTGAATAGCTCTTCTTAAAGTCGAATAGAACATCTTCTAGTACTCTAGAGTCTACATCATCTTCAATAGATCTGATAATGAGACCTCGAGGCCCTTTTATAATCTCATCGCTTTGTGCCTTTTCCGATTTACAGTAATTCCGCCTGGGGAAGACAATTTAAGCAGTGGAAATACCTACAAGGAGAAAGTCATAAAGAATGATGAAAATCTAAATGTTTAAAAGGAAGATCAGATCCACTTCAAGCATCAGGATGATCTCCAGTAATATCATTCACTAGCTATCCAACAATGACTTCCAGATTACTAGCAAAATCTCCAAAAGATATCGTTATTTTAAGTGCTTTAAGAACTCCAATCACAAAGGCTAAGAAAGGTGGTTTAGCATCTCTTTATCCTGAAGAATTACTATATCAAGTATTGAAAGGCATAGTTGATCGTTCTAAAATAGAGCCTAAGCTAATTGATGAAGTCATTATCGGGACTGTTTTACAAACTTTATGTGGTCAAAAAGCCAGTGCTCTTGCTGTTAAAGCTGCTGGATTCCCGATTCAAACTACAGTGAGTACAGTCAATAGACAATGTGCTTCCTCTGCTCAGGCTGTCAGTTACTGTTCCTCGCTATTACGCTCTGGTGATGTGAACTTCACAATTGCAGCAGGTGTTGAATCAATGACCCATGATTATTTCCCACATAGAGGTATTCCAACAAGAATTTATGAACCGTTTAGAGAACAAGTTGTGGATGAAGCTAAAAATGTTTTAATGCCAATGGGTATCACTTCAGAGAACGTTGCTAAAAAATATGGTATAAGTCGTGAAGATCAAGATGAATTCGCATTAAACTCCCAGCAAAAGGCTGCTAAAGCCTCTGAATCTGGTCACTTTTTGAAAGAGATAATTCCAATCCAATCAAGAACCTTAGAAGAAGATCATAAACCAATTGAAATCAAAAAAGATGATGGAATTAGAGGCAGTGTCACTTTAGAAAAACTTGCCAAATTAGCACCAGCATTCACACCAACTGGTACAACCACTGCAGGTAATGCATCCCAAATTAGTGATGGTGCTAGTGCAGTTATCTTAACAACTAGAGAATTTGCTGAACAGCACAATTATAAACCAATTGCTAGGTTTATTGGAAGTTCAGTTGCAGGTGTTGAAAGCAGTTTGATGGGTATTGGACCTGCAATTGCGATTCCAAAACTATTAAATAGATTCTCAATTGATGAAAATGATATTGATATCTTTGAGTTAAATGAAGCATTTGCATCTCAATCACTACATGTTATTAGAGAATTAGGATTGGATATCTCAAAAGTTAATCCATATGGTGGTGGTATTGCTTTAGGACATCCATTGGGTGCTACAGGTGGTCGTTTGATCGCTACTTTGATCAACGGTTTAAAAACTCAAGATAAACAGCTAGGAATTGTTTCGATGTGTACTAGTACAGGTCAAGGTTACGCCTGCTTGATTGCAAATGAATGAAGTCAGAAGTTGGTAGTTCTGAAAAATATATAAATGGGAATATAAATCAGTTAACAACCCAACTGTATGGTGTATATTGGCCGTAGCCTTCAATTTGGTACTCCAGGTACTAAATTACAACAAGTAGAGTAACGATGGTTGAATGATCCTGATGAAATGATTACGACCATCACTATTAGATTTAGATCCATGATAATGGTTGGAGCTTGATGATTGGTCATTATCTTTTTCGAAATTCATGGTCATCTCATGAATAAATATTATGATGATCATAAATCGCCGACAATGTCCACAATACTAATTGTGGTTGTGAACACTCGTCTTACTTGTTTGTTACTCTAGTAACGAATATTTTTGACTCCAGTAAGATGTTTAATGTTTACAACCAAAACTCTTGTATAGATATATATATAATACCACAACACGACGACTATGCCATCTTCACCAAAGAGAAAAAGACTAAATAGTGAGCAAAAGAACTTCACGTGTGATTTTCCTGGCTGTTTTGAAATCATTCAGTAGAAAAGACCATTTGAAGAGACATCAATTGAATCATGATGATAACGTTGAAGAACATGAATGTGAAGAATGAGGTAGAAAATTCAGAAGGGAAGACGTTGAAAAACAGCACTACTTGAGACATCACAGAAATGAGCAGAATGAGAAGGAAATTAGGGATCTGATGAACCTTTCTGAGCAAGTCCATGATTCTGAAGAAACAACCAGATGGATGGCATCAAATGATTTATTACTCAATATCAATGATAATATTTTCCAGCCTCTTGACGCAAATGATACTGATTTGTTGAATTTGGTAGATCTTGCTGATTATCTTAATAGATCAGAGTTGAACTTTGAACCGTTTCTGAACTCTGCATTGGATGAATTATTAGAATCAGATCTTGCAAATATTCCAACATTTGATACAAATAACACATTAATAACTCAAGATATCAAAAGAGAGGTGCTGAAACTAGTGCCCAATATTCAAACTTGTAAAGACTTCAACTCATATGGACTAGAAATATGCTTGAATAATTATTGAGATATTTTCCATGTTCAGTATCCAATCTTACATAAACCATCGTTCACTACAATATCAACTCCTCCAATACTATTATTAGCAATGATGATGATGGGAGCTTGCTTATCTTACTCGATGGAAGAGAATTCATTACAAGAACCAATAAATTTAGCTATTAGAATAGGAGAAGTTTTAAGGTGGATAATCTTTTCATATAGAAGTCCTGGAGTTTCAGAACCGTGGGAATTACAAAGTTTACTGATTCTTGAAGTCTTTGAAAAACATTGTTCAACAAGGGATTTACATGAAGGATCCTCAGTTCATCAAGCTGCTAAAATTGAAATAATGAAAAGAAGTACTTTACTAGGTGGTGATCCTCATGCGACTTCATCAAAGTCAATAACCGATTTAGAAGGTCAAAATAAAGATTTGTTGAATAGATGGATCAGAGCTGAATCAATGAAGCGTTGTGCTTCAATGGCGTTTTGTTTTGATTTAGATAGTACCATAATATCAGGACATCAATCTACTTTGTTTGTTAATAAGTTAAGACTATTGAATTACCAAAAACACCAAATTTAGTGATTACAGATTTGAAAAAATCTTTAAAAGGTGAAGTTATTCAAACTACATCATTTGGGAAAAGGGTTATGCTAAATTCATTAGTTTCATTGATGATTCAGTTTGAACAAAAGGATGAAACTACGGTGATGATTTCAAATAATTATTTATCAGGAACAAACATTTTAAAGAATTTATGGGGAGACAAAATTTCATATGCTTTAGATGCTTGGAAATTTAACGTTAATGAAGGTAATTGTTGTGATATTGATAATTCATTAGTTGAGCTACATTATAGAAAATCTAACCTGATAACGAAATATTTTGATTTGAATGATACAAGATGTAAATATTCAACTTATCATGTGGCTCAAATTAGATTGAGAGTCGTTAATCATGATATGTTAACATATGCTGGAGTTTTATTTAGAATTAGTGTTAAAGTTGATTTAACAGACTATAAAAACGTTGAACAAAGATTAACATTATGGTCAGATTCAATTGATGGTAGAATTTCCGTTATTCGTGCATATATGTGTTTGATTGAATGTTTATCAAACGTTGAAGAGAGCTTGATCGATTATAAGCCAGAAACAGATTCAATGCCAGAAAGAAAACATGTTGTTATTTGCTTCGTCATTGATTATATGGTCTTATAATTTCATCAAAAGGGGTCAAGAAAGTGATATTTCAAATAATTATCAAGGTGGACCTATTTATTTTAAAGAAACTGGATTTGATTATTTTTTAAGAGTTAAAAAGGAATTAGATGAATAAATCCTCTTTTGAATACCATGTCAGTATTAAAAGATGTGCAATGAAATTAGAAAACACTGGAAATTTAAATAACATTGCTTGTTTGATGAATATACTTGCAAAGCGTTATGAGAATTGCTTTTGGGAATTAGGTAGAGAATATTCAAGATTATTAACTCATTGTACAGAGAGATCACTTGGTAAAAAGGATATATTTTGTTTAAACATGTATGATGTCGAAACACTACAACTATAATATATAATGAATGATAATGAACTATACATCTAGAACTATTTCGTTTAAGCATGACGTTCAGTTATGTCTGGTCTATTTTCAAACTTGACTTTATTTCTTAAAATACCAATATTTTCAATATCTAATTCAACAACACATCACCTTCTTTCAAATATGGAGATGGATCTAAACCAACAGCAACACCAGATGGAGTACCTGTTAAAATAATTCCACCAGATAATAAAGTGGTACCAATTGACATTAAAAGCAACGATTTCAAAACAATTGAAAATCTTATGTGTTTAATGATTGTCTTGTAATACCATTAACTCTTGTTGCAATGTTCAAATTATCAGTAATTGGTAGATTAACAATAGCGGGACCCAATGGAGCAAATGTATTAAATGATTTACCAATACTGAATTGAGTACCACCTCTTTCCATTTGCCATGTTCTTTGACAGACATCATTTCCGATAGTATAGCCAAGGAGATATCTATGTGCATCTTCAGCAAGAATATCTCTACATTCTTTAACAATGACAATAGTCAATTCAACTTCATAATCGATTTTACCTGGAGCCATTTGACAAGCTGCAGGAACGACAATTGGATCAGATGGACCAATTAAAGCGGTTTTAGCTTTGAAGAATAAGACTGGATACTTAAAAGTTTCCATTTTGATCTCAATAGCATGTTTAGTGTAATTCATACCAACATATCTAATTGACTTGATCTTATCTGATGATAATGGAGTTAATGATTTCTTATTTCTGTCTACTTTAATAGTGATTTCATAAGTGTTGAAGATATCACCTTCTATGACTTTAGCTGTTTCTGCTTTATAAACATCGGTTTCTCCCTCTGGTAATATAGCATCACCATAGATGATATCTCCATTGTGGTTTTCAAATCTAGCTAATCTCTGAAATACATTTAGTTAGTCGCTAATTATGGAACTGAAAACCATTTAATAAATCACTTACGGTATATTGTATTTAGCTACACACCTTCACAATAAGGTAAAAAACCATGTTTGCAATGTTTGATATTCTTATACGTCCTCCAACTCAGTCATATATTTGTTGTTCGATGGGGCAGATAGTGGTTTCAATATTCGATTGATAAGAGATATGGATGACGGTAATTGAGGGAATCTATCATCTGATTCTTTATGAGTTATGGGGGATTTTCTCTTATCGTGTTTATAGCTTGAGGTTATTTAATTGAAAGAACTTATAAATTAAGTGACAGATATTTAACTAACTGAACGAAAGTTTTGTGTGAATATCGAAATTGTTATTATTGAATTTAAGTCTCTATCATACCAAATCATCTACAGTCAGAGTATATAGTACAAAGAATACCTCTATTTATAATTTTTATAGAATATATATAATCAAGATTCAATAATCTTTAAAAACAAATAATCATGCCCATTTTCCTAAGAAAGACATCAAAATCATTCCCACGATCATTGCCGCCAATGCACAACAAGTAGTTATTTTCCCGCTATGAGCCAAAGGACCATAGACCCAATCACCAGCCCACATTTCAACCAAACCGGTCCATATCAAGACCCCTGCTGAGAATGAGTCTAATGTACCCATTGCTATTAAAGTTGATTTATCATTCCCGTTGAATTTTGATAACACACCAATACCAATAGCCATACCAATTGGAGTTATGATTGAAAAAATCCCACTCATTACTAATTTTATTAACATTGAAGTGTTTTTCAGTTCTGAGATTCTTGATCCTAATGCTAAACCTTCAAAGAATTGATGGAATACAATAACGATGAATAATGTAATGAATGCAGAATCACCAGCAACGACTAATGTAAGACCAATTAAAATACTATGGAAAACAATACCACATTCCATTGTCACAACACTGGTGTTGTTGTTTGCTGGTGGAGTTAAATGGGTGACTTCAGCTTCATGATCGAGTTGAGTTGTGGCTTCGATAGCTTCTTTATCGACTGAATCTGATTCAAGAGTTACGTTTCCTGCACTATTATGATGATGAGATCCAAATAGTCTATGACCGACATATTCAATAATGAACGCTAAGAAGATCCCTGCCATTGTGATTGCTGCACCAGTTGCTTCGTATTTCAAACCGGTAAGACATTCATTACTCCACATTAATTCAGCATGAGTAATTAAATGAACAAAACAAGTTGATATTATAACACCAGTACCAAAATTTTTCAAGATTATGAATATTAAAGAATCAGTTGATATTTTGAAAAATCTATTAATTACGATTGGACCAAGGACACCTAATGCAGAAGTAACTAAAATGACGAACAATAAACCAATTCTTAATCTTATGTTATATTTACGATCAGTTCCCTCACAAGTAACTTCCTTTGAACCACCACCACCAACACAATGTTCAACACCTGCATGGAAATGACAATGTTGGCCTTCAGATGATTCAGATTCTAAATCTGAAGATTCTGTCTCTTCTAATGAAAATAAAACCTCTTCACCAGTGGCATCTAAACAAAAGGTTTCAGTTGCACCATGAACATGACATCCTGTATATTCAGTTGCAATACCTTCAGTTGAAGTAGTGACACCAACAACGCTACCTTCATTACCTTGACCATCGATACAAAATTGGATAGTTTCATGGAAATGACAACCAGTGATGGCAGTCGTTTGATAAGTTGCTGCAGCACTTAGTACTGATGAAGTCGATGAGGCTTGTAAATATAAATTAGTGGTTGTAGTTAAAGCCAGAGCTGTGGTGGCAGGGCCAGCTAGAGCAGTATTTGTTGTTCTTGTTCTTGAAGGATAAACAGTCAATGTGGTTTGGGCATTAGCAACAGCCAATAAGAAAGGGATTAATGATGCTAAATGCATGATGTTTAGATGATTGTTTCAGATATAATTAATAGGCCTTGTAAATTCAAGGTAATTGATAGTTTATATATGAAATATAAGCGTATTTAAAATGTAACCTATGTGGTGATGGCAGTAGGGGATATTCGATACTGTACAATAAAGACATAATAAATTGAATAAATATGAACCCTCAAGAATTATCAAGACTTTTTTCCATTGTGCGTTGCCAAGTTGATGTTAATTTTTTAGTACTTTGGTGGTTATTATGAGGTGAGGATTTGGTGGTTTTTTGTATATTGGAGGGCTTTGTGAGTGTATTGAAGTAGCTCTAGTGGTGGTGGTTGAACTGTACTTTTACTCGCTATTTGATTCATCTACTCGTTCTAATTCAAAGGCGATGGCTAAACCATTAAGGGTCCTTCAAATTGTGTCATTTTAAACTCCGATGCAAATAAAATTCAACCGTTCAGGTTAAACTGAAAAAAATAGAGTGAAAAAACTACAAGGGTCCATCAAATTATCAACAATCACAATTTTCTTATGGGGGAAACTGTTCTCAGGGTACACTCCGGTACTTAGCACCACTTCCAGGGTTCTAATAACTGAGCCTATTGCGGTCAAATTACCTTTTACTGACTCTGAATACATTGCATGAGTAACCAATCAATGATAATGAAATGGATTAGACCATTACATTTAGTAACTATAGCAGTTATCTTGGTATTTAGACATATTGGTGCTCAAGATGATAATTGCAACGTGCAGATTTGTATATAAACTGAGTAATGGATCTCCAAATCATCAACTAATTCAATCACATCAAGTTCAAAAAACACAATGAAATTCTTATTATCTACAATCGTTTCACTAGCTCCAGTTTTAGCACAAACAGTAGTCGAATCAGTTACTGAAGAGTATCAATGGGATGCCAAATGGAATAAAGATATTCAAATCCATTCATCTTGTAACAGATCTCAATATAATCAACTTTATGAAGCATGGGAAGAGACCAAATTATTAGCACAACATGCCAAAGATCATGCTTCATTATATGGTAGTGATTCTGAAATTTTTGCAAAATGGTTTGGTAATGATACTGGTAACGCAGAAGTCGTTGGTTGGTTTGATAATGTTATAAATCAAGATAAAACCGGTGTTTTATTCAGATGTGATGATATTGATGAAAATTGTCATCAAGACGGTTGGGCAGGTCATTGGAGAGGTGAAAATGCAACTGATGAAACTGTTATTTGTGATTTAAGTTACATTTCAAGACAAAGATTAAGTCAAGTTTGTACTCAAGGTTGGACTGTTTCTGGTGGTAAAAATACTCAATATTGGGCAAGTGATTTATTACATAGATTATGGCACACTTCCGTCCTTGGTCAAGGTTTAGTTGATCATTACGCTGATAGTTATGAGGAATGTTTGGAATTAGCTGAAACTAACCCAGAAGAAGCTGTTATGAATAGTGCAACTTTAAGATTTTATGCTTTAGATGCTTGGGGTTATGATATTGCTGTTCCAGGTGAAGGTTGTGCTGGTGATGGTGAACATCACGATCACGACGATCATGATCACGCTACTGGTACCACTTCCACTGGTGCTTCAACTACTACCACTGGTGGTACCGAATGTCACACCCATTCCAATGGAGATGTTCATTGTTCATAGAGATAAAGTGATACAATATATGTTTTTTTTAGATTGAGCCAACAATTGTAAGTAAAGCCAACAGACTGATTGAGAAGACACTCTAAAGCCTACCCTGCTCGGCCCATTGACAGAACACTCTTCAAGGCCTCATAAATCATCCGATCTGAAGAGGAATGTGTCACAATTCCCGGGGCTCCCTAACCAATGAGTGCCGGGAATTATCATCAACACTCATAAATCCACTGCTTTGAATGCTATTTGCTCCAAAATTGCTGCTGGATCCCACTCACTCTACTCTCTGGACGCTCCCTCCATCAACAGTATCAACCAGCTGCTCAAACCCAACGTTCTTGCGGCTCCCACCACTCACTCACCCTTAAAGCCGATTATCGCCGCCATATCCAACATTTGAAATCTGTTGGGAAGAAATCGTTACGCGCCACAAAAATCGAAGTTTTTCAAAATTCTTTTTTAAGTGTCAGATATATTTCTATTTAAATTGTTCTTTAATTCTTTCATTTCAACCTTCTAGCTTTAAATCCCATTCAGTCATCATGGAATTAGAAAAAGTCGACGTCCTTGAGGCAAACATCATCGCTGCCGGTACAAACAAGAAGACTGCCAGAATCGTCAACGGTTTAGGTGGTTTGATGGGTTCAAAGGAAATCACTTCACCTCATTTTGATGAGAATGCAACTCCTTCAAATGAAGATATTCTTGCTAAAGATAAAGCTGAAGCTGAAAAATACAAAAATCATAAACATATATCTGAACAACCATGGACGTTAAATAACTGGCATCAACACATCAATTGGTTAAACGTTGTATTGGTGTTGGGAATCCCATTGTTTGGTTGTTATTTAGCCACTGGTACTCCATTGAAATTATCCACTGCAATCACTGCTGTCATCTTGTATGCCTTCTCAGGGATCTCCATCACTGCCGGTTATCACAGACATTGGTCTCATAGAGCTTATGATGCTAAATTACCAATGAAATTATTCTTTGCTGCCTTTGGTGCTGCTGCTGTTGAAGGTTCCATTAAATGGTGGGGTCATTCTCATAGAATCCATCATAGATACACTGATACCAGTAGAGATCCATATGATGCTAGAAAGGGGTTCTGGTATTCTCATTTCGGTTGGATGATGGTTAAACCAAATCCAAAATTTAAGGCAAGAGCTGATATTTCGGATTTAATTGACGATTGGGTTGTTAGATTCCAGCATAGACACTATTTATCCATTATGTTGTTCATGTCTTATATTTTCCCATGTTTACTATGTGGTTTCTTCTTCAATGATTATAAAGGTGGGTTTGTTTATGCTGGTATCTTAAGAGCTGCTTTCATCCAACAAGCCACTTTCTGTGTTAACTCATTGGCCCATTGGATCGGTGTTCAACCTTTCGATGATAAAAGAACTCCAAGAGATCATTACATTACTGCTCTAGTTACCTTTGGTGAAGGTTATCATAATTTCCATCATGAATTCCCATCTGATTATAGAAATGCTATCAAATGGTATCAATACGATCCAACTAAAGTTTTGATTTGGGCTTGTTCAAAAGTTGGTTTAGCTTATAATTTGAAAACTTTTTCACAAAATGCCATTGAACAAGGTCTTGTTCAACAACAACAAAAGAAATTAGATAGATTAAGATCAACTTTGAATTGGGGTACTCCATTAACTAATTTACCAGTTTGGGACAAATCCGAATTCTTAGAAAATTCAAAAGAACATTCAGGTTACGTTATTATAAATGGTATTGTTCATGATGTTTCAGGTTATATTTCAGATCATCCAGGTGGTGAACCATTATTAAGAACCTCTATTGGTAAAGATGCTACAAGAGCCTTCAATGGTGGTGTTTATAGTCATTCTAATGCTGCCCATAATTTATTGGCTACCATGAGAGTTGCAGTGATTAAAGATTCTTCAGCAACTAGAAGAGTCAATGATCCAAGTGCTGGAATCAATGCTAAAAAAATGGATTAATGATTTGAAATATTGGAAAAAATATTAAAAAAAGGTTTTATTTCGTTTAAAAAAGCAGAAAAAAAAAAAACAAGAATGATGAGATTGATGAGATCTTTTCATATTATATTTATTTATACATTTTACTTTAATAAGTAAACGTGGTTATTGGGGAGTTTTCAAGATATTTTTGTAGTGTTTGTGTCATTTCTTGATGTAGTAATAATATTGGTATGATGGTTTTGTGTTTTGTGTCATAAAATTGTGATAATTGACCTCAAATTGGGTCGAATTAAATAGAATTGAACACAAAAATGATGAAAATCACAAAATCCCATAATTTAAATTTTGGGTATTAATTAACCTCTGATGCATATCAGGAGAAAAAAGCAAAATTTATGAAAATCAAAATGGATCCCTATCTATAAATCTTTTATTATACAAACAGGCCAAAATAACTGCTTCTTTTCCCTCAATTCACACACCATTGCTCAATTGATACATACTATACATTATAAACACCCTTTGAAGTCGTAAATCATGGTCAGAAGAACACAATCAAGGGCAGATCTATCTGGTTTGACACTGGAAGAGAAAAGACTTGAAGAAGATCGTAAAAGGGAGAAATACTGGCGTCGTTGGGGCCCTTACTTAAGTGAACGTCAATGGGGTGCCGTTCGTGAAGATTACTCGTTTGATGGTAATGCATGGGAATCATTCACTTTTGATCAATCAAGATCAAGAACTTATCGCTGGGGTGAAGATGGTCTTTGTGGTGTTAGTGATAACAAACAGTTGCTATGTTTCTCATTGGCGTTATGGAATGAGAATGATGATATCTTGAAAGAGAAGTTGTATGGGTTGACTGGTCCTCAGGGGAATCATGGTGAAGATGTTAAAGAATTATATTATTACGTTGATAATACTCCAACTCATTCATATATGAAATATTTATATAAATATCCTCAAAATAAATTCCCATATGAAGATTTACTAAAGACTAATGGTGAAAGATCAAGATTGGAATGTGAATATGAATTAAATGATACTGGAATTTTTGATAATAATGAATATTTCGATATTGTTTTCGAAATGGCTAAAGAAGATGATGAAGAGTTGTATTTTAGAATCACAGCATATAATAGATCTGATAATCCTGCTCCATTACATATCTTACCTCAAATATTTTATAGAAATACTTGGGCTTGGGGAAGAGATGATTATAAACCAAATTTATCCCAAATTGATGAAAATTCAATCAAAGTTGATCATAAAAAATTTGGTGATGGTAGAAAAATCATATTTGCTCCATCTCCTGGTTTAACTGAAAATCATCCAGATATTGAACCTGAATTAATTTTCACCAATAATGAATCAAATTTAGAAAAATTATATGATCAACCAAATCAATCTGAATATGTTAAAGATGCATTCCATGAATATATCGTCAATGAACAAAATGATGTCATTAATCCTGAATTACAAGGTACTAAGGCAGGTGCTTGGTTTATCTTTGATGATGAAGGTGGTGTTCCACCAGGTGATTATGTTACAATTCGTTATAAGTTCACTAAAAAAAATGAAAATTCATTTTCAGAACAAGAGTTTGATCAAATGTTTAATAAACGTCAAAATGAAGCTGATAATTTCTATTGGAGAATTTCACCATTACCAGTCTCTGATGAATTAAGACAAATTCAAAGACAAGCATTTGCTGGGATGTTATGGACAAAGCAATTTTATCATTTTATTCAAGAAGAATGGTTCTTTGGTGATCCAATTTTACCAAAAGCTTCATCAAATAGAGGAAATGGTAGAAATAAAGAATGGAAACATATGTACATTAATGATGTTTTATCATTTTGTGATAAGTTTGAATATAGTTTCTTTGCAGCTTGGGATACTGCTTTCCATTGTATTCCATTAGCTTTAATTGATCCAGATTTCGCTAAAAAGCAATTAGATTTATTAACAAGAGAATGGTATATGCATCCAAATGGTCAAATTCCAGCTTATGAATGGAATTTTTCAGATGTTAATCCTCCTGTTCATGCTTGGTCTGTTTTCAGAGTTTATAAATTAGAAAGAAAATTATATGGTAGAACTGATGAAGAATTTTTAGAAAGAGTTTTCCAAAAATTATTATTAAATTTCACTTGGTGGGTTAATAGAAAAGATACCGATGGTAATAATGTCTTTGAAGGTGGATTTTTAGGATTAGATAACATCGGTATTTTTAATAGATCTGAACCTTTACCAACTGGTGGGAGATTAGAACAAGCTGATTCAACTGCATGGATGGCATTTTTTTCATTACAAATGCTAAATATCGCTTTAGAATTAGCTAAAAAGAGACCAGTTTATGAAGACATTGCATCTAAATTCTTTGAACATTTCTTATTAATTTCTGATGCAATGACATTTAAAAATGAAAATGATGAAGTTTCAGAATCTTTATGGAATGAAGATGATGGATTTTATTATGATGCTATTACATGGGAAGGTGGTAGAAAACAACAATTACCAATCAGATCTTTAGTTGGTTTAATTCCATTATATGCTTCATTAACTTTAGAACCTCAATTACTAGAAAAATTCCCAAGTTTTAAAAAAAGAATGGATTGGTTTATTGAAAATAAATCAAAAGTTGCTAGTAGAAACATTGCATCAATGAAACAAAAGGGTGTTGGTGAAAGAATCTTATTAGCTTTAGTCAATGAAGATAGATTAAAGGCAATCTTAACCAAGATGTTGGATGAAGATGAATTTTTATCAAGTTATGGTATTAGATCATTATCAAAATATCATAAAGATCATCCATATACTTGGAATGTTGATGATTATCAGTATAATATCAGTTATTTGCCAGGAGAATCAGACTCTGGATTATTTGGTGGTAATTCTAATTGGAGAGGACCAATTTGGTTTCCAACTAATTTCCTTCTAGTTGAATCATTACAAAGATTCTTTTTATATTATGGTACAAGTTTTAAAATGGAATGCCCAACAGGATCAGGAAATTTAATGAATTTAGCACAAATTGCAGAATTTATTCAGCATCGTTTAATTAATTTATTTAGATATGATGAAAAATTACAAAAAAGACCAAATAATGGTGAATTTTCAAAAGCTTCGAATGATGAATTTTTCAAAGATTTAGTCTTGTCTTACGAATATTTTGATGGTGATACAGGTAGAGGTTTAGGTGCATCTCATCAAAGTGGTTGGACTGGATTAGTTGCTAAATTGATTCATGATACAGGTATAACACTATCTAAAAGTACTAAATTAAATAGTTTACCATCTGGTTTAGATCTTGATCAAAATTCAAGTAATTCATATGCTCCAAAATCTGGTCCATTTCCTGGATTTTTACAACGTCGTTGTTCAACTAAATCATTTTTAACTCTGACTACAGAAGTTCTAGAATTAGATGAAGAAGAATCTAAAAATTTATCACTGAATTTGAAATCAAAACAAGGTAATTCAATTGGTTCAGCTCTTTCTAGAGTCTCTACAATCAAGAGTAGTTTATCTTCAGATGATGAAGATGATGAAAAATTATTGATTGAGCAGATTAGAAATGCAATTACTAGATTTACTACCAATGATAGTAATCGTGATGGTGATGATGATGCGGATGGTGATGGTGTTTCTAGTGATGAATTAGAAACTCATGCTACTTGATTTGTTTCTAGAGGTGTTTTTTTATGGTGTGTGTTTGTTTTTTTTACATTTTCTTATCATTCTTGAAAAACAAAAAAACTTGTTGTTTAGATAGTTATATATCGGTCTTATTTATATTACATATTATTATTAGTTACTTACATCTTGTAAAAGACTTACTCATTTACTACTCATTAACAAAAAAAAACACGTACAAACTTATAAAGTTAAACTTATCACCAAAACTTACTAGCAATGACCAATAATATCAATAGAATCAAAACACCAATAATGGCATAACTAATAAACTTATTCATTGCCATTCTTCTAGTCATACTTTTCAAAGTTTGAATACTTCTATCAACGTACCCATCAGCTTCAAACAATGTCTGTCTTGAATTATTCAACTGTTCACGCTGTGATCTTAAATCCAACATGATATTAGCACCGATCTGTTCAGTCTCATTAGCGATCCTTGATGATTCACGTAATCTATCACTCGTTCTTTCTAATGCTGCATTTGATTGTAATAATTGAGATCTCTGACTTGATTGAGGGTTTGATGATGATCCGAATAATTTGGAACGATCATCTTCATCCATTAAATTCTTGAGCTGTTTCTTTAATTTGTCAACGTCTGTACGATATGATCTGATTTTAGTGTTGAATGTAGAACGGGAAGTCGATTGAATGTTTTGAACTTCAATTGATAGTTGATCTAACTGTGATTCTCATTAGTATTATAATTTTTCAGAGTTAATTGACGTGGTTCGATATATTCTTGATACATACGATTTCAATACATTCGTCTGTGGATTTTTCTACTGCCTTCATGGCTTCTCTTCTGTCATCTTCATAATATTGTTAGTACTGCTGTTATCTATAAATAATTGACATATAATATACTCACCCCCGGAAAGACCGCTGATTTGTGCTAGTTTTTGCTGTGCTTCATTGTATGTGACCTGGAAATCGGTCTCATAAGTCGTGAAGAGTTCGCTGTTCTCAAGAAGTCCTGCAGATGACATTTTCTAGTGTTGAATTTGGTGATTATTTTCTATCAAAAAAGGAGTTTTCGCATTTTCTTTAAAATCTCCGAGTTTTTCAAAATCGTCACGTGAATTCTCCGATAAACTTTTTTTTTTGGATTTTTTTTTTTTAAGTGGTGTATTCAATTTCAACTATCAGAAACACACCCGCAATCATGCTCAAATCAACCGTATTGAAATCGTTCAGAACTATCTCACTTAAACCACCAATCAGGGCAAGTTTCTCCGGTTTGAATCCGTTGAAAATGAGCCAGTTTAGACTCTTTTCTAACTCATCAGTACTAAATCATGGACATATTCATAAACCAAAGCCAGGTGAAGAACTACACATCACATTCATCACTAAAGAGGGCACGCAGCACACTTATGAAGTGGCAGAAGGTGATAATTTGCTAGACATTGCACAAGCCAACAATTTAGACGTTGAGGGGGCTTGTGGTGGGTCTTGTGCTTGTTCCACATGTCATGTTATAGTTGATCCAGATTTTTATGATGAGATTCCAGAACCTGATGATGATGAAAATGATATGTTAGATTTAGCATTCGGACTGACTGAAACTTCAAGATTGGGTTGCTGTGTTAAAATGACTAAAGAAATCGATGGAATTAGAGTCGCTTTACCTGCAATGACTAGAAATTTATCACAATCTGACTTTTCATAGATTTTATATCTATATTAAATATGATTGTTTCCAAGTATCTCATATCTTTGATTCTGAGATTGTGCTGGTGGGATTTTGAAGTTTCTACTTGTCCCAAATTTTTACAATATTCGAAATAAAGTGGCCTATTCTTGTGCTATTCTTGTCTGGTTTCTTTATGGATTATAATCTGTTCTTCTGTCTTGTTCATTTGTTCATCTACACTCTGTATATAGTAATAATAAAGGATCATTAATCATGAGTTTTTACTTCAATTTTAATAATTGACGGATCTTTATTGAAACTCCGGACAAATCTTTTTGTGTGGATTAGTCATCAATTTTGTGTTTTTGTGTCAATTTTTGAAGTAAAGATTTTTATTGAACAAAATGTGGAACTTGATGTTTTATCTCATTATTGTTCTCATCTTTTGTTGAAATACAAATACTTTCAAATATCCATAGTAATACATATCTTCTGTTCTTCAATAAAACTATTTTTCTTTATCGTGTAAATCTACCTCACAATGAATCGATTTCTCCAAGTTTTATATAAATGTTCAATGTGCTAATTGTTCCCAGAACCTCCTTCCTAAAGTTATAATTATTCAACTTTATGATGTATTTTTGAATTAAGATAAATTTATTCTGAAACTTTGTTGAGAAACTTACCATTTCATTAAAATTTATCTCTTACTGATTAATTGGATTACATTAATGATCTGTTATTTATTTTTAATTACCTACAATAGAAAAGTTATTATCATTCTGAAAGATATAAATGATCAATGAAGTTATTAGTTCATATTGCTTGATTCTTCCTCTCTAATTATCTTTTGAAGTGGAAGCGCATTTAAAGATGAACTCATTTCAACTTATCACTGTGCCCTTTTCAGACTCATAATTCTAGTCAATTTTTATCTTATGATGAAATTGAACAAATTTTTACGTGCTACAAGGTTCAACTAATCATATCATTTCTGTTGGTAATAGATTTGGGTTGCAACTCTCACAATTATCAACAAGTCTAACTAAAATTGTTGGGTTTGTTGATTTAATGTCTTTTATTGTGCACTTCAAAAGCTATCTGGTCCTGATTATTTTATCGGGTATGGTGATTTTTGACCAAAAGGTTTGATCTTCATGTGGTTAGTCAGTTATTCACTTAAGGTTTGACTCTTAGTCCTCTTTTCAGTTAAAAGCTTTTCGTTTACTTTATTGATTCTAATAGCAGTAGAGTGTGTGGTTTTTGCAATTCTACAATTTCTTATTCCAGTAGGCCACATGGCACATTACCAATTTTACTCTAATATTCACTCATACTTTCCCATAATAGTATTGCCTCTGTTACAGCTAGTCAATCTCCAAATCCAGTCATCACAAGAGTTCAAAAAACTGTGGCAAGCAATTTAAAATTAATCCATCGATATCGAATTCAAATTATCACTGGCGGTGATCCAGGAGTTTGTTATAAGTTTGTGACTAATGAAAAATGGTACAATTAACTAATATTCTTATAACAATTATAAGTGCTTTTCTCAAGTATAGTTTCCTGCAAAGAGTCCAAATATCAAATGGAAGGTGCAATGATTTAGTTAATTATTGAGTTCCCATGGATTCTTTAACGCTGCTCCTAATTTAAGTGATCTTCACTCGTGATGGTGTTCTTGAATAAGGTTTAGTGATGATAAATAATGATTTCAAGCAAGTTTTGAAGCGAAATCACACACAATTAGGCTTTTTGGTTAATGAATTTTGATGATTTGTTGTGTTAAATCGTTTGATGGTTTTTCTTAAAATAATTGAAATTTCACTTCTATAAATAGCCTGGGTTTCAAATTTCATTGAGTTAGGGCATCAATTAATCAACATATTATGAACATTGACATTTGCATGGCTATTTCCCTCATAATTACTTATTTTATTCAAATTAAAGCAATTTAGCAAGCCTGAAAGTGCGAGGTTAGTTATATTATATGTAATAATTTAGCAATGTCAAAATACCATATAAACACTGAGTTAACTTCATCTGTTTTTTTCTCAATCTCTATAGACTGTATACTCAGAAGTTTATTGAACCCCTATTAACAATGAAACTATCAATTTTATTTTTTATCTCAATCTTTTCAATCATCTTTGCAGCTGATGATGATGTTGCTGCAGAAGGTTATAAGCCATCTAAAGACGTTTGGGAAGTTAAATTATATGCTGACACTAAACACAATAAAGACATTGATGGTTTAGGTTTATCCTCAATTCATGAAGGTGCTGGAATCAATTATTTCCAACTTGGTAAAAATGCTCAAACTTTATATTTTGAAAAATCTAGTGGTTTGATTTATTTACCACAAACTTCAGGTGATTTTAAATATAATCTAACTCTTTCCGTTATTGAACAAAACTCTTACTATGAAGGTTTACCATTCTTACAATTATCTGTCACTAAACCAAACTATAAATGGAAGTTCGTTAAATCAGGGGACAAATTCTTAACTGTTGAAGGTAGTAAGACCAAAAGTGTCTTCTATGCTGCTAAGAATGTTGATGATCCTTATCAATTTAGTAAAGAAAGTTATTTCGTTGGTTTTGGTGATGATTGGGCTGGTAAAGAAAAATTGAAAGATTTACATAAAATTTATATCGAAGCTGATTAATTGAGTTATTGAACTGTTCATAAAATTTTGACTTTATTTATCTTCTTCGATTGATCATCAGTCGTTCTTATTATTTTACATTATGGTGTAGATTCTCTCTATGTACTTGAAACAAGCTTTTTCTCACATTTTATAAGTGTTGGTGATATATTTGCGTTTCACTTTTAACTAATCATTGTACTGAAAATGAAATTTGAGTAATTAGTTCGCTAATATTCATGATTAGTAGATAAATGATCAGGTTATATTCCTCAATAACTATAAATAAATTAAGATCATAATTTGATTATATGAGTTCTTTCAACTAAAAAAAAAGCTGTCCAAATTATTTTGAGTTTTTGTGATTAATTCAGTTAAATTTAACTTTTTAATATTGAAATTTGAGTATCACTCAAAAATAGAGCTCTCAAGCTGTTACAAGAGGCTTAAACTAGCTTTAGATGAATTATATCAATGTATTCGTGGATATAATCATGACGTCATGCTGCAGAATCGAAAACTGAACTGAATTTGTAGCTCATTTTAATGTTGATTTTTTAAAAGTCGAAATAAAAATGATTTTAAAATTTTTAATCTCGAGCGCCGGGCGGGATGACAGCCGGCAATACTCTAGTATTTCATGACGTCATTTATAAACTCGAAATTAAATTGACAGACGTCCGTTAATTTTAATTTGAAAATTATATAATATTTATAGTTTGATCAGCTAGTCAGCATGATCATGAGCATGAATATCATATTGTGTAGCTATACGTCGTCACTAGCTAGACATATATAATCAAGCTATATGTACTAATTAGTTGATCCTCGTTATTTATTAGAATTTTTCTGATCTCAAATGATAGTGGTGTTTGGATGTGTCAAATAATAAAATCATCATGTTGAGTCTTGACTCTTGAGCTTTATCTTTTTGTAATCTGATACATTTCATCAAAATTCAACAATATCTGAAGATCAAAGGCAACTTGATTGAGAGAGACATTATATGCTACAAATACCAAAAAATTCTTGAGAATCTGCACAATAATTCAAACGATTTAAGAGATTAGCTTTTCATAATTGACGTTCTTTAATACTGTAGCATTAATATAGCAAACAGAAGGGGTATACGACCGTTGATGTAGAAGGGAAGGGAAGTCCAATGATTGAATTCTCTGAACAGATATTGAAACTCAGTCTTATAGTGTAGATTATTTCTATAGAATTCGCTAGTGTTGGTACAAATGAAAAGTTCATAGTTTTATATCATTTTATACTTGATTGAGACGTATTTATCCGAGTTGTAAATGAGATATATTGTATTACAGATCAGCACTATTGCATCTTCTGTATGCAATAGAGTTAAAAAATTATCGGATGTGTCCGTCTTGATTATTTTATAAGTTTGATTTCTTTCAGATCATTAAAATTATATGAGGAATCCATTCTTGAAAGTTTTAGTGCCATTTTCTTCAAAACATGAGGGTTTCAAAAGAACAATTCTTACCGTTGATTTAGAAATGAATAAACAAACTGGTACAAAATTTCACTAAAGCATACTTATTAATTTATTATCAACTTTTCCATGCTAGTAAATAGAGTTGAAACTTGAGACGATAGAAATCCCAAAGTTATCAACTGGAAAATCTCAAGATAATTCAATTTATTTTAATCAAGGACTAGACTTTAATGTCACAGATTAATACCTTTATAATATCACGTATCTCATTTTTTGGACCTACATTCTCTACAATTGAAAATAGTCCAAAAACTTGTATTCTAGCTAAAAAATAACGTCTTTAAGCTGAAGATCAACAATTTGAACTTTAGAACTCAAAAATCAACTGGGGAAACAAAAAATGAAGGCTTGCGCCAGCCCGGAGTCGAACCGGGGGCTCAAAGATGGCAACTTTGAATTTTACCGCTAAACCACTGGCGCCTCTTTGTTGTTTGGATTTTTCATTTTCTGCCCGATTCGGTCATGTAATTTGACCCTCGTAAGTTACCAATTAGGAAATTTTCGCGGGTCGGAACTAAATATTTTGTGATTACGGAAAAGGAAGCGAAACTTCGAAGGAAAATAAAGTGGGAAAAGTCCTGAATTTATAGTAAAAGAAACTTACTACTCAAAGATAAACCACCCTATCACAAATTTTCGAAAATGATCCACTTTTTATAATCTGATTAATTCAATTCAACCTCTAAGTTTAAACAATAATCAAGTGTGACTGCGAGTAGATACTAGAATTTCAGAACCAGAACATCCACGCTATTTTAGTTTTTGATTAGGCATAATAAACTAGGGAATAATTCAATGTTTAAATGTAAGATCAGAATTAGAGTATTAGAATGACTACTCATATATACACGAGAACATCTTGTATCTTTAGAAACAAAAGACATTAAAGCTAAGTAAGAATTCATCAATTAGAAGCTAAAATGTAACTAATCAAATATATTCTAATAAGTCAATTAAGGATGATTGAAGGCTACGAAAAAGTTCCTATATATGCGAATAGCTTTTAAATTGAAGCGAGTTAGCAGGGTATAGAAAGAGTAGAGAAAGAGTAGAGACTTGAGCTAGTGTAAGTAACACATCTATTTCAAAAGAAGTTTTAACAGGTAGATCACGAACAGCTCAAAGTTTATATCAAGTGCGAAATCTGAATTATACAAGTACACTCAAATGGTAAGAATAAACTCAATTGAATACATCAATATGATCTATTACACTGATATAATATATACCACTACACTATTAATTAATTAAATACATGATTGTGTATTTTATCATTTATCATTTTTTTAAATTGGAATGTAAAAAAGAATATTATCATAACATTGAATCTCTATAATAAAACATCAATTGTCATCAATACAATAAAATGTTTCAATGGATAGATTTTGAGATTTTTGGTGAGGAAGTTGCACATGAAAAAGGGGAAAGGTTTGATGAAGAAGTTAAATTTAAATAGCTTCTTTTAAAGCATTGTTTAATTTAGCAACTTTTGAAGCAATTGATAAATCAACAGTTTTGTCACCGACTTCAACGACTAAACCACCTAAGATATCTGCGTTAACTTTGTTGGTTAATCTTAAAGTTTTACCTTGACCAACAAAAGCCGATTTTGAGACTGAAGTTTCAATTCTTTTCAAGATTTTTGAGTCTAGTTCTTTGGCTGAAGTGACAATAGCTTCAACGACACCGTTGTGAGCATCGTTTAAGATTTTAAATTGGATGAAGATTTTGGATAATAAATCTAATCTGTTGTTTTCACCTAAGACTTTAACTAAGTTGGAAACTGATGAGTCGAATTTTGAACCTTGAGATTTGATCAATTCTTCAACGACAATGGAACGATCTTGTAAGGATAAAGCTGGGTTGGTTAAGATGTGACCGATTTTACCGTCTTTGGCGATAGTTGATTGTAAAGCAGTTAATGAAGAGTTGGCACTTTCAACAGAGGTAGTTTTGGCAGCAGCAGTGAATAAAGCTGAGGCGTAAGTACCTTCTAAACCAAATAATTGGACTGGTGGTTTGACTGTTTTGGCGGCAGTGGCGAAAGAACGGGCAATGATTCTGGACATTTTGGGAATTGAGATTCTTTGGTGAGTTTTTGGTGAGTTTTTGGTGTTGATTTCTCGATTTCAATTTTTTTTTCAGGAGAGTTTTGGGTCTTTTTTTGAGTTTTTTAATTGGTTACGCGAATATTTCTGCATCGGGAAGGTTTGCTGCGATGGTTTTGAGAGCCGGGTAATCGTGAGATTTTGTAGTTTTTTTTTTTTCCACAATTTCGACAATTTAAGGTGAGTATTAAATATCAATCATAAGAGTGTCTAGTTCCCATGTTTCTAAGAAGGTTGGGTCTACCCTTAAGGTCCATCAGATGGGTTTCTACAGAGGCTGCTCCAGTGGACGCTGCTCCACTGCTCTCAAAGGTCAACCTAATGACAATTCCTCCAAGAGACGCAGACTTAACTATATTAGAACAACAAGATCAAATCATTAAAAGAAGACAAAAATTAGCTAAAACTATTGTTGAAATCAAGAAATTCAAACCGAGATCCCCTGGTCAAAGATGGTATCGTGCCCCAATATACCCATACCTTTGGAAAGGTGTTCCATATAAACCATTAACTGTTGCAATTAGAGGAAATGGTGGTCGTAACAACACAGGTCATATAACCACAAGATTCAGAGGTGGTGGTGTGAAGAGAAGAGCAAGACTTTTGGACTTCCATAGATCTGAATCAGGATCTTCTAAAGTCTTAAGAATTGAATACGATCCAACAAGAACGGGACATATTGCATTAATCAAAAATCTGTCAACTAAAAAGAAAAGTTACATCTTAGCTTCTGAAGGTTTAAGATCAGGTGATATAATAGAAAGTTATAGAAATGGGATTCCAGAATCATTAATGATTGAAATGGGTGGTAAGATTGATCCTGCCATTCTATCTGCTAGAACTAATCAAAAGGGTAATTGTTTACCATTACATATGATCCCAGTTGGTTCAGTGATTCATGCAATTGGTATCAAAAAATCTGGTCCAGCCAAATTCTGTAGAAGTGCAGGTACTTATGGTAGATTAATGCAAAAATTACCAGATAAATCAAGAGCTATTGTTAAATTACAAAGTGGTGAACATAGATACGTTTCAATTGATGCATGTGCCACATTAGGTATTGTGTCCAACATTGATCATCAACATGCCAAATGGGGTAAAGCTGGTAGAGCAAGATATAGAGGTTTCAGACCACATGTTAGAGGTGTTGCCATGAATAAATGTGATCATCCTCATGGTGGTGGTAGAGGTAAATCTAAGTCTAATAAATTATCAATGTCTCCATGGGGTCAATTGGCTAAAGGTTACAAGACAAGAAGAGGTAAGCATAATAATCCATTGAAAGTTAAAGATAGACCAAGAGGTAAACCAGGTAGAAATTTGAAATGATCTATGTATAAAGCACAAAAATGAACAAAAACCCTTGTAAATATTTATTGAATATTCGTTTATGTAGTGATTCTATATTTCAAACTCTGGTTTAGTTATCTCGTCATTTATTGGTTTATTAATCAATTGTAGATATTCCACAGTTGAATAAATCGGTTTCATTAGTATATTCAATTTATCATTATCGTAATCATATACTTTCAACACATCATTCAGCTCTAACACTGCAAAGATCAATACTTTTTCATTTCTAATAAATTCATAATCTTTAGCCATTTCAATTCCAAATTCTTTAATCATTGAATATTTATTGATCCATCTTAATTTCAAATCATGCACTAATATTATTGAATTTATAGTGTCTGAAGTGATCCTCTTCTTATTCACCCTTTCAAATTCAGTTATACTCTCTTGCCTGATTTTTAAAATCACACTATGATTAGAATCACTCACAATGCAATGTAATTGATATTCATCATCATTTAAATCATCAAGTTTGCTTTTGATTTTCAGTTTCATGAATTTAAGCACTTTGAAGAATCTGTAACCTGGCAGAGTGATGTAGTTGACGTATGGTTTATAGTTGTCGGATAATTCAGGGAGTAGCCAATTGGATAGAATAGATTTGGGTATTATCTTTTCATTTAAATTCATATTTATTATTTTGTGTGTTGATTGTCAATTGATTTATATTCTCATAGTAGTGTGTGGATATAAGGAGTGCTTACAGCTGATATAGAGAGGTGATGTGCTATATAATGGTAAAAGTATGCTGTAATTAACGAACTGAATGAATTTATCGATGGCTCATGATGTAACAATCTTCATAAAGTGCGCATACCAAATTACACCAAAATAATGACTACATCATATTACTCTCAGATGGTTTGAATTATCAGTTGAATTACAATCTAGTTATTATCAAATATTGATTATTTATTAGTTTTTGTTATATCTAATTCATATAAAGATCGATTAGATTTTGAAATCATGAAATCCTAATTCATAAGAATAACCTAAAACTAATTTAGTAAATTCAGCAATATGTTCAAAAGATAATTTATCCAAAGTATCACCAATAGAGTGAATATGAGGATTAGAATACTTGAATTCACTTTCAATGATGAAACTTGAAGGGAAACCATACTTCAAAGCTGATGCATGATCAGAACAAGCATATCCACAATTAGTTTCAACCCAAGGAATAGATAAATAGTTATCAATTATAATCTTGATGAAATCTGTGAATTCAGGGGAAACATGATCAGTGATAACACCAACGTGTTCAACTTCACCGGCATCAATAGTCTTTTGAATGAAACCAGTCATGTCTTGTTGTAACATACCTAGAACTTTTTTACCTTCAAGATGATATTTACTGAAAATATCCAATGAACCTAATAACCCACCTTCTTCAGCACTATAGAAATGAAATTCAACAGAATTCTTAGGTTTAATTCCATTAGAAACTAAGATTCTTAAAGCTTCCAAATTTGTAGTGACACCAGAACCATCATCATCTGCACCTGGAGCAGGTAATAGATTAGGTAACAATAAGTTAGTACTATCTTGATGAGAACCGACAACGACAATGTTTTCAGGAGTCTCAGAACCTTCAATATGAACGATAGTTGAGAATTGAATCCACTTATGATCGAATTTTTGTAATGTTATGTTTAAAGTTGGATCTAAAGCAACGATATGTTCTAATTTATGATACAACCATTGAGCACTCTTTAAACCATATTCACTTTTATAGTATCTTGAGTGGAAGCTTGAGAATTCTTTTAGATTATCATGTAAATTACTAACATTAACTTGATTAGTCAATTCAAAAACTTGTTCTTCAAAGGAGACATTTTGAGGATATTGATAAACTGGGACTTCAATGTCTTGTTCAGTGGAGTGTAATATTGGATGATCAGTGACATCCATGAACTTAACCCCTTGTTCAATCAATGAGAATTTGGAAGATTCTTCAATTTGTTTGATTTCATTATCAATTAAAACGGTTCTTAATTCATTATTAATGATTAGAGAAGGGATTTTCTCAATGATTGAGTCGAATAATTGCTCAAACAAAGGGGCACAGCTGACGGCTTGGAGAGTCAAGAGTGAATTGTAAACGAACGACAGTCTCATCTCTGATTTGTTAGAGTGGAGGTTCTAATTATAAGTAAAAAGTAAATGAATCATGAATTAAATTTTCTCAGTTAGTTTTACTTGCCCCGAGAGAGTCGGAGTTTCGGACTTAATCTTTCAATTTGACACAAAAATTGATGGAAAAAATTGGTTGAAATTGATGAAATCGAGAGGATTTTGCTGGTGGGTTGCTGGGTTGGACTGGATTATAGATAAAGATGAATAGTGAGGGAGTGGTGCAAAAACACTGAAGTTTTAGGCCGGTTTTTCAATGAATGTGATCACTAGTTTTAATCGAATTTGAGAGAGACATATGATATCCCTACAAGTCCTTTGAAAACTTTCTAATTAAATGTAAATTACTTCCAGACTGATAATGTGATAGATTCCATCCATCTAGTTATAGACACTTTCAATCAAATAAAAACAACACATACAACAATAAAAACACAAACATGATTCATTTCTCCAGTAAATGAATTAGAAAATAACATCTTCTTCAGTTTCAGTGATTAAACTTTCACCACCTTCTAATTGTGCAACAGCTGAAGCTTCATCAACGATTTGGTTTTTCTTATCTTCAATCTCTGGTTCAGTTTCATTCAAGTCTTGTCTTGCCTTTTCAGCTTCTGCTAATCTTTTAGCCTTCAATAATGCATCTTGAGCTGCTACTGCTTGTTGTTTCTTTTCTTGAACTTTCTTTAATCTATAAAATTCTTCTCTGTCTAATTCATCTAATTCAGAATTGATATAAGCAATGGTATTTTCAGTTCTTGGAATAATGACATGCTCAATTGCATTGACTCTTCTGTTAGTGACCTTGATAACTTCATCCAAGATAATGAAGGCAGTTTGCAATGATGCTAGTTCTACTAATGTTTCAACAGCTTTAGAATACACCAATTTAGCCTTTTGAACCTGTTGACCACCTCTTCCTAAACCAGTCAATTTGAAATCATTTATACTTTCTTCGATATAACTTTCAAACGTTGGCAAATAGACACCACTGACGTTTTCTTGTCTTGCACGGACTTTAAATCTAGCATTCTTAACACTTTCTTGAACTTGATACCCAATATTATCACCAGTTGCATAGGTCACTTCAGCTAAGGAAAAGGCAGCAGTTTGCATAACTCTCCCCATTTTTCTCTTCGCATCGTCAATACGCTTAGTGATGTCTCTGAATCTCTTAGTCAATGCTTCTGACTTTCTCTTTAGTAGACTGTGACCTTGTTGAGCACCTTTTAGCTTCCCCTTCATTAACCCAAGGGTCATTCTGGTTGGGAAAACGGCTTCTCTGGTGGGAATTTTTTGTTAGTAGCTGAAATTGTGAGAGCTGTGTCTTGATCTGAGAAACTCACCTGTTTGCTCCTGACATTCTTCTTAAATTATCTGGATCTAATCGATTATTTGAATGCTGCTTTCTAGCTGTCTTTATACGTTTTTTTTTTCAAGGAGGATTTTGCTTACATAATAAAATTTATAAGTAATTTTTTTTGTTTTTGTTTCAAACTCATCTCTAAATTTGTTAGTGAAATTTATCAAAATTTGTTTGGATTTGACCATTAACGAGCCGTTGAGAGTCTTTGGAAGTGTCGGAATGAGTGAGAAAGTGGTGGACTTTGGTAATTTAGAAGAATTCATCCATGAAAAGGACTTGAGCTATGAATATGAATTGATTAAAGATGGATCTCTAAGTAACTGGTTACGCTATTATTGGTCAAAAGATACTCTAATTGATAAGTTGTTCGTGTTGCAAAGGGCATGTTATGCATTACCGAGATCTTATAAATTATGGATTCTGTACCTGAGTCATTATATGGAACTAATTCAAGATTTGAATCCTATTCAATATAAACAATATTATCATAAATTAAATCAAGAATTTGAAAAAGCTTTAGAATTATTGAACAAGATGCCCATGTTATGGGTTAAATATCTTGGGTTTTTAATGAAACAAACAGATGTTGGATTAATAAGGAGAAAATTCAACCAGGCGTTGAGAAGTGTTTCAATTGCTCAACATGATAAAATATGGCCAATGTATTTACAATTTGCAGATGAAGTTAAAGGTAAGATTGGTAGTGAAATATATTTAGGATATTTAATATTTGAACCTGTGGAATTGGAATTGGTGTTGGAGAAATTAATAGAGTTTAAAGATATTGAAAACAGCTTTAAAATATTCGATAAACTAATTTCATTAAATATAAATTCTTTAGAAATTTGGATAAATTTTATAGATTTTTTATTGAAATCTAATTATAGTAATGATTTAATGTTTTATAACTTGATCCAGCTGGGATTAAGTAAATTTCCAGATCAAGTTGGGAAATTATATTTGAAATTAGCAACTTATTACATCAAAAATCATGATTATTTAAAAGCTAGACAAATTTTCGAAAAAGGTTTAAAGACTTGTTTAACCGTTAAAGATTTCACAGTCATTTATGATGGATATACTGAATTTGAAGAAAGTTTGATAACTAAATTAATGAACGATATCACTGAAGATGACATTGAAATGAATAAAGAATTAGATTTAAGATTATTAAAATTTGAAAAGTTAATGGATAGAAGACTTTTCTTATTAAATGATATTAAACTAAGACAAAACCCAAATAACGTTGAAGAATGGTTAAATAGAGTTGAACTATTTCCAAAGGATCAATTAAACGATATTTTACAAACCTATGTTGATGCAATTACCACAATAGACCCTAAAATTTCCACTTCTGGATTATCTAAAATTTGGATCCAATATTCAAGAATTTATGAAGATAATAAGGATTTAAGAACTGCAAGAACCGTTTTTGATAGAGCTGTTAAAGTTCAGTATAATTCACCTGATGAATTGATTAATATTTGGATTGAATGGGCTAAATTGGAATTAAGACAAGATAATATTCAATTAGCTATAAAAGTGATGAAAGTCGCTACAACTCCACCTGAAAATCCAAAAAATATTAAATTTAATGATGATAAATTACCAGTTCAGGCAAGAATTCATAAAAGTATTAAATTATGGTCATTTTATTTAGATTTAGTTGAAAGTTCAGATGATATTCCACAAACCAAAGAAATTTATGAAACTTTATTTGAATTGAAAATTGCAACTCCATTAACTGTTATCAATTATGCTAATTTCTTAGAGGATAATAATAGATTTGAAGAAGCTTTTAAAGTATATGAAAGGGGGATTTCAATCTTTAGATATCCTGTTGTGTTTGAAATTTGGAATATTTATTTAACAAAGGCCATAAATAGAAATATATCACTGGAAAGAATAAGAGAATTATTTGATCAATCTTTAGAAAATTGTCCAAATGATTTATCAAAAGTCATATATATTCTATACGCCAACTTTGAGAATGAAAAAGGATCAATTAATAAATCATTAAAGATTCTATCAGATGGGATTACCAAGATTGAAGATTTTAAACAAAAATCAGAATTATTTGAACTTTTAATCCAATTGAAAATTGATAATTTTGGTTTAAGTTCCACAAGACAAGATTTCCAAAATGCAATTGATTCATTACCTATAAAGTTCTCAATTCCATTTGTTTTAAAATTCATCAAGATTGAAATCCAATTGAAAGAATTCGAAAGAGTTCGAAATTTATTCAAATTTGGTGCTTTATTACAATCAGTATTGAAAAATAATCAATTATGGACAGATTGGAATGATTTTGAATTGGAATTTGGTTCAAAGGAAACATATAAAGAGTTATTAAAATATAAAAGATTAGCAAATGATAAATTCATAGTCGATAGTGAATCTCTGGGCTTTGTTAAATCAAGCGATGGACCTAAAGTAAGTACAATTAATGCAAGTGAATCCACAGAAATGAATCCAGATGCCATAGAGTTGGATATATAGTAATAATAATAATAATAATATAATAATAAATAAATGAATCAAGGGTCTATTTTAATGTATTGTTATCAACCCAATCTTGTGTTGACATTTGTGCTAATCTTGATAATGCTCTTGCAAATGCGAATCTTTCTTCATCAATGGTGAATAATTTTGCATTTTTAGCTATTTTTTTACTGAATCCATGAGTTTTAACTAAATCATCATCTTCTAAATCTGTTTCTTCCTCGATATTTTCATGTAAATTTAATTCATAATCATTTTTTAAATCTTCTGGTTCAACAAACAAATCTTCAAATGGTGCTGCTGCCGTGACACATAATCTACCATGATTATCATAAACTGCATCTAAAAATGTAATAAATCTTCTAACTTTATCTCTAACATTAACAGATAAATATGGGATATCAGTGACAATAAATGCATTATAGTTAGTAGCTAATGATATATAGTCACCTGCAGCTAATGGTTTACCACATAATTGTTCAAAGGTAAATTGTGCAACATTTGGAGGTGATGATAATGGAACAATCAATTGTCTACCCCAAATTGTCAGTTCAATATTTTCTTCCCTTGGATGACCTTGACAGAAGAAATTATACCAATTATCAATATGTTCTCTTGCTGCTATTTTAGAAAATTTGGAATTGTATGAAATACCTGGATTTGGAGTATAATAAACACTTGAAATTGGTTTTGGAACTTTTCTATAATCGGTTGGAGAATCTAAAAATATCACTTCAGTTCTAGCCTTCAACAGTTCAATACATGGAATGAAAGATTCTCGTTGAATACCATTGATGTACAGGGAATCAGGTGCTCTATTTGAAGTAGTAAATAATACTAATCCATGATCAGGTGCTAATGTAATTGTCAATAAACGACGTAATAACATCGCATCAGCGACATCAGTCACTTGAAATTCATCAAAACATAAAACAGTTGCCTCTTGTGCAATCTCAGCTGCTAAGATAGGAAGTGGATCCATATCAGGAGCTCCATGTTTTTGTAAGATCTGATGTCTTCTCTTATGTAAATTTTGCATAAATTGATGGAAATGTAATCTTTTTTTAGGTAAATGTGCAGGAACCGTAGAGTAGAAAAGATCCATTAGCATTGTTTTACCACAACCGACATCACCGTATAGATAGATCCCCTTTGGTATAGAATCATATTCAGTATCTTCAAATTCAGCTTCTGAATTTCTTGATTTGAAAATCGAGCTAAATAACTTATTCAGTCCTTTCTTCGGTTGAAGGTCTTCTATGTCTGGTATTTCAACTTTAGGAGGCTTATAATTAACCAATGATTTATGTAAAGAACCTAAATTTGAAATGATTTTACGTTGATATGGATCATCTCTTAATTTACCTCTTTCAACTAAATGATCATATTGTTCTAACGGAGTTCTAGAAGCAGCCCCATTACACACCCTCGCGGACACATGCAAGAACCTCCTACTGTAAAGCACCCTGACACTCATCGATAATGCAGCTAATCTCGATAATTATCACGATATTAAATTAATATGAGATTCCTGTCGATGTCTACAAATATTTTATTACTAAGAGATTAGAATGGCCGTATCTCGGACCGAGACGTTTTGATTAGCTGGGGCATTGACATCCAGACACCAGCAGGTATAGAGTAGTGGTTTGTAAGTGTTGACTAAAAGGATGGTTAGAGTGGATCAGATCGTATCTAGATAAGGCATGAATAATAAATACTGGGTTTTATATACGATTGTTTTGGAACCAGATTTGTAACTGAAAAACTGGCTATTTTTTAGATGTTTCCATTTTTGTGTCAAAAAATTAAGTTATAAAATTTGATGAAGTTACGACCGAATTAAAGAAAGTCTTGAATATACTTCTTTGGAATATACAACCAAAGAACCCACATGGCTGGATATCGGCTGCTATTGTACGTTTTTAACCTCAATGTATCAAAAATCTCAATCTAAAAACAACTCTTCAACTGCTTATTCCCGGTCAAATTCACGTGACAAGATCTGACCGGAATTGAAGAAAGAAGCTTATAATCCCCAAGAATAATAACATTCTTTAACGTGAAACTACTCTCAAATATAAGTTCTATTAAACCCATTGCGAAGCTTCAATCTGGAGTTGCTTAATATAATGGTTAGTGACAGTGCTGAACTGGTGTCGAAAATCTCAATTGAAGATAACAGCGAAGATGGATTAACAGATATTACACAATTGTTATTTACAAAGAGTCAGAAATTGAAAAATGATGTTATTGTTAAAAACCCCAGCTTCTCACTATTTGAAGGTACTCATGCTTTAGAATTAATGAATGAGAAACTAGACTCCGGATTAATTGAGTTATCTGAAGAAGAAATAAATTTTGATTTCGTTAAAGAAAGATCACTTAATGAAATTTGTTGGTTATCAGATTCCATTTTTAGAAGTTTGTTTGTTTGGTTGAATAATACAACCTTAACACAGACTATATTAAGTAATCGTTATGTTGAAGAATTATTAGTCAACTATTCCAAAAATTCAGATGGTGGCCTAAAAGCATGTAAATTCACTAATGATAATGAAGATATTGAAGAATCAAAACTAGTTAACTTAGTCCTAAGAAATGTCATATTAGGGTGTTTGTTTTTCACGAGACTAACATGTACTTTAGTTCAAGCTGGTGTTGTTTATGAAGAAGAAGATATTAACACTCAAGTAATGGGCTTGAATTTGTTAACAACTATTCAATTAGATGAAGTTTTGGAACAACTAGAAATAACGCTAGATTATTTGAATCAAAACTATCCAAATGATAAAGATGCTTCAATTATTTCTAATATTATAATAATTTTACAAAATATCCTGAAGTTTCCATTGTTTTTCAGTGCAAGAATTCCTAAAAAGTCAGAAAATATTACTTATGATGTTTCATTTTTAGATATAATATTAAGAAAGACTGAATTATTACAAAAAGAATTGAACTATATTAATTTGATTGATGAAGTTGAAGGTTGTTATACTTCAGGTATTCAAAAAAGATTAGATAATGTTGCACCACCAAGAGAAATACTATCCTTTAAATCTGAAGATTATTCTTCATTGATTGTACTAGTTAATGATTTCAAGCAAATTTTTACAATTATGGAAAGAGAAGACACGAAAGATGTGTTATCACACTGTTTAAATTTCGCTAATACTGAACACCATTCATTAAGTAGAGCATTTTATCCACTATTTTTAATAAGAGATGATAGAACCATACTTGGTGATCAATCAATCACACAATTTTTAGTTGAGATGTTGAATGAATTCAGTACCTTCAAATCAGAATTATTTACTACCAAAAATAAGGTTACACAAATGAAAATCAATGAATTTATGCAACAATTATCAATTCAAGTTTTCGAATATTTGAGTGTTATGAATCAAAATCCATGCAGACAAAGACAACATTTATCGAGATTAATTATACAGTTTGATTCATTACAAGCAAATGCAGAATCTTTAGAAGTTACATTAAGTGAAACTTTCCAGTTTAAAGATCATTTCCAACTAGATGGAGAATTAAGTTTAGCAATTCCTTTAACGTCATGGATTTATTATTTTAAATTGGAGATTATGATATCATTTGTATTAAGAGGGTTTGAATTAGATTTATACAAAGTTTGGGAATTTCATCAAATGTATTGGTTTGTTTGTTATTTAATTGATAATATTGAGTCTTTATTTGATAGAGTTATTAGATATAATTTATATAAAATCAATAGGATTAAAAGATCAACTAAAATTTTAAAAGATATCATACAATTAGAAAAAATCAACAAGAATTTAAAAGAGAAGTTACTTCTTTATAAAATCATCAAAAATCTATCAAATTTACAATTATTAAGTTTGATTAAGTTACAATCAAATGGATTAGCTAAAGTTCCTGAATTCCCATTTGCTAAGAATCTTGAATTATTATACAAATTAAGAATGAAATCATTTTCAACAGTGGGGATCCCATCATTTCCCAAATATAGTGAATATAAATCTGATTTAGATTCTCAAAAATTTGATGAAAAGAGATTTAAAGAACTGAGATTCGAGCTATTAGCAGATTTGAAATTTGTGATTGAATCAATTGAAAATGATAAATTTGATGAATTCAAAATAAATAAACAATCTTGGTTAAATTGGTTTAAATCTTATCAAAAGAGTTCAATTGGTATAAGTTTGAATTTATATAAAGATCAAGGTATAAATACTTCAAAATTAATTATCGAATCAAATGGATTCCATAGATATTTCCCAGTTCTTAAGGTTGTTAAGAAAGATGCTAAAAATGTGAGATAAGCTATGATAATTGATGTGCAATGTAAATAAATTTGTATGATAGAAAGTCATGTAGCCCTAACTTGTATCACGTGAGAAAGAATATAGCCCTAAAACCCAGACACCTCTCAGTAGAAAGTGTAAATATTATATAATCAGTTATTAGTTTATGACATAATACTTACATAAGCAGCCGTCCCATATTTTTTTTTCCAAACAAACTGAAAACTGAAAAAAAGCGAATTTTAATTAATTACATACTAACACAATAATTACCGTACAATAATAATAGATCAAAATGCCTCCAAAATTCGATCCATCTGAAGTTAAATTCATCTACTTAAGAGCTGTTGGTGGTGAAGTCGGTGCTTCCGCTGCCTTAGCTCCAAAAATTGGTCCTTTAGGTTTATCCCCAAAGAAAGTTGGTGAAGATATCGCTAAAGCTACCAAAGCTTTCAAAGGTATCAAAGTTACTGTCCAATTAAGAATCCAAAACAGACAAGCTGTTGCCTCAGTTGTCCCATCTGCTTCATCATTAGTCATCACAGCCTTAAAAGAAGCTCCAAGAGACAGAAAGAAGGAAAAAAATGTTAAACACAACGGTAACTTACAATTAGAAGATATTATTGAAATTGCTAGACAAATGAGAGAAAAATCATTTGGTAAAAACTTAGCTTCAGTCACCAAAGAAATCTTAGGTACTGCTCAATCTGTTGGTTGTAGAATTAACTACAAAAATCCTCATGATGTCATTGAAGCTATTAACGCTGGTGAAGTTGATATCCCAGAAAACTAAGTTTACTGGATAGAAGTTTAATTTTGTATATTTTATAACGGTTGCTCAATGCTGAAAAGAAGAAGAAATTGTAGGAATTTTTGAATGATGAAATTGGAATTTTATGGATGTTTGATATTTTGGAAATGAAGTTTATTGATTTGATTATAAAGAGTTTATTTAAGATTGTGGCGTTATATATATTTATTATTCAGTTTGCCAACACTCTGGTGCTTAGTGAGTCTTTACTCACTATACTAAGTTCCTATTTTGGTGCAAACAAGAGAAACTTGAAGTTTGAGTCTAGTTTTATGCTGTCATTTTCCATTAACTAAATTTACTAGTTTTTGGATTACATAGTTGAAGCATCAGATTTGAACCCATACATTTCCCAGTCTTTTGAATAAACTACTCAAATCAAATACAATCTACGGATCTTCAATGTTAAAATGTCATCATAATCTCAATTTCAAATTCTAAGTAAATTTTCTAATTTATCGATTTTTCAACTGAAAAAAAACTGAAAAAGTTCTCTCTTTCGGCCGAATGGTCACGTGATAGAATTCTGATGGTTGCTGAGCCCTGCGCTGTCGATTGTTTTTGTTTTGATTTCTTTTGGTAACAACAACGAATTATTACTGAAAGCATAAGGCACTTAAGATATTGGATTGTAAAAGATGTCTGACTCAATAGGTATGCACCAAGTACTAGGACCACCACTAGCTCAAATATACTAACATATACAGATCGTGTATTTGTGAAGGCAATTTCAACTATTCGTACCCTATCAACAAGAACTGGATATGGCTCATTACCTCGTCCTCCATTAGAAAACAGAATACAACTTTATGGATTATATAAACAAGCTACTGAGGGAAATGTTGTTGGTGTGATGTCTCGTCCAACGGGAAGCTCTTACGAAGATGAGAATGCAAAAAGAAAATGGGATGCTTGGAAAGAAGAAGAAGGTATTTCTAAAACTGAAGCTAAAAGAAGATATATTTCATTTCTTATTGAAACAATGAAACTGTATGCTTCTGGAACTCATGAAGCTAGAGAACTTCTAAGTGAACTAGAATATCTCTGGGATCAAATCAAAGACGTTGATCCAACTATTAATGATAGTATGCATGATATTAGTGGGATTAATGGGGGATCTCCACTAAGTTTCTTTAGTCCTGGATTTGGATTGCACTCTAATAGTGTGAGTTACAGTGGAAGTACGCATGGTGTTGGTTATGATAGTTTCAATGAAAGTTATTTGAATCAAAGTCTGATTAATAGTGTTAATAATAATAATAATAATCGTGGAGTAAGGAATGAGATAGGAGATGTTCAGTTATTGAAGAAAGAAGTCAATTTAGCATTAAGAAGATTAAATGATGAGATTAAAAGTAAGAACAATGGAGAAGAAGAAAAAACAAAAACATCTGTACTTGGGTATGAGATTTTGAAATTCTTTAAGATAAACGAAGATGGAATAAATTCTAAATTTTTACTAATTTTAAAAAGACTATTAATTAATTCATTCAGAATTCTATTCAAATTCTTTAAGAAGTTGGTTGTTGAATTCATAGTATTAATCGTATTAATCAATATTATTAAATATAAAAATGGAATCGACTTGAATCTATCATTAGATCATTCAAATAATGGCAAAAACGTCAATTTGATTCAAAGATTATTATTTAAATTTTTGAAATATTCCAAAATTTCAAATTTTTTGAATTTTAACAAGATTTATATCAACGTTGATTAATGAAATCTTAATAATATCATGCATTTATATGATCATGTATGAATCATGATGTTATATTTTGAGCTGGACTCTTGATTAATATTATCATCTGTATAGAGACTAATTTCATGAAGCTATTATTGAAATAAATCATGTACTGTTACTAGTGATATTAGGAGTTCGTACATCATCACTAGGGCCAGATATAATACTACAGTTTAACAATGTATAATCAATATCTGTTACTAAAAGTACTATAAACAAGCATCAACGAATACACTTTAATAAAAAGTGTCAACAATCAAAAAAAAAAAAAAACACAGTATGTAAGAGTCTTCAGAAGTAAATGTCCCATATCTTGAAACAAAAACATCTCAATTAATCCTAATGGATCAATAGAGTCAGGCAATGAACAACTCCATCAAATAAAATAACTACCAAAAAAAAATAGAACTGAAACTGAAAACAAACAAAAATAAAAGTGAAGAAATAAAACGACCTTAAGAGGAATAACCAAAATACAACATGAACAGAAAAAACACATAAAAATGAACAACAATACCCAAATGAATCACTAGCTCAAATAAATAAATTTTTGATTTGCCAGGAATTTATATTAACTTTTTTTTTTTCATCATTTAAATGCATCCTCGAGGACTTTGTTGACATGTGTATAATCAATGACAACACCTTTATCAGAACATTTTGCTTTAGCTCTTAATTCATTACACAAACCATCAATGTCAAGATCTGAATATTTTGGATGTGAGGTAATACGGTCCCAAATTTCGGTACATTTTAAGAATTTGTGTTCTTTTGCAGGAACAACTTCATCAGCTAAAGAGTCGTTTTTGATGACATTTGGTGATATACTAGTATAACTTATTGGTGCTTCAACGGTATTTGTAGTTTGTAATGGTGTTAGTTTTTCAACAATTGGAGATTGTTTGGAGTCAGTTTGTGTAAATAATCCAAGTGGATCATATACTGATTCTTCAGTCGTTAAATTAGCCAATGGATCATTTTCAAGTTCAGGAACTTGATCATCAAATAAATCATCAACGTTTAATGAGTTTGTTGAATCAAATGCTAAAGATGGATCAAAAGTTGAGTATCCATTCAAAAAAGCATTATTGTTCATTTCTTCTTCCAAGAAATCTAAAGAATCAGCTTTATTGGTATGTTTTGGAGTAGAAATTGGTAATGGAGTTGATATTTGTGATTTTGATTTTGGAATTGGAGCTTCTTTTGTACCACAAGCAGAATTCAAATCAGTACAGAATTCATCAATACCTTCATCAAAATGCTCATCGAAATCGAATTCTTGGTTCTTTGCAATACTTTTGACTTGGTTGAACAACGGTAAATCTTTTTGCTCTTCAGTGTTATATAATTCAAATGGTGAAGTTCCAGAAGTAGTTGAAGCATTAGAAGACAATGAGGGTATATTATTATTTGAAGATGTTGAAAACAATGGCGACTTAGTTGTAACTGAAGTACTTGGAGTTTGATTTGTTGAATTTTTACGACTCCATGGGAATTCAAAGGAGAAGGAAGGACCACTAGCAAAATTGATATTTGTTGAAGAATTGTTGAATTCATCGGTTGAGGATCTGTCATTTGGTGAGAACGTTGAAGAGTTATCACTTCCTACTGGAGAAATGTCCAGATTACTCGTAGATGGTATAGTTGGTAAATTTAAATCTGACAAATCCTTAGTACCACGATGTTTAGCTAATTCATTCATCAACATTTTAACTTGTAATCTTAAGAATTCACTCTCAGTATTTGCGTTTTTAGTCTGAGTTTCCAAAGACTGAATTTTAACTTCTAAATCTTTAACCTTCTGTTCCCTTCTCTCCCTGAACGCTCTTTGTGCTGCTCTATTCTGTGCTGTTCTCTTATTCTTAGGCTCCGTGTCTATTGGTTTACGACCAGGCTTGCTCATCTTCTTATCGGTTTCCCTCTTTTTGCTGTCTGGCTCCAGCCCCTCATCAAGAACGTCGACTGAATGCTGGTTTCTCTTGTATAAAACGTCTGGCATTGCTTCGTTTCTGACTTGAATGAATTAGTTTGAATAAAAGAAGCAATTTTGCCACCAATTTTTTTTAGTTTAATTCAAGGCTGACAAATTCATTTTTTCTCTTTTTGGAGCGCGCGGGTCAGATGTCTGAAATTCGAATTCCGGGGTCTGAGAATTTTCATGTCTTTTGCTTCTTTTGATCGTTGAAAGACTGATTTTGAGCAGTGATTTGGGTGATTTTCAGCGTGGTGTTTGTTTTAGTGTTCTCATAGTGTTATTACTGTTTCATTGCGAGTTTTGCGATGTGATTTGGACAACTTTTAGTGGGATTATGTGCAGCTCTTCATTTTTCTAGACCCAATTGAGATGAGTAATTGAATGAGATCAAATTATGTATGAAAGCTTCATAGATTAGTTTCTAGTATGCAATACACTCAACTCTACAAATTCAATAATTATATACGTCTTATATATACTGATCATATAAATACCTATTCTCATAATGTTATAAATAGACTATTACACACAAATTTATTGTAATAAAGCTCTAATTTTTTCAAAAGTTTCTTCATCTAATTGACCTAAATTGAATAAGTATAAAATCAGCTTTTCAATCAAGGAACGAATATCCTTTGGTTGTAAATTAGTCACGATTAATTGTAAAATTGAACCAATATTAAATCTTGGAGAGCTTAAAAATGTTTCAAAGTATAGATAAGCAAAAGAACCCATTAAAAATTGGCAATCAATACGATCAGTAATACCACCATGCCCTGGAATAGTATGACCAAAATCTTTAACTTTGAAAGTTCTTTTCAATCCACTTGCGAAGAATCCACCAAATGGTGCAATTAACGAAGCAAATGAAGCTAAATTCAATGAATGGAAATAAATAGGTTTGATTGCAATCTTATCCAACGATAGATGTTCTGCAATCACTGAAGGAATTCTATATTCTTGTGGTGTGAAAATTGGATTAATTTCACAAGTGAAATTTGAAAATAAACTTTGACTTATATCTGCAACTGGACAAATTAATGAACTATAATTTGATAAGATCTTAGCTAAGATGACAGCTGAAATTGATGTAAAAATCCATGCACCAACAAAACCTTCGACTGTTTTCTTTGGAGAGATGGCAATCAATTGAGTTTTACCAAACGTTATACCACATAGATAAGCAAAAATATCATTAACAATAACTAATATAACTGGCAGTAAGAACCAAATCATACCATTGAAAATGTTATTCATAACTAAATGGGCTTGGAAAACAACTAATAATAAAACCATATGGGTGATACATAATTGGGCAAATTGGAATCTATAATGACCAGTTTTCAAAGTGGCAACAAAGAAAACAAATCCCATGACATAAAGACAATAACTGATAAATCTATGATGTGTTGCTAATGGAGTTAAAAATTGATTTGTGAATATTAAATGGTTGAATGAATATATGAAAGATTCACCGTCAAGATAATAAATACTTGTAAATAAAAAATACCAATTTAATGATTTTGTTAAAGGTAGATTCTTTTCTTTTGAGGATTGTGAAGTGACATAAATACATTCTTTGAAAACAAGAATCTGGGCAAAGAAGATCAATAAAACTGTATAACTTGGTCCTAATGCTATTATAACAATAAATCCAAAAATCATAACTATAGTCCAAAATGCACGGACTATAAAATTTTGTTTCTTAGTTTCACGTTCTGACTTCTCTAGTGTGCCATTAGTATTTGTGACGTCAATGGATCCATTCTTAGTGGATTCCATGATGGTTGATGTAACTTTTGAAGTTTGATTAGTTTCCTTATCTTTTGATTGGGACATTATTATTATGTTTTTATATGGAGAAAATCAACAACAGTTTGAATGTGAATAAATAAAAGAAGCCAAAAACAAGAATATAGAGACACAAATAGGTGATTAAAGAAGCAAACGTATAGTTTTGATTCTCTCAACTGACCAACAGAAAAGAGCAAAAGATAAAAAGAAGTTTTTGTTTTGTTTCTAATCTGAAAAATTGTACTGAGAAGAAATTTTTTTGATAAAAAAATCATTTTTTTTTTTTTGAAACATGTGAAAAGTTACTCAAAGTGCGGTGACATAATGGAGGTGGAACTGGTATATTAGATTTAGCTCTTGATGGTCTTGATGGATGTTTGGAATTGATACTTGCGGTAATGGAGGAGCAAGCCCTGCTGGAGGGGGAGGAGGGAGGAGGGCGGAGCTCCAGAAGTTGAAAGTTTTCTTTTCAACAGCAGATTTCAATGTCACCGCCAAAGTGGAAAGTTTTGTCGAGAGAACTAGATTAGGGTATCCATTTACAAATAACGACGCGATAAAAGTCATATATAAATCATTTCTAGTCTAGTTAAATCGGAAGTTATATTACTCTTGATCCTTAATCCGTCAATAGGTTCCTTCACTGATTTCTCTAGTTCAATCTTACGTATTCTAAGAGTCTCCTCACAAGTTTCCTATTTAGGCCCCGTACTAATCTCAATCAATTGCTGCTCAGTAAGAGACTTCACACACTCTTATATGTAGATCAGGCTATAAGAGTAGACTCGCCTCTATAATTTCTAGTCTCCAGCTTCAAAATAATTTTATCAACAGAATCAACAGATCCACTAATATTAACAACAAGAGTCAAAGACATTTTGAAAAATGATATAAAATATGGATATAATGAATTCAGAACTTTTAAAGATTTAGATGACGTTGTTTTAGCTACACAAGGTTTACAACATTCAATAGATGGTATTGGTAAGATTACAGGTGAAACAGTTGGTGTTGAAGAAGTTTTAGGTGTTGTGTTTTCAAGTTTTTGTGTTGGAAGATGATAGAGATTTAAGGAATCGATTTATTGAGGTTTATTTGTATATGTAGATACTAGATATTATTTTACAGTTGACTACATGAAATCTTGGGTATAATAATAATCGGATTGAAATTTCACCAATGACGACCATATCAAACTTCATGTACTCTAAAATCTTTTGAGTAACGCAGAGTTTATGGTAAGGAGTGATCTGTTTGAAATATTCCATGTTGAAGTTTGAAGAATTATAATAAGTTATATACCCAATTATTAACTTTCATGACTACAATAAATCTTCAATCCAAACACATTGATTGATTAGAGTATAGCCTGATGATTCAATTCATGGGACCTTTTCAATTTAATATAAATCCCCATCGTCAATGATTGTAGAAATTCAAACTATGATTTGAATTTATTCCAAGTCAAAGAAATAACTTACTACTGAAAAGTATCATTGTCGATTAATGTGAATAATATAGGATAAAGTAAGCTAAGTGTCATGAAGAGTTACACCGATCTCAATTTCAACAAAAGAACACTTTTGAATTTTTTATTTTGTTAGTAGAGGCCATATTTGGAGCATAAATCAGCGACGTCAAAGTCACCTTGAGCCGGAATCAGTAGAACAGTGGGTGTCGTAAGAAGTTAATGCTCGGATACATAGGATAGAGTTGTTACGAGTCGGGGTTTTGGGCAACAACTCGTAACAACTCTATCTATAAACGCTTTTTTCTAAGGGAATATTCATATTTTTGTGCTCTTGATAATTCATCAATTATTTTCCGGAAGAGTTACGCAATGAGATGATATCGATATTATTGTAATGTTGTGAGCCAATTACATTTGAAAGTCACACGAATAATGATCTTAATTAACAACTTTTACAATTTCAACTTTAGCTAGAATGGTTTAAGACTTTCGTATAGTGTACTATACAACGATCTGATATTTGGTAAATACATTGATGAGTTGTCAATAAATGTGAATTAATTCCATGACAGTGAAGACCTTTGGTAATTGAAATCAAAATTCGAACTGAAACTGTTAAATTCTATGAAGTATTATCTAGGAAGCAGTCACTTCAATCTATCGAATCACACATAGTTTCTAATTCCTAAAGTATTTGTTCGATCACAGCAAGTTATTGTAGCTAATATTTATAAGCTAGTTTATAACTCAATTTTATAGTTGATTTCCATGAAAGCACGGTAAGTATAATTATGCTCTTTCAAATATTGCCTAAACCTTCCACAATTTGAATCAATTGATCAAACTCACCTAGGTTTTCGATTAAACGTATAGCCTTTGTTGTTAGTTGAGTTAAAAACTGTATAGTATATTCAAAAGCTCCATTCTCTGCCAAATAATTGACAGCATATTTTTTAATTTGATCATCTTGTGTTCTTTGCTTCAATATACCCAATAAAGTCTTATCTTCTTTATTTTTAGTGAAAGCATACACTATTGGAAATGAAAACTTACCTTCAGTTATATCTTCACAATAACCTTTATTGTCTTGTAATTCTTCATTTTTCAAATTCATATAATCATCTCTAATTTGATAAATCATTCCTAATAAATTGACTAATGGCACCAATGATTCAGATGAGTTTTTGTCATCAACAAACAATTCCATTAATCTTATAGCTAGTCTAAATAGCCCACCTGTTTTATTCATAACCATTGCTAAATAATCTTCAATGGTAGGGATTATTAGATCATCTCTCCAATGTAAATCCATATATTGTCCACGATGTAAATTCAATAATTCATCATTGAAAATCTTGATGCATTTAGATCTTTTCTCTTCAGTTTCACATAGTTCACTTAATGAGATCAATTCATTGAACGATTTGAAATAAATATAATTTGATGTATTAATAGTGAATGGAGTTCCATAAATTAAATGTGCTGTAGGTTTGCCTCTTCTCAAATTTGATCCATCTTCTATATCATCAATTAATAAGGATGCAGTATGTAAGAGTTCAATGATATTTGAAATTATTTCTATTTTATCTTGTTCAATTTTGAGGATTTTATTGAATGAGTGAATCAATTTAGATCTTAATTGTTTGCCTTTATTCTTATTAAGATAGTTGAATGGGCCAATTATGGTCTCTTCATTCTCATTTGTCCATTCAGGATCATTATTGATGATTAAATCTATATTGATTTCCATTGTGTTCCCACTTAAATGTAAAAACAAGCACAGATCAATGAATAATTAATAATTTAATGTTAAAGCAATTTATTGTGAATAATCTCGCTATAGTGTCTCAGTTCCGGCCATTCACGTGATATTTACCCCCGGATTCCCATTTAGGTAAATTAATTACATTGAAAAATTGAATATTGATCTTTAGTGCTTATTTGCACCAAGAATAAACCACTTTAACACTCCACTAAGACCAGAATGGATGAACTCAATGAGGCCGTGGATGCTGTATTTGGTGACAGAGTGCGTCGTTTTCAAGAATTTTTAGATAATGAAGAAGGATTGACAGACTATAGAGAAGAGATTCGAAATTTGTTGAGTAAAGGTGATCGAAGATTAACCGTGTCAGTTGATGAATTAAGAGAGTTTGATCGTTCCATGTGGAAGGGTTTATTGAATGAACCATCTGAATACCTACCGGCTTTTGAAAAGGCCTTAAGAGATAACATCGTTTCTATTTATGACCCAAATAATCCAAGTTTTCAAGAGTTTGATGAACAAAAACTATTTTATTTATCATTCAAAGGTGCATTTGGTGCAAATAACGTGTCTCCACGTACTATTAGGGCTGTGCATCTATCTAAGTTAATTTCCATTGAAGGTATTGTTACAAGAGCCTCTTTAGTTCGTCCAAAGTTATTAAGATCTGTTAATTATAGTGATAAAACTGGTAGATTCCATTCAAGAGAATTCTTTGATCAAACAACTTCATTCAATCCTATAAGTACCCCACCTGTGTATCCAACTGAGGATTCGGAAGGTAATAAATTAACAACAGAATATGGCTATTCAACTTATAGGGATCATCAAATCATTACAGTCCAAGAAATGCCAGAAAGAGCACCAGCTGGTCAATTACCTAGATCATTAGAAGTTGTTCTAAATGACGATTTAGTTGATTTATTAAAACCTGGTGATCGTGTTCAAATTGTTGGTGTTTATAGATCATTAGGTGGTGGTGGTAATTCAACATCAAGTTTTAGAACCATTATTCTAGCTAACTCAATTTATCCATTACATGCTTTATCAACTGGTGTTTCAACTTTTGAAAATATAACAGATGCTGATGTTAGAAACATCAATATGGTTTCAAAGGAAAAAGATTTATTTGAAATAGTATCTCAGTCATTAGCTCCTTCAATTTATGGACATTCTTATATTAAGAAGGCGATTTTATTAATGTTATTAGGTGGTGTTGAGAAAAATCTAGATAACGGTTCCCATTTAAGAGGTGATATTAATATATTAATGGTTGGTGATCCATCCACTGCGAAATCTCAAATGTTAAGATTTGTTTTAAATACTGCGTCTTTAGCTATTGCCACCACAGGTAAAGGTTCTTCAGGTGTTGGTTTAACTGCTGCTGTTACTCAAGATAGAGAAACCGGTGAAAGAAGATTAGAAGCAGGTGCAATGGTTTTAGCAGATAGAGGTATTGTTTGTATTGATGAATTCGATAAAATGTCTGATGTTGATAGAGTTGCAATTCATGAAGTCATGGAACAACAAACAGTTACAATTGCTAAAGCCGGTATTCATACGTCATTAAATGCTAGATGTTCAGTTATTGCAGCTGCAAATCCAGTGTATGGTCAATATGATGTTCATAAAGACCCTCATCAAAATATTGCATTACCAGATTCTTTATTATCGCGTTTTGATTTATTATTTATTGTTACTGATGATGTTAATGTTGTTAGAGATAGAGCCATTTCTGAACATATGTTGAAAACTCATAGATATATCCCAGTTGGGTATAGTGAAGGTGAACCAATTAGAGAAAGTTCAGGATTATCATTAGCTATTGGTAATCAAAAATTAGATGATAATGGTGATCAAGATTTAGAAAATGATGAACATGAATCAGTTTATCAGAAATTTAATCCGTTATTACATTCAGGTGCTTTAGAAGCATATAAGGAAAGATTACAAAAAGAAAATAAAGCAAACATCAATAAAAAACCAAAACTTTTATCAATTCAATTCGTCAAAAAATATATTCAATATGCTAAAAATCGTTATCAACCAACATTAACCAAAAATGCCACTGATCATATTGTTGATATCTATACTAAACTAAGACATGCTTCAGCAACAGGTTCTAAAAATGCCTCACCTATAACCGCTCGTACCTTAGAAACTGTTATTCGTTTAGCAACTGCTCATGCCAAAGTTAGATTGAGTAAAACTGTTGAATTAGTTGATACTAGAGTTGCTGAAGAATTAGTTAATTTCTCAATCTTTAAAGAAGTTGAAAGAATCAACCCTGCTCAAAATAAAAGGCAAAGAACTTCACCTGGTCCAAATGATAATAATGATTCAGATAATGAAAGTTCAGATGATGATGATGATAACAATAATAATACTAGGAACACAGGAGGTAAATCCCAACTAAAGGAAAAGACAGCTGAACCTGAAGCACATCCAAGAACTTCCAGAAATTCTTTAGGTTTAAGACACGAAGAAAATGATTTTCAATCTCAATCTCAACAACAATCTTCACAACATGATGAAAATGATTATATCCCTGATGAAAATCAAGAAGATGATGAAGATTCTCAATCACAATTACACATAGATGACGAAATACCACCTGAAGAATTGATTGAAAATTTGAACATTAAAGACCTTGATTCATTATCACAACAAGCACAAGGGGATGAAAACGAGGAAGAAAGAGATATACTTGCAAGACCATTACAATATTTAGATTTACCACCTGCTGAACAAATATCTGATGAAAGATTTACCAGACTTTCTAAAATTGTGGCAGAATTAACACAAACTGAAGTCTTTGAAACTGATGATGGTGTTTCGTTTGATGACTTATTTGATCATGTGAATAGACATGTTGTTGATGAATCTGAAAAATTCACTACTGAAGAATATCTTTCAGCAACTTATTTATTGGTGGATAAAGGTCATATCATGGTTATTGAAAACAAAGTGTATGCTACCAGATAAACTTTTTGTAAGGGTCTTATAAGAAAAATTGTATTATATTAAACTAATGGGAATGTTTTTGTTTTATTTTATTTATTAAATTCGTAATATATATACCTCCTCATTGTTGTTGATTGGTTAACATTGGGTGTTGTTGTGTTGTCAGTGGAATTTGATTCATTTGATTATATCTCAACAAATTCCCTTGATTATTGCCATTAAAAATATCTTTATTCCAGCCATAATAAGATTTGGCTCTAACAAATCCAAAAACAAAATTTGATGTGAATGCCCAAGCAACAAAACCAAGAACAAAAACAACTATAGCTTTACCACCAATTGGTTCTATCAACGAGTTAAGAATTAAACCCAAAGTTTCTGCGCTAACACTTGCCTTCGTTGCCATTAATGTCGGATCTCTATTCATACAACGTTCCCATTCAATACAAACTTTTTCAATCTTAGCAACTCTTGTATCTGGATGACATTTATTTTCAATGTAATTTCTTGCACATATCGATACTTCCATAGCCATATCTTGAGCGTATTCTTCCATTTTAGAATTGATATCAGAACGAACTGTTTTAATTGCACTTATTAAAATGTAAATTGCAACTGATGATGTGATTGCATTAAATAAAAGTTGTAAATATGAACTTATCAAATATGGAGTTGGTGCCTTTGGTTCAGCGATTCTTGACCACGGAGCAGGTAAAATAGAGTCATCTGTATCGTCATAATCTGACATGAATGAAGATTGCGGAGATGATGGGTAATAATGATGATGATGCATTTGAAATTGAATTGGTCTGTCTTTATTTTCCGCCAGCCATTTCTTGGAAGGTGTAGAAGAAGATTCGATAGATTGATCAAATGAGGTGTCTTCATCTTCATCAGAATCATGGCTTGATCCTTTTCTATGTTTTAAAGTTGTCGTGATCATTGGTGAAGATTCAGTTGTAACGTTAGCCATATCAAAGTCTTCTTCTTCGTTGTTGACAACATTGTTTAGTTTTGAATTGATACGTGATTTGTGTATCGGTGAGCCATGTGTTGCAACTTTAGCACCTAACATTGTTGGATTCAATATAATTGACGTGTTTCTGCTTAATTGAGAGCTAAAACTTCTATCTTGACTATCTTCATCATAATCATCACTATCTTTCATCACGATATCACTATCTACGGGAACAATGCCGCTCAACAGATCATCTGTGGACAAAACAGACAACTTTAAAGGTGATGATGTGTTTGGAGTGTATTCATGCTGATAAGCGTACGATCTCTTAACGAAATGGTTTGAAGGTGTTGAGGTTGTAAGTTCTTCTGGGTCATTCAGAGACAACTTTGAAGTTATATTCAGGATCGAGTCATCATCATTTCCCAGCAAATTATCTGACATTTCCATTAGCTCTGGCTTTAATATTTGTGTTCTAATTTAACGGGACAGAAGTATCAATTTTTTTGTTTACTTTTATTACGTAAAATTTATTACGGGTTATGGATTATGGGTATTAAATCAACAGAACAATACGATACAAAAGTCGTTATTTGATACAATTTGGCTCTTTTGACCATGAAATTCGACTTGAAGAAGTATATTTATACTGAAAGCAGTGAAAAAAGTGATCCAAAACCTTCAAAATTGACCAAACCGTATAAATACCACAAATCAGAATTGCTATACAAACATTTAAATCCATTACCTGATCTGCTTAAAGAAGATTTGAAGTTGGTGTTTGTTGGTTACAACCCAGGTGTGAGATCTGCTGAAGTGGGACATCGTTTTGCTCATCATTCGAATAAATTCTGGAAATTATTGAATGAAAGTGGAATTATCGAGGATAAATTGACCTTTGAAGATGATATTAGAATGTGTAGAGATTATCAAATAGGATTCACTGAGCTGGTCATGAGACCTACTAAAGGAATAGAAGAAATACCTGCTTTGGAGATGAAAAGAAACGTTCCTCGATTACTGAACTCCTTAAAGAAATACAATCCGAAAGTTGTTTGCTTTGTAGGCAAAGGTATTTGGGAGAGTATAAGTAAAGTAATAACTGAGAATGGGCTGCATAAGAAAAGGGAATTCAAATGGGGGATGCAGGAACAAAAGTTTTACAAAGGTTTAGTGTTTGTTGTTCCTTCAACGAGTGGACTGGTGAGAATTCCATGGGATGATAAGTTAGAAATGTGGAAAGAGCTAGCAAAGGTTGTTAATGATAATCAATGAATGCAATAAGTAATGAATTATAAATGATATGTGTATTAATAAGTAATAAATAGAATAAATAATAAAGAATCTACTTCCAGAGCTTGTCTCTCAACTCATGAACTTCATCGATAATTTCATGACTTAATATGTTTCCCTCGACTTTATCAAAATACTTGATCCCTAGATCATCAGCAGTGCCAGCTATTTCCTTATATCTCTTGTAGTTTCTAGTGTGTTGCAAACCCAACTCATAAAAGAATATCTTTTGTAAAGTCACACATTTCTCAATCTTTCTCTTATCAGTGTCACATCCACCCAATTTATCTAGCCAAGGTCCATTGTTCAAGCAGTTTGCGAATTGAGACTCAAACTCAGCACAGTTAATGGAAGCTAGCGTATTCTTATCTTCTTCAAGTGTCTTTGACTTGAATGATTTGTTATCCATCCCATCATCTTCAGTGAATTTAAATCGATTTTCCTTCGATTCTTGCTTATAGAAATCAGATATTTCTTTTGGCAATTCGTTGATCAGTTGATCCTCTTGAGATAATTCATCAGATTTGTTGCCTTCTGGACTTTTCCCACTGAAAATCCAGCCCATTTTGGTGGAGTTTTGATTCTTAATCAAAGAGTAATTTTTTTTTGTTTTTCTCCCCACATAAAAATAGATTAATACTATTACACAAATTACACTACAAAATCATCAGAAAAAAACACAAATCCATCTATTCTTCCACTTCTAACTCACTAATCAAGTTCTCGAGAGTTTTGGCCTCTTTTCCTAATTCTCCTCCTTCTTTAACCAAATTTGTAACTTGTTTCTTCATTTGTGGAATGAAAACTTCCATTAAAATCGCCTTTCTAGTTTGGTAATCTTCACAAGAAGCGTTCAAATCAACTGTGTTGCTGTCAGTTACACTACTTCCAATCCCACTTGAGTTCTTTATCAACTCCTTTTGAAATAATTTCAAGTGAGCAAACGGTTGTGGTGTAACTGGTATCAAATATCTACTTGTTAGTGAATGGTTGAATAATACAATTTTCTTCCCATCTTCCACCGTATCAAAAGCACCAGCTTTAATGAATTTGCTTAAGGATTCAATGGCAACTTTTCTTGATTTAGTATTGCTATGATTGATATTACTTGAAGCACTTGTTGTTGTCACTGCAAATGAAAGTGCCTGTTTAGAATCAGTTAAAGCCCAACCTAATAAGGTGAAAAAATTCTTCAATGTCTTAACCCAAGAACTACGCACCAAGGCATCTGCACCATACTCTGTTAAAATGTTTAGAAATTTACAAGAATCATTTCTAATTGCTGGTGTTATATGGGTCATTGCTGAATGAATGAATAGGATCACAGTTCTGGCATGTAGTTCCATTATGTTTGGCTGCTGTTTAGCTATTGTGATTATTAGCTCTTGTAATGCTACTCTAACTGATTGTGACTGATCCAATATTAATGGAATTATAGCTGTTAAAATTTGTTTGTATGATGATGGATCTGATGGTAAATGTTGTTGAATGTAAATTAATGTTTCCTTTCTAGTTTGATTTGAGTGATGTTTGACTAGTGACAAACGCTTTATTAAATTTACTTCAACGTCAGTGTTCTTTTTATTCAATGATTGATTAGGCAATGAGATAGCTTTTGCAACAAATGAAGTATCTGTAAAATTTGCTGGTTTTGCAGCAGTTTTACCAACTTTCAACTTTTGTTTAACGAAATCCTTAGCCTTCTCTTTCTTCTTTTTAGAACCCATTTTGATAGAATTCCTTCTTGATTATTTCAATTTCAATATTTAATATAAATTCAACTGAAATAAAATTTCTGAAAAATTTATTATTGATTGTCCAAATCCGGAAAGGTTGTGAAGCGACTGGCTGGACTAATTCTTAGCAGCTAGATCTTATCTAAAGAGACTAAAGTAGTTTTATATCTCCTAAGACTTAAGTTCTATAAAGTCCATACTGTCGTAAATGTTCCTTCTTGGTCAGGACCTTAAAGCTGGCCACTGGCTGCTGCTTGAATTTAGAATGCCGATGTCTAGTTACTGTCACCTGATCTGATTTTTTGATGCTGCATATGATAGTAGACCAATTTTTTGTGATATGTCACAGGTGACAGTCCGCGTGTTTTAAAAGAGCTGCAATTTGTTTATAAGAGTACTCTAAATCACAGCTTGTTTCATTTCATAGACTCTTACAGGCCTACTTGTTTTATCAAATTATACCGAATAAAGCCTGGAATACGCACACTTAAGCGTCTAAACTGTTACAACTCAGTTTCTATTTGTAATTCATTTTCTAGAGAGTCACTAGAGATATACTCTGTCATCATTTAGTATTTACGTCATAACTTAATCAAAAACAATATCTATTCTGAATATTTAGAAATAAAAGAATAATTTTCATACCCATTCGAAGTAAAACAGTAAAGTATAAATAATTGGGACGACTGAGAAGTCTGATCAATGAAACTAAAAACCAGACATTGTGAAATTTGTGAGAATCGTAAAAAACAATGTAAAATACTTGTCAATTTAGAATAAGAAAAGACCAACAACTAAAGCGAATAAGCTGGTTGAAAATGATTGTAATGAAGCACCACCATCGTAAGTACTAACAGTCAAATCAGTGGAGATTTCAGGAGAAACAGACTTGGTTGAAACAAAAGTGTCAATAGAAGTGCTGGATAAGGTATAATAGTGGTTTTTGTGACGGTTTGTAGTGTCTTTTCTGTTGGGGAGTCACTTGGACGTAATGGATGAACACTGGTCTTTGTAGATGTTTCAACTGTTTTGGTAGTTCTATCATGATCCCCAGTGAATGTAAATGGAGTTGATTTAGAAGTATTAGTTTCGCGAGCTTGACTTGTTGAAGCTGATCCTTCTCCATTTGGAGGATATATGAAAGTCACATAAGTTGAAGTAGTTGTACTTGAAAATGTCTTTGTTATGAAGCTGGTGTTATGGAAACCTCCTCAAGAGTTTGGAGATTCAACGACAGCGATAGTACCACCGGTCGAATCAGTAGTAGTGTAGGTTGAAGTGAAAGTACCTGTCCAAGGCTGAGTAGTAGTTGGGTATGGAGTTTCAACGACAACAATGGAGTTACCAGAAACACTCGGGTCTGCTGAAGTAACAGTGTTGAGGTCAGTACCGGTCCATTGAACAGTAGGGGGTAGGGTATGGAGTTTCAACAACGAAAATTGAGTCACCAGAAACACTTGGATTATGAGAAATAACAGTATTAGGCTCAGTACCAGTCCACTGAACTGTAGTAGTTGGGTATGGGGTTCCAACAACAACAATAGAATTTCCAGAAGAGGAAGGATCTTCAAGGGTAATAGTAGTAGTAGTTGAACCAAGATAGCCTGTTGTGGAAGTTGGGTAACATTTACCTCCATCAACAGTATCTTTGAACTGATAGACAATCGAAGCCCAATTATCAGCATACTTCACACCAGATGGGGTAGTTAATGTTAGATTTAATAGAGCAGCACCACTATAATTGAGTTCCACAGCTCTCATTGGATAATATTGATCTTTGATTAAATAGATGACATTACCAGCAACAGGAGCGGTATATGTAGATTCCAAATATAAATTGTCTGCAGAGTCCGTAGTGAGTAATCACAACAACCAAAAGCAGCAGCGTTACCAAAATAAACAAACATTCTATCATCGGCATAACCAGTAATAGTGTATTCACGGTGAAGTTTCTGGGGCCTTAACATAACCTATTAATTCAACAAGATAGTTGGAAATATCAACAGTTTGGCCATATATGGTACCTTTTACAACCTTCAAATCTGGAATATTAAGTAATTTGATAGTTGGGTCATTAACACCAGTAGCAACTGCGGTAACTTTATTATTTCTGTATCTATAAGCCATAAATGTATCATCCGTCATAAATTCATGACTTAATAGAGGGTATTCGTAGAATGTGACTTTGAAACCTGTTCCTGCTGGCGAGGTAGCAACAGCACAGTCATGAATTTTTCTTGAATATCATCTCACTACTACTCTTTCGTAACGTTATATTTATTATCCTTTCTAGAGAATGATAGTGATAAATACATGGGTCTTATATATTTTAAAACATCACTTCTGAGCAACATAAAATATATAAAGTATAAACTCTTCAAATCACCTTCATTTCTTTTTATTTCTAGCTGTTTTTAAATTCTGACTGACGCCTGGTCTATCTGTAGATTTTTATAGCTAGTTACTAAGTATCAAGTTAATGCTTATACTGTAAAGAAAATTCAGCCAACCAGCAATGAAATCAACTATCTTATTTTGTTGCCCTTCTAACACCAGAGAGGAAATAACCTGTTATCAAACAACATCAAAAGCTCTGAAATAACAAAATGTCATCTTGGAATCATATGATCTTCGTAATCTACACAGATTGTGTTATATTTTCTCTAATCGGACAACTTATAAAGGTTAATAAATAATAAAATAGTTGCTGTACCATCAGTTTCTCTACAACAATACCAATAATCACTCTGTTCGACTGTAACCCAAAATAATAAAACTTATAACAATAATCAAATGTAAAGTTCAATACTACTAAATCCGCAAATCCGAGATAAAGTCACGTGATATTTAAATGTGTCAAAAAAAAAGAAACAAAAATACAAAACTTTTCAGTTAAAAGATTTTTCTTTTTACTTCATCATTTTTTACCCAAAGACTCAAACGAGAAGTTTAGAATTCCTCCAACTTGAATTCAATTATCTTTATACCCACTTTTGCGAAGTTCTCTATAGAAAACGTTTAACAAGTGAAGAAATCAATAATGCCTGTCAATTTTAGTGTTGTATCTAACACCTTGAAACAAAAACACAATAATAACCAGACCAATCAATCACCAACAACAAATGTCAACTTAGATTCATCTTTGAGTATCAACTCTTTGCTAATCTCACCAATAAACTTAGTTGAAAAGGTGGATTCGAATCCAAATGTTCCTAATACTGGAGACTCAAGATATGACTCTAACATATTCAACCTTTTCGATAACAAATTACCAATCCCTTTGAACACATCGATATTGAAACCATGCTCTAGGTTTATTGGCTCCCAGCAGTCTGGTCGCTCTACTTATGAAGTCTCAATAGAATTTAAATACGTCGATCTGTCAAAAGCATATCTCAATGGTTTCTTAAAAATCAAAGGACTAACAGAATCATACCCTGAAATCATCACATATTTTGATGCTGAGATTATTTCTGATATTTACCCATTCATCACTTCTAGAAGGTCAACAAATTTGGATTTACATAACCAGTTTTGTACCAATGACGAAATTGATTTGCAGCATTGGACAAAATTTCCATTCTGGAGAAACACCGAAACAGAATCAGTAAATCCACAGTCTTTTAGAAAGTTGATCCACTCTGAGAACTACACGCATACTGACTACTTATCCAAAAAATACGTTTACATGAGATGGAAGGAGAGATTCTTAATACCTGATGCTAAAATAGATAATATTGAAGGTGCGTCGTTTGCTGGTTTCTACTATATCTGCTTCAATCAGTTAACAGGAGATATTGTGGGTCTATACTATCATAAAAACTCAGAAAAGTTTCAACAGCTAGAATTGAATTATGTGAATGAGTATGGAGTTTCTTCAGCATATCAATTTTGCTGAAGAAATGAGGAAGGGTATGATGTATGAAATTTAGGATAAGAAATACTGGCAAGGGAACGGTTTAAACTAAAAGTGGTTTTTATATGCTTAGATAGTTAATAAATATTCTTTAATTTTGGGAGTGAATCTAAACAGTTTTTTCTAGGGTAGAAATTTTTAAAAAAAAAACTGATGTAAAAGACTTAAACCTATGACTCATCAGAGATATCACATGAATCATTCACCAAAACCTCCATTATAGTACCAGATTGTACTTCTATCCTAATAATTCTTCATTCTTCATTCTTCATCTCTGCTTACGTAATATTTTTTAAATGATCAAATCATAACAAAAAAAACTCAAGAATTTAATTATTAGAGATTTATAATTGCTCTCTCTGATTGTTGGTTTTACACATTTTCTGTGCGTTATCTGCTATTCTTTTGTCGTCACATACTCAAACTTTTATAATATCTTTTGATACAGAAGTAAATCGTTTTCAGTGGATAGATTTCAGTTGAAAATGGCGGAAGATACTTCAAGTCAATCAAAATTGATTCAATTAATCACAGCAAATTTAAACAACAGTTCGAGCCTAGATCCTCAAAATGAAGACATGCATACTCTAAAATTGACAAATCTACAGATAGAAAGCTTACCTCTGGAGTCTATTGACCTTATGAAGGATTCTATTGAAAAATTATCGTTACAAAAAAATCTGTTGAATAGTTTTCCTTCAAACTTCTCAAATTTACAAAATTTGAAATATTTGGACATCCATAAGAACAAATTTGATCATTTTCCAATCATTTTATCATATTTGTCAAGCTTGGAGATCCTTGATATTAGTTATAATAATATTTTGAATATCAGTGATGAGTTTGATTTTGGTTATTTGAAAAAAAACTTGAAGATCCTCTCTTTAAAGGGAAACAAATTCAATAGAGTACCAAAAGCTTTGATTAATTTGAAGAATTTAAAGTTCTTGGAAATCGATGAGAATCCTTTAATACCAAGACATACTGAATTATTGAGAGATTTGCACAAACTGGAAACAAATGAAGAATCAATTAAGTTATTAAAGACTTTTCTATTGACAGAACCTCAGTATGGTGAGCAACAATATGCTGGTATTGAAAACGAAGAGGGCCTCAAAATGGTTCCAAAGCAATTGGAACGTTCTCGATCAACCTCGGAGAGTTTTGTTAGTTCAAAAGCTGCCAAAAGAATGGGTTTTATCATAAAAAGACCAAATCAAGATCTGTCAAATGAAATAATAAAAAAAAATAAGGAACCAATACAACTGATTAAAACAGTTGATAATCCACCTCCAGTGTCAAGAAATAGATCATTAACAGCCACTTCAATGGTGAACCCACCAGAGTTAAAATTAAACTCTGACATATCAAATCAAATAATTAACAATAATGATGAAAACAATTCTAAAAAACTATCAACCTTACCAGAGATTAATTCTCCAATAATACAATCAATTTCAAATTTCAAAATTATTGACATCTCCAAAAAAACATTAATATCCATAAATGAGTTCAAATCAATTTTGAATAAATTTCTAAATTTACAACTGAATGAAAAATTTTCGAAAGACTTGACTATTTTTATAAATATAATCCAAACTTCAATCCATGAACTAGACTCAGTTCTTAAGAATTTTGAACTTAATAAAGAAACTGAAATTTTAACAATTGATGAACTTCTAAAATCCTTAATCACGAATGTGTCAAACTTTAAAAAGACTATTGAATTTTTAGAACAGAATTTATCAATGACTATGAAATCTAATGAAGATATATCTTTAATTAGATCTTTTTTTCTATCCTTATTCTTATCATATACTGAACTATTGAATGCTTTCAAAATTTTATCGCCAAATCAAGTTCAAATTACAGATTCTTCCCCATCAAATTCAAGTTCAGTTCCTAGATTCAAAAAACTACCTCCATTAAGAATCCCTGAAAATAACAATGGTATTAATATTTCAATTGGACAACAACAACTCAATGAATATAATGAAATTGATGAAAAATTATATGAATCATTAAGAAACTTATTAAGCGTTTCATCACAGGTTTATTCAGAGCTTAATGATGCAATTGCGAAAAGTGCGATTGCGAGTGCCAAACAAATTAATTCAGATAATGAAAAGGATCCAAATATGATTAACAATAATGATCAAGAAAATCAAATCCCTTCTCAAATCATTTCCAAAATTAAAGATCTGACAAATACTTGTCTTACATCAATGGAGCTGAATAAGAAAATCAAATCAAAATTAGTTGACCAAAGTTTTAAAAATTTTACAATTCAAGAGAAGAGGAAATTTTATGATGAAATAAACTCATTTTTGAAATCAATTATCACAATTTTAGGCTCAACAAAATCAATCATGAATGAATCCACAATTCTAAATGAAGTTAGACATTTTTTCGCAATTTTAACAAAATCAACCAAAGACGTAACTATAATTCTAGAAATTTCTTCATATAGAATGATCAATGATTCTTTCACAAAAGATAATAACATTATTCAATCTTCAGTTCCTCAAAGTTCAACATCAACACAACCTCCTATCTCTGCAATTCAACCACCAATGCTATCATCCATTCCATCAGTAATGTCAATCCCTCAAATGAGTACCCCATTAACGTTACAACCAAATACAAATCTACCTACAAAGCCAAACTCAACGATACAGTTACATTATCCACAATATCATTCACAAGTACACTCCTCATCACAACAACAATTTCAGCAGTCGTTTTCTAGCACAGTGGGTCAAAACTCGGGTGTTATAACTCCCTCTTTGACGTATAATGGTCAAACTCAATCAAATCCGTTCGAAACCTCAATGATGAATAACTTACTGAATAATCATGAGAATAACGAGTAAAGATGTGTGTTCAAATTAAATCACTTGATGTGATCAATGAATATAAATATGTCTTAAATTGTTTGTAGTTCGTGTATTGAATAATTAATAATAAATAGTAAATAAATAAAGAGTAAATAATAAATAATAAATAAATAAATAGTAAATCAAATAGATAGACTAATCATAGTAAGTCTTATCCACTCTAACCCTATACAAATGAGCATCCTCTTCATTTCTTGATCCCATATCTTTAGCTAATCCGTCTGGATAAGTTCTAGGAACAGCTCTTCTTTCAGGATAGAAAAAGAAATACATCATTGCACTAAATCCTCCCAAGACACCAAAAAATATTCCTTGTAATTTTAAAGCATGCCAATCGGTAGTAGCATCATATCTAGTGAGAGACCACATATTAATTTCTTCATCATCGATATGTAAGGGTTCACCAAAATTTCTTCTGTTGAATTTATCATCCCAAGGTAAATCAGGATCACGGAACTGATGAGGAGTTCTTGAGATATCATCTGGATAAGTTTCATTACTTGAATCTGTATTACCATCATCAATATATTCCTCATTTGGTTTTGTAATGTATGTTTCTCCTGGCAATCTGGAGCTTGTGGCATAAAGCTGATATCTTTGGACTCCTCTGGTTGAGACCAGTCCAGCCACACGGGTCGCTGAGCGTGATAACTTGAACATTATCGATTATTAAACAATATCAAATGTCTGTTTAGAAGTTCTTTCCCCGTCTTTCAAAATTATATTGGACCTCCTTGTTAGGGGCACCACATATTTAATTTCACTACAATATTAACAAACAGAAAGTTGATAGTGAAGGAGTACGGCAGTTCAATTGCTTACATGAGCAGAAATGCATGAGTAGTTATTAATTGCCAGTAGATAAACTCAATCTTCCTCTTATCGTTAGTAATAGATTTTGCGTCACTGTAGCTTTGAGATTGACACTAAGCAATTCGCGGGGTTCTGAGCCATGGCGAAAGTTTTTCAAGTTTTTAATTTTGTTGGATGAAAAAACAAAACAAATAAAATATTGGAACTAAAGGAACTTTTGCTGATTTTTACACATTGATCACTTCTTCATATTGTCAACTCCACACTTCTCACTGAATTCATTGCTAGAAAGATTTGAATTGGGCAGTCTGAGGGCAAAATATATCACATTTAAAGGTTCTTCTTTACAACTTTTGTTACCGCACCAGATCAAACTGGTGGCACTAGTATCTATTATTGTTTAAGGGTTGATCCACCAATTAGAAGATCAGAAAGTCGCATTCACATACTAAATACTCACTCATTAGTCATTTAAATTTCATAGATGCCCCTTTCAGGAACTCCTGATTCCAGGCAACGTTCTTCAAGAACACGTCTTCATTCTGAATTAGATAATGAATTAATTGATTCAGATATTAATGATTCATTAACTGGGGATTGTCATAAGAACAGTAATGGTAAGAAAAGAAGAAGTGGAAGATCACATGCTCCTGTCAACTATAGATTAACAAGACCTTTTACTAGACATACAGACCATGAAAATAACAATAATACAAAAAACAACAAAAAAGATCATAATCATCAAATAATAATAGATAAAGAAGGTGTCAGATATATTGAAGATACACAAAGTTTATTAAATCATGTCAATGAAAAATTATCCACTGTTGATCATTTGGGTAAGCTTAGTGCAAAACATGCTCTACTGACTTCAGAATTATTCCACTTAACTGAATATACCTCATTAACTTCGTGGAATCCTGAAACTCCTCCAAGAACTCAATACATTGACTTTGTTAATGAAAATTATAATATATGGGAATCAAAGAAAATACCTAATGGGAAATCAAAAAGACATAGTCTTCGTCATACAACCGTTGAAGAAAACCCATTGAAGAATGCAGTTGAAAAGTCTCAAGAAAGATTCAAACCAGAAGTGTTCGATCCTACAAAATTTTACAATGATAATTACTTGAAACAAATGAAGAGACCTGGTCCTGGAAGACCAAGCAAAAAGATTCAATTATCATCAGTTGTATCGTCGCCATTAATTCAAAAAGCTAAACATCATTCAAGTCCTGCCCAACAGTCTCAAATAAATAGATCTAGAGGAAGACGTAAAAGGGTAGATAGATCCATCTCTGTTGAAAAGGAAACACCTCGTAAAAGAGGAAGACCCTTTAAAGTTGTCAAACCTAAAGTACAGGATGAGGATGATGATGAAGAAGAGAAAGAAGATGATAGTGATAATATCTCCGAAGATGATGAAGAAATAGAACTGGTTGATAATGAAAAAGAATATCAGCCTGCACCAATTACTAAACAATTTTTCAAACCAGGCCATCCTCCAAAAATCATATTCAAATTTAGTTTGCCTGAACGTATGATCATTCATCCAAATCATGTCAGTATACCTGAATTTTCATCAATTGATGGTTATTTGAAATCATATAAATCTTTAGAAGAAGATATGACAAACGAGGAATATGAAACATATATTGAAGATCAACGTGAAACTATTTCTAAAATCAAAACTGCAATTAATGATAACTTTTTAACTATTGATGAAAAACTAAATATTACAAAAGTTCCACCTCCACAACCATTTAGAGATCCTTTGAAAACGCATCACACTTTTAATGATCATTTTGTTGCTCAAGGCATTCATATGTCTAAATTATTTCAAGATTCAAGAAAAAGTCGAATTCAAAGACAACGTAAAATTGCTCAGATGATTGAAGTTTATTTCAAACGTAAAATAGGTGCTAAAGAGAGACTTGAAAAGGAAGAAGAAAAACGTTTAAAGACTTTAGCTAGAAATGCTGTTCAGTCTGTTAAGAAAAGATGGATGTTGGCTGAAAAGGCTTATAAAATTTTAAAAAATCAAGAAGCTGAAGAATTGAAGAGAATTAAAGGTAAAGAACACTTATCACAAATGTTGGAACATTCAACTCAATTGCTAGAGGCCCAATTGACCAAACAAGATGATGAAGATAATGAAGAAGATGAAGACATTGAAGTTATTGATGTTAATAATTCAAGAGAAGAAGATGATGATTCTAACTTAACACTGGAAGAATTGAAATCAAAATATTCACATTTACAAAATCTAAAACTAGAAGAAATTAGTGAAGATACTCAAGGTGAAGAAGGGACTCCAGAAGTTAAATCTGAATCTGGATCTGAATCTGAACAAATTATTCCAGAATTAAATGGTGATGAAAAGAAAGCTGTTGAAGAAGCTAATAACGCTGATCATGACTCTTTGTTAGATAGTGATACATCCTTAGATTCGGACGATGATAGTGATATTTCAAGTGATGATGATGATGATGATGATGAATCTCCAAGACCTTCTGGGTTAGCTGCATTGTTTGGTAAATCTGCTAAAGTTGAAGAAGAAGATGATGATGATAAATCAGTCAAATCTTATTTATCAGATGAAGAAAATGAAATTACTGAAGATAATGAGAAAAATTTAACGCCTCAATCAAGTCCTGAACCTCAAGAAAAAGAAGAATCTTCAAGCAAACATTCGAGAGAAACTACATCTGAACCTAATGATGGTGTTGTTGATGTCCCTTATCCATCAGTTTTATTAAAAGGAGATTTAAGATATTACCAAAAACAAGGTTTAAACTGGTTAGCAAGTTTATATAACAATGGAACTAATGGTATTTTAGCAGATGAAATGGGATTAGGTAAAACAATTCAAACAATTAGTTTGATTTCATATTTAGCAGTTTTTAAAGGTAATTGGGGTCCTCATTTGATTGTTGTTCCCACTTCTGTTTTATTGAACTGGGAAATGGAATTTAAGAGATTTGCTCCTGGTTTCAAAGTTATGGTTTATTATGGCTCGCCACAAGAAAGAAAACAAAAGAGAAAGGGTTGGAACAAACCAGATACTTTCCATGTTTGTATCACTTCATATCAATTAGTTTGTCAAGATCAACAAATTTTCAAAAGAAAACGTTGGAAGTATATGATTTTAGATGAGGCTCATAATATTAAAAATTTTAAATCAAATAGATGGAATGTTTTACTGAATTTTAATACTGAGAATAGATTATTATTGACAGGTACTCCATTACAAAATAACATTATGGAATTGTGGTCTTTATTGTATTTCTTAATGCCATCATCATCAAAGAATCAATCAATGCCATCAGGTTTTGCAAATTTAGAAGATTTCCAAACATGGTTTGGTAAACCAGTTGATAAAATCATTGAAGGTGGTTTAGATCAGAAAGTTGATGAAGAAACAAAACAAACAGTTTCTAAATTACATCAAGTTTTAAGACCTTACTTATTACGTCGTTTAAAAGCAGATGTTGAATCTCAAATGCCTGGTAAATATGAACATGTTGTTTATTGTAAATTATCAAAAAGACAATATAAATTATATCATGAATATTTGGATAGAAGTGATACTAAAAAGATGTTACAAAATGCTAATTATATTTCAATTATAAATGCTTTAATGCAATTGAGAAAGGTTTGTAACCATCCAGATTTATTTGAAGAAAGACAAATTAGAACGTCATTTGCAATTGATGAATCTTTAATAACTCCATACCAAGTAACAAATTCATTGGTTTTAAAAAGATTACAAGATAATGACAAGATCAATCTAGATGTTTTAAATTTATCATTCAGTGGATATGAAAGAGATGGATTAACCACATATCACTCTAATTCAATTGAAAAGTTAAAATCTTCTAAAATTTTAGATGAAAAGATCGAAGAATTATCTAAAAATCTTGATGTAGAAATTGCTTCAAATTATTCAAATATTAATGAATTTTACAAATATTCAAGATATCATTCCAAAAAAGATTACTTAGAAAAAATCAAACAAATTATCTATTTAAACAATTTAAGATGTGATAAGAAACCAACATATGGTAAAAACTTAATAAACCTGTTAACTTTTGTCAAACCAATTGAATTAGACTTCCAATTTAATGAAGAATTACTCAAACCATTAGAAACAAGAATGTTATCATTAAAAGATGAAATTGATAGATTTGCATTTGTCACTCCGGATGTTGTTAATTTAAATATGTCTAAATTAACCATCCCTGAAAATGTTGCTGAAAAAGTCACTGAATTAGAAAATCCATTGCATAAAGTTCAAACTAAGTTATCTATTCAATTCCCAGATAAATCGTTACTATTATATGATTGTGGTAAATTACAAAAATTAGCTAAATTATTAACAGATCTACAAAAAGGTGGTCATAGAGCTTTAATTTTCACTCAAATGACTAAAGTTTTAGATATTTTAGAACAATTTTTGAATATTATGGGTATTAGATATATGAGATTAGATGGTTCAACTAAGATTGAAGATCGTCAGATCTTGACTGAAAGGTTCAATAAAGACCCAAAGGTTACTGTTTTCATTCTATCTTCAAGATCAGGTGGGTTAGGTATTAATTTAACAGGTGCTGATACTGTTATCTTTTATGATTCAGATTGGAATCCAGCAATGGATAAACAATGTCAAGATAGATGTCATAGAATTGGACAAACTAGAGATGTTCATATTTATAGATTCGTCACAGAATATACCATTGAGTCTAATATTTTAATGAAAGCTAACCAAAAGAGACATTTAGATAATGTTATTATTCAAGAAGGTGAATTCACAACTGATTATTTCAGTAAATTATCGTATAAAGATTTATTAGGTGAGGACACTAAAGATGGTGAGGGGGATAAATTACTATTTGGTGATACTTCTAAATTGGGTAATGCATTAGCTGAAGCTGAAGATGAAGCAGATGCTAAAGCTGCAAAAGAGGCAATGAAAGAAGTTGAAGTCGATAATGAAGATTTCGTTGAAAATGAAGATGAGGAGATTGGGGTTGAAGTTGATGATCGTGAAGGATACGGTCATATCGACGAGTACATGATTAGGTTCATTGCAAATGGATTTTATTACGATTAATATATGGGTATGTAATATATAATATAGCACAATGTAGTGGAAGTTTCTAGTATGGTCGCCTTGGGTTACCCGCAAAACGCGAACCAATGCGGAAATTTGTAGAATCAAAACAATCTTTTTTTTTACAATTGAACCACAAAAGAAAAAACCATTATAGAAGACAATTAATACCCATCCATAATTCATAAATCATCTCAGCTTCGGCAAACCACTTCTCATCTTCATAAAACTGGCATTCTTTGAACACATTCCCCCTTTTTTTCTGGAACTTCATATCAAAATTTTTGCATCGTCAACTTTCAGTAGAATGGAAGGAACAACAAGAGCACCACTAACAGATATTGGTGTCAATTCACCAAGCGTGAAGAGACAGAAACTAGCCATCAATGATCCACCTCACAATCTTCAGCCTCATGAGCAGCTACAAATGGCTCAGCTTCTGAAAGAAAGAGATGCTCAAAAACAACAACAATCACAACAAGAAACAATGCCTCTGACAGAATGGCAACACAGGTGGAGAAAGATCATGCGTGGATCAGTCATCTATTTTGACAGTAATGATCCAAGTATGCTGGATGCTGGTAAACGTAAGGAAAAAGAGCAAGCCATTAAGATGTTCACTCAAGTTGGCGCCTCAATTCAACAATTTTTTGATAGTAATGTCACGGTTGTTGTATCAAATAGAGCTAAAACTGAATTACCTCCTAAGATGTTTGCTTATTCTGCTACCTTGAAGTTCTGGAGCTATGAGAAGGTGTTCCGTTTTTTAAAACATTTAGGTGAAGTTCCATCGCCAGAAGGCCCATCAAAAGCAAAACCACAACATTTAAGTTCATTACTTCAGGATGAAAAATTACATGGTGCTTTGGATAGAGATATCACTGCTAAAAGAGATGATTTCAGTTATTTTAAAAATCCTTATTATTATGTTTATGATCTTCGTCAAGTTATAAAGCCAATTGCATTAAGAGAATGGAAGATTAAAGATGAAAAAAGACCATGGCCACATATCCACTCTTCAACTTATGGTCATTCATTATTCACCCCAGATCCAGCAAATGCTCACGATCCAAAAAAGAAAGAACGCAGAAGATTAAGAGACGAACAAAATAGAAGACATAGAGATAAACTACGGGCAATTTATTCTCAAAACTTCGTCTTTGAAAATGAAACTTCATCATCTAATGAAACATCTCCAAGTAAAGAAGATGCACTATCACCTCCAACTAGAATGCCACCTCCATTATTATCCAGACAACCATCATTAATTAATAACAACTTCCCAAAGTATAATAAAAGAGACACATTTGAGATTGAAGCTTCGGGATATACAGGTTCGACTAATGCATCTGCAAGATCTGCAGAAGCTACTAAGAATGGTTTAATTGCCCCGAAATCAACAGTTCCATCAAAACAATTTAACCATTTACAAAGAAAATTAATTGAGAAAAGATCAAAATTATCTAAAACAGAAATCAAAGATCAAAGCAATCAAAAACAAAAGGTTCCTGGCTATTGTGAAAATTGTAGAATTCATTTCAGTGACTTTGATGAACATTCTGAAAGTCCAGGTCATAGATCATTTGCTGTTAATGACGAAAATTTTGAATCAATCGATGAATTAATCGATTTATTACGTGATAGCATTAAAAATAAGAGATAGAAATGCCCACAAATCTAATGAAGAAAACACATTGCATTACCCGTCATATCATAACTAATTTAATAAATAGATTAGAATTTAGATCTGTGTAGATTTCTAGATCTTTGGTTTTGTGTCACATCGTTAAACCCGAGATCTTCTTATACCCGAGACCCTTAATAAATTATTGAGGACTCAGGAGTAAATTTACTTTTATATGTCGAATTAACACAACACCATCATAAAGAGTAAAGTCTGTGCTCCCAGACTTTAAGATTTATCATAGCATGGTAAATGTTCATGCTTTGCCAGATAGTGTATTTGTCAATATAGTTCAGCACTTATCAGTGGAAGATATTAAAAATGTTTTCAGGGTCTTGCCACAGAAGTTTCATCTGTTTACAGATGGTGAAAAGATGAAGTTTTTTACTACTGATGAGTCTGTACCGGTTAATATTTTGAAAGAATTTGAAAACAGTGGCAATGGATTCTTCAAGAATAAGAGATCTATCTTGTTGGTCGAAATGAATAAAATTTCATCATACAAGTTACTTGAAAACTATGAAAACCCAACTTTTGTTTGTTACAACAACGATATATCAAATGACCAAATATCAGAAACAAACTTCACGCCATCACAAAACTCAGTTGGCTATCAGTACTGTGAAAGATTTATGAAAACGCCTAATTATGATGATCCAAGGTTAAATAACATCTATAAGATGAGATTATCTGAAGTTCTTATCTTTTTAAATGTCTGGCCTAACATATTAGGTACTTTGGTTCATAAGCTGGAACAGATGATTTATATTGATTCAAGCAAAGTCCTAGGTCCACATTTAGATATTATGGAGCAGAAAAGAGGTAAGATATGTTCACAAAACAGATTTTATAATCTATTCACAGCCCACTCTAAGCTTGAATTCCCAAATCTTCGTACATTATATTACACTGAGATTGTGAATGACAATAACTTGACACCAAAAGTCAAACTCAACCTAGACTCATTGAAGATATTAGATGTTAAAACAAGTAACTCTACTGTTCAAGACTTTTATTTACCAAACCTTGAAACGTTCACAATGACATGTCAAGGTACTAAGGATCCCAAATTCAAGATGCTTCAGCTTAAAAACTTATATTTCCCAAAGGTTAAATCTTTTCTGTTTATTCTTTCTGATCATCCTAAGAATAAGAGAACGTTTATTGGTAAAAACATTGAATTTAAGAGTTTGAATCTTCTAACTTTCTTTTGGAATAAATCAAGCCCAGGTTCACCATCAGAGAAGTTTGAAAGAATGTTTATTGAATCAATGTTATCATCCATTGGAGACGCAATGCTTCAACAGGTAGAAATAATATCAAACTTGCCATTAAAATCAAAATTTCAATACAAAGGGTTGGATAAGGTCAGAAGCTTGAAATTGTCATTAGATAAAGACGTGGAATATTTGGAACCACTAGAGGGTTCTTCATCTATAGTTAACCATTTAGATAGCATTAACTCGATATGTTTAACACTCTCAGAAGAATCTATGCAATCGTTAGTTCGTTGCAAGAATTTAACAAAATTATACCTTGAGGGTAAAGAATTTGGTAGCTGTCAAATGAATGAAAATTATAGATCCTTTGGATCCTGTTTCCCATCCTTAAAAGAGTTGTATATTGAAGGTTATGTGGGTCATAGCTGCTCTCACCCAAATACTGTGAGTCTTAAATCTGTTGAATATTTACAAGTTGGTGGTATTGACTCTCATTCAGGTGTAGATAATGAACCTAATGTTATGTTTAAGAAAGTTAATTTTCCAAATTTGAAAAAGTTCAAATGGTTTGATGATATCTCAGGGTTAAGTGTAAAATCAAGAAAGAATAAATCTAAAACTTTGGAGCTCAATGCCCCCTTATTGGAAGATTTATCTATCATTTCAGTGTCACCTGAAACGGTACTAAACACATTAGTTATTAATGGTGATAAATTCAAAAAATTGAAAAAATTGTACATTGATTACAGAGTCAATAATTTGTCAATATCAGGTATTGATCCAACTGATTTAGAGGTATTTGCAGTGAATGACGGAAGGGGAAAGATAATGACTTTAGATTCAACTACAAAAAGGGAACTTTTGAAAGAGATGTTGGGTGATTCTTTCAAGAACTGGTTAGAGTGTTCAGCCAGTTTTATTGGAAACATGATTGAAAAAAGACTTCAAAATATATCAGCAAAGAAAGACTCAGAAAATGCAATTGAATCTCTATTAGAAGAAGAAAGAAAGGAAAAATCAATTGGAACAAAGGAAATAAAGAAGAACAAAAATGTGTTAAATAGTCCTAAATCTACAAATAAATCACATACTTCAGTGAAAGGAACTCTTGAAATACCAAAAGTTGTTGAAATCTCAAAAGGTAACTATAATAGTAAAGAACATGAAGGTTTAAGAGTTGAAATTGAAGAAATTGTTTCAAAAGATAAATATTTGTTAAATTCTTTGAAAGTTTTTGAATATAACGTTGGAATGATTCCATTGGAAGTGTTGGACTGATTCCTGAAAATTCAAAATTTAAGTCTCAAGAGTCAAGACTAAAGTATCAAATAATGATTAACGACTAATAATATGCTAGCAGCTATATAAATTTGCTTAACGAACTCGCAATTACAGAATCCAGATTACAGAAGTGTAGAATTGATTTAATTTGGGTTTGGGTGACTAATGCATTACGTAAGACGTTAAGGAGCGATGATCCCCACACAATAAAAAAAAATATCATGAAACCATCAAATCTTAAGTAGAGATGATGTGTTTGAGTTTGCTGGTTTTTGATTGATTCGAATGTTGTCAAGATATCTTCGGTTGAGTTCAAAATTAACTCATCTAAATAACTCTTCAAGAAACACAATAAACTCAACTTTGAAGAAATTCTCAACCTCATCGTCATGTCTAGCAAAATCCCCAGTCAAGAAACTAATTACTATACCCAGATTCACAACAGTTGCCACTTTAGCAAACTTACTGAATGTCAGATATGAGCAATTAGCTAAAAACTTGAAAGTGATGGGTTTTGAAAACATGAATCATAACGTTATCTTGGATAAAGAAACAACAGTATTAATTGCAGATGAATATGGATTTGAAATTGATGAAATTGATGAAGATAATGATAAAAAAGATCTTAAACCTACAAAATTCGAAGAAGATTCTAAATTTATGAAATCAAGACCACCTATTGTAACAATCATGGGTCATGTTGATCATGGTAAAACCACCATTTTAGATCATTTAAGAAAATCTTCAATCGTTAAAGGTGAACATGGTGGGATCACTCAACATATTGGTGCTTTCTCAGTTAAGACCCCAGTTTCTAAGAAATTAATCACTTTTTTGGATACCCCTGGACATGCTGCGTTTTTGAAAATGAGAGAAAGAGGTGCTAATGTTACAGATATCGTTGTTTTAGTCGTTGCTGCAGATGATTCCGTTATGCCACAAACAATTGAAGCTATCAAACATTTAAAGAAATCAGGGGTTGCTTGTATCGTTGCCATTAATAAATGTGACAAGGAAAATGCTGACCCAGATAAAGTTATTGCTGATTTATCAAGACATGATATCATTACTGAAGAGTATGGTGGTGATATTCAAGTTGTTAAAGTCTCTGGATTAACGGGTTTAAATATGGATAAATTAGAAGAAAGTATCATTACATTAAGTGAAATCTTAGATTTAAAGGCTGCAAGTGGTGATAAAAAGAAAATTCCAGTTGAGGGTTGGATTATTGAATCACAAAATAAATCTAAAATGGGTCCTTTAGCTACAGTTTTAATTACGCAAGGTGATTTGAAAACAGGGGATTTTGTTGTCTCTGGTACCACTTATTGTAAAGTTAAATCAATGAAGAATGAATTTGGTGAAACTGTTAAATTAGCAAAACCTTCAACACCTGTTGAAATTTGGGGTTGGAAAGATATTCCTGAAGCTGGTCAGTTATTGATACAAGCATCAAGTGAGAAAATTGCTAAAGAAGTATTAAACTATAGATTATTAAAAAAACAAAGAAACCAAGAAACGAAAGACGTTGAAATCATTAATAAGTTAAGAATTGATGCTAAGAGAGAAGTTGAAAAACGTGAAAGATTAGATGAATTAAGAAAATTCGGTTTAAGTGAAGAAGATTTAAATAAAGAAGAAGAAACTTCAAACACTCCAACTCAAGAAGTCGTTAATTATATCATTAAAGCAGATGTTAGTGGTTCTGTTGAAGCTATCGTTGATGCAATTCAAAATATTGGTAATGATGAAGTCAAGTTAAATATCATATATAGTGAAGTTGGTACTGTTACTGATTCAGATTTAGAAAGAGCTGAAATCTCTAATGCTATAATACTTGGTTTTAACATCACTTTAACAAAAGACATTGATAATAAATCAGCTCAACGTAAAATCCCAATTAAAATGCATAATATTATTTATCATTTAATTAAAGACGTTGAAGAAGAATTATCATCCAAATTAACTCCAATAATTGATTTGAAAGTTAGAGGTGAAACTGAAATTAAAGAAATTTTTGAAATTAAGGGTAAAAGAAAGAAGGTTATCAAAATCGCTGGATGTAAAGTCGCATCGGGAACTCTAGAAAGATCCTCTCAAATCAGGGTTGTTAGAGGTAAAACTAATGAAGAAGAAGGTACTGAAGTGTTTAGAGGTAAACTAGACACTTTAAAACATTTGAAAGATGATGTTGTTGAAGTTAAAAAGGGTAAAGAATGTGGTGTTGGATTTGAGAATTGGACTGATTTCCAACCAGGTGATATCATTCAAGTTTATGAAGAAGAAGAAATTAAAAGATACTTGTAAATAGTTTATAAATAATATGCTAATATTAAAAATAAAATAAAATAATTATAAAAAAAAACACTCTATATAATTGTAGGGGACATTTCAAATTTTACTCAATGTTAAAGTGTTTCTTCCCATTGAACACCGCACCATTCTTCAACATACCCAACATGGTTTGAATCATATTCTGGAATATAATCTTCCTTGTCAGTATATATTATGATAGTGACCCATTCCATACCATTTTCAGTATCTTTTAAAGATTTTTCGAAATCGATAAGTAATTTAGACATTATTTGTAATTCAAATTGTCTTGAACTTGAAGGATTGAAACCAGGTTTTGGAATTAAATCTTTTAAAATTTTGATAGCTGTATCATCGGTTGACGAGTATAAAAGAGGTTTTCCTCCAATATCATAACGTAAAACTTGTAAAGGATTGTGAGAAACAGTATCAGTGTATTTTTGAAAATCTTCGTCAGTTAAAGAGTTGGCAATTCTAGCATATTCAGCATTAACTTGAGCGTTACCACCACCATTACCACCAACTTCAGATTCTAAGTCTAGAGCATCTTTATCAATTTGAACACCTTCTGGTATCTTATTCTTATCTATCTTTTTGAAAGTTTCATCTTCTGTGTATACGAAATAACCTGGGAATTCAGGTAATAAATCACTTGTGGTAGATTTTTCTTGTTTAGGTTTTTCTGGTGCTGAGTTCTTAGCGACTTCAGCGAATGAATGTTTAGATTCTTCTTCTTTCTTTGCAAATGGATTAGGTTGCTCAATGATACTTGAAAATGGATTTGCTGAAGAATCACTGGAGAATGGATTAGCACCAAATGGATTTGAATCATTACTATTTTCACCACCAAAAAGAAAGTTTCTCTGTTTATCTTGTTTTAATTTCTCATCTAGTTGTTCTTTGATCTCTTGCTCCTCCTTTAACTTCAATTCTTTCATCTTTACTGGGTCTTTAGCAACACCTTTAATGACTCTAATTGAACCTTTTTGCTTATTACAGGAGCTTTTACCGCAAGCAAACACATAAATCACACGATCATATAGTTCACCATCTAAAGGTGCAAAAGCTTGTAATAACAATGATAAGTCACCTTGACAATTCAGACATGTCAATAATTTGGAATCAGGTTTAGATGTAGAAGCCAACCAAACTGGTTGTCCCCCAACGAATGTATCTTCTATAGTTGGTATTTCATCTTCAATTGCAGTGTCAATGAATCCTAGCATGACATTAGATTCATTGGATATGAAATCTTCTCCTTCATCGGAGGAATAATCTAACTCTGACATGATCTTTGTTGGTATTAAATACTCATTAAGGCGATGAGGTAAATAAAAATTCTTTTATCTTTAAAACATCCATACACCAGATTTAATCACTGTAGATAAATTGGTGATTAGTAATAAGTATGCTGTAAATGATGAGCTATTGTACTGGTGTTCCTGTAAGTTTTACATTTAGCTATAAATCTATTTATTTGGTGACTTTGGTGTTTTTTTACGGTATCATTTGAGTAAATTTTGGTGATTTTTTATCATTCTCTATATTATTACTTATGCTATATATGACTTAATTATTCATTAACTTGAACTACTTCACTTGCTTCAGTTGTAGTTTCTTTTATGTGTGTTTCATTATTTACTTCGGTAGATACTTTAATTTCCTCTCGTGAGACCTCTATATTGTTGACTTCTTCAGTATTTTGTTTAGTGTCAGGTGTATGAACTACTTCTTCTTCGTTTTGTTTAGTTTCAGTTGCATCAGTCGCTTCTATCACATTTGCTTCCTTCTTAACTTCTTTTGATGTCTCTTCTTCAGGTTCACTGTCATCTTCTGAACTATCATCACTTTCACTTGAATCATCATCATCACTACTCTCTTCACTACTGTCATCACTTTCAGACTCATATAGTGAATACCCCTTGACTTCCTCTTTAGTACTGATTATGAAAGTTGGAAATTCAATAACTGTTTTATCTTTTAACTCTTCAGCAAGGAAAGATTCTTTATCCAATGGGATGAATTTTAAATCAGTTGCCTTTGTTTCAATCTTCTTCAAGAAACAAAACCATTCAGTGTCCTCTCCAATGATATTCTCAATCCTTTGTGGTAATATTTCCTTGATTGGCGAGTTCTCAGCGACTCTATAAGCTATGTATTTATCTTGCAGTGATCCAGTTTCACCATCGAGAAGGATGAATTCAACTGTCCAAACAAAAGTGTTTTTCCTCTTATCCCATCCTGATTTATTCATGTTGGATCTTTCCATACCTTTAGGTAAATTTTTGACATTAACACCTCTTCTAATGGTGATATTACTATCATTATGATTATCTTGACGTCTTCTCTTATTATTCTGATTATTATTCCTTTGATTTGTGTTCAATATTCTTTTATTCTTGTTTCTAACATCAGTAATGGCAACATTTATGTTCCTATCTATGCCCATCAAGAAGTTGTAATCTCTTTGAACCAAACTCTCATCTTGTCTGAACTGATCTCTTTTAACGTATTCTGTATTATCGACAATTCCATCACAATCACTCTGTAGTTTATGATTCTTCACACAGTTTAAAGAACACGTCTTTGCAGAGCATTTCGGGCACTTGTACTTGCTCTCTTTCTCCAAACAAATATCACAGTAACTCATTAAATCAGAAGAAGTACTCTTCATATTTTAGTACTCGGAGAATTGGTTTGAATTTTTTTCAGTCAGCTCCGGGACTTATTTTTCAAACTATAACGAGACATAATTATTCTACAAAAGACAGAGATTCAATCATGTTCAAATTGATCGCATTGAGATCCATCTCAAGATCATTCGCTCCAAGAACCGCAATAATTGCAACAAGGCCATTCTCCTCGACTTTCGTCGCTTTCAAAAAAGTAAAAAGTGAGAAATCGAAAGGTGGAAAGCACAATAAAGCATCAGAACCAGAAGAAGAATTAAGTCAAGAAGATCCAACCATCATTCTAAAGTCATTAGAAACCAACTATAAAGAATCCCTAAAACAGTTCAAAGACAAAGTTGCATTGACGAAACAAGGTAATTCCAATCCTAAGATCTTTGATGATTTAAAAGTTGCTTTGAATCATAATGAAACTGCTGATTTTTTATCGATTGCTCAAACTTCATTAAAAGGTAGAAATTTAATCATCACCGTTTTTGATCCAATCAATTCCAAGCATGTGATCTCTGCCATCTTAAAGGCTGGTTTGAACTTGAATCCTGAACAAGTTCCTAATATTCCTCAACAGTTGAAAGTTTCATTACCACCAATCACTGGGGAGACTAGAAATTTAATCGTCAAAGAATTAAAGAAGAATTTCGAATTTTTTAAGAATTCAAACTCTTTCAGATATAGTTTAGCTTTAAATAGATCAGATGCTTTAAAAGAATTGAAAAAATTCCAAAAAAGTGATCAAATTAAAAAAGTGACAAATGATGTTGAAAAATTACACAAAAAATATACTACTGATCTACAAGAATTATTAAAAAATGCTGAAAATCAAGTCATGAATTAAAACTACTTTGAATAAGAATCATAAAAACACACATTATCACTAATATACAATCATTTACATTAATACTTTTTTTTTTTACTTCTCTAAAGAATTTATCTCTCTATGAACCATTTCTGGCTAATGTACCAATAGCTTTGATTCTATTCCATAAACTAACATCATAACCACCAATATTCAAAGCTCTAACGAAATTCCAGGCTTTAGATTCATCTCTAATTGGATAATCTAAAGGTTTTGGAATTTGTGTAGATATAAAGGGAATCTTATCAAATGAAACTGATTTCAAATTACATAAACCTTGCAATCCTTCTTCACCACCAAATCTACCATAACCTGATCCCCGTTGACCGCCAAATGGTAATTGACAAACGTAAAATGTTGCAAAATCATTAATTGCAACGTTACCCGATTTGATTTCATCTGTTGCTTTATTTAATTCATTCCAATCATTACCGAAAACTGAAGCACCTAGACCAAAATCTGTTGAATTAGCGATATTGATGGCATCTTCAGTGTTTTCAGCTTTCATTACTGTTAAAACAGGTCCAAATACCTCATTTTGGGCAATCTTCATATCTTTTGTAACATCAACTAACACAGTTGGCGAAAAATAATGTCCTTGTGGATAATTTGGATGATGATATTTATGACCACCATATATTAATTTAGCTCCATTTTCCACTGCATCATTGATCAATTCTATTATTTGATCAAATCTATTATCACTAATCAAAGCACCCATATCAATGTCTTCTAGTTGATCAATATCTGAGCCTAATCTCAAAGTAGGGACTCTTTTAGATATAATATCAACAAATTTCTGATAGTTTTTCCTGGTTACAATGACTCTTTCAATACCAATACAATTTTGTCCTGCTGATTGAAATGTCCCTCTCATAACAATACTTGAAATTGAATTCAAATCTTTAACATCATCTAATATTATAAAGGCATCTTTACCACCTAGTTCAACAACAACTGGGGTTAATGATTCACTTGCAGCCTTAACGACATGATGAGCAACCGGTTTTGAACCGATGAATGTGATATGACTTAAACCTGGATGAGATGTAAAATAATTGGCATTTTCAGGCCATGTATAAACTAATTGAACTAAATTTGGATCTATACTTAGTTCTTTCAAACAAGTCTGAATCAATTTAATATAAAAAGTTGAAGACCAAACAACTTGTTCTGAACATTTAACAACAATTGAATTACCTGTAAATAAAGCAGCGATAATTGGTCCCATTAAGTTATGGAAAGGATAATTCCATGAGACTAATGAAGAAACAACACCTAATGGTTCATATCTAACTTCAGCACCTTTATAACTCATTAATAAATTGAATGGACCAGGTCTTCTTGAAGGTTGTAACGCCTTTTCCCCATGTTTAATGATCCAGTTTAATTTCTCCAGTGTGACCAGAATCTCCCCCATTGAAGCATCAACCATCGTTTTACCAGAGTCTCTACATGCAACTCTTGCTAAATTTTCTTGGTTATTAACGATAAATTCACTCAATGAACGTAATAATTGTCTTCTTTTAGCAAAAGTTGAGGATTTCCATTGCTTCTGAGCTGAATCAGATTTCGAGATAATTGTATCGATTTCATCTCTTGAATTAGTTTTGAATTTGCCTAAGAATTGACCAGTGGCTGGACAATAAGATTGAATAAATTCTGGTTCTTCATCTAATTTAATTGAAACTGGGTGAATTCTTTTACCTTTCCAATGAGGCTGAGCTTCTGGTGGGATTTCTAAGTTGAATTTGATTGGTTTCTCATCATTTGTTATTCTACTTGGTATCAGGACCCACTTGATAGTGAACCAGATGGCTAAAGCAGTGAATATTGACCCGAGTAAAGAGTATGACAACTGTGATGTGTTTAGATTTATGTTGTGGTAGACCAGATAATCCTCGATTGTTTTGTTCAGATACTCGAAGATTGTTTCATCCAAAGTGAGGTTGGAACCACTGAGCAGAATCTGGGAGCCATTCATCGCAATTCGAGGATTTGTTGATGTTTACGTTTTCTTCAAATTTCAAATCATATCATGTGAATTTTTTTGTCGTGTTTTTTTTTTCCTTTTCATTGGGCAATTTTGAATTTAAGCGGAGAAATCTGCGCTCTAGGCAGGGACTCTGCCTAGAAATTAGAGGGAGATGAGCCTAGTTACAGGGACAAGTACAGAAATTAGGCAGAAGGAGTTCTACAATCAAGCCCAATTCTTCTCTTTAATGGCCTCGGATGTCTCTCTAGTCATCATTTATTGCTTCAAGCATTGATATGTAACTCTGGAGTTGGCTTGATAACGGCATCAACTAATAATTTGACAACAGCAGCCTTCTTTTCTGCAGCAGTCTTTTGGATTGAGGCTAATTCTTTTGCAACGGCAGCTTCAGCATCTTTATCGATGGCTTCGTTTAGACCAGAGTGTTCAGCTTCAAATTGCTTCAATTCAGCTTCTTTTTGTGCTTTATATTTCTTGATGTCTGCTGCTGCATCAATTTTAGCAGCCTTCAAACGTAGTGTACGGTATGCTCTAGCTTCTTGAACGATAGTGTGTGCTTCTTTTTCTGCACTCAGCAAAGTTTGAATTCCTGATTGATTCGACTATTTATGGTTAGTAAGGGGATAAACGATGTGTGTTTCGTAACTGATGTCATTTCCATGGATTTCAACGGGCTTTTTTGAAAGTGGAGAGGAAAATGAGTGTCCAAATTAGCCATCAGTAACAAATTTACTCCAGAAAACTCACCATCTCTGTTTTAAATTAATATATTCCAATATATTTCAACTTTTTGATTTCATTTAATTTCGTACAGCCAAAAAAAACAAAAAAACATCCGGACACCAGATAAAGGTACCATAACCTTTCCTCTTTGGGGTTAACTACTATCAATTAAGATCGTTTAGATGTTGATACTGTTCTGTGTTTATTCGGTTGTTGAAGCTTATTTGCACTGTGTAGTATGTACTGTCCGAAATTGATTGTATTTATATGGAAAAATGAACGAAACTAACAAATACCCACTTTATTATTTTTGACACAAAAATGTATCATATTTGACAAAAACCACTTTTACATTATACCAATACAGATTCAGATAAAGAGACACTGGGACCCACTGAGACCCCATTCCCTCTCAATTTATAATACACTTGCTAGTCATGACAGCTTTAAGTCCAAGACCAATAACACAAGGTTCAATCCAGTCCTCTAATTCAGGTATAATCCAATTAGATGAATCACTTTTCCAAAAATTAAAATCACCAATAATAGACCATGAAGTTGTCATTTATAACCATGAAGAAATCCAATTGAACAAAATCCTTCCTGATACAAGTCCTTTACTCTATGAACTGAAGTCGAGTGGTTTGACTAATGAAATACTAGAAACTTCAACCACTTCTAATTTTAATCATTTTATTGAAGAATTACCATCATCTTGTGTCCCATTTGCTTATTTGAAATTATCAACATCCGAATTCAAAAGTATAGTTGGTTTGAATTTAGAAACAGGAGTCTCAAATCTTACTTCATCATCGAAATTATCGCCAAATTTTATGTTCAACTATAATGAACTGTCTCCATTAAGTAAGAAGGCATATAGTAGAAAAAAAGTTATTGAAGAGATTATTGAAACTGAAGAAAGCTATATAAACAGTTTGAAGATGTTGAGTGGTATTTACTTAAGCTCAATTATAAATAAAGGTAATAATGGAATTCCAATAAAGTTGTTATTAGAATATACTGAGTTGTTGATTCTTTCACATAACGACTATTTAAACGATTTAAGGAAACTATACTCATTATCCATTTCCAATTATAAAGATTGTGATTTGAATGATATTACAAAATATTTAATTTCATTGACTTCACCATTGATGGCAGCTTTGGTTAGTGAATTGACTAATAAAAAGGCAATAAGTATTTACCTTTATCAAGAATATTATAGTTTATTGGACTTAGTTTTAAAATTAATTGATTTCAAAAATGATGATCCTGAATTAGGTCAAACTTTAACAAGAGGATTTCAAAAATTCTTGGAAAGCTCATCAGCTGAGAAATTAGACCTATCATTGGTTTCATTAATTCATAAACCAATTCAAAGAATCTCTAAATATAAACTATTCTTGGAAACTTTATTGAAATTAACACCACTAGAAGAAGATGAATTATCGAATAAAAAAATTAATGATTGTTTAATTCAGATTGATTATTCAATTAAAGAAATCAATAGATATGGCTTACAAGAAAAGATTAGAAGTGTTTTATTATTCAACAGTTTGGTTTTCCATCAAAAATTACAATTCCCTGTTGAATATCTCGGTTTACCTTTATTATTAGGATCATTCAATGTTGCATATATTACTAATAAAGATTCAAAACCATTTTCTGCAAATTATGGGGCATTTTTATTCAAAACTCATTTGATCTTATGTGAAATTAAATCAAATAGATATGAAGTTGTCTTTTTAATTCCATTATCAGTATCAAAAATTGTCATTAATGATAATGATAATGATGGTGGTTTATTTACTAGTTATAACTATAGTTTCAAGATTTTATTTGAGTACAAATTTCAAATCTATGAATTATTAGTACTAAATTATAATCAACATGATCAAATGATTTGGAAAGAAAAGTTAATGATTCTAATAAATGTTGTTAATGGTCCATATAAATTAGATTATACATCATCTCTTTTCAATGAAGAGAGAGGTACAAGTTCTTCTACAATTATACCTGATAATATCATATCTTTTGATTTAAAGTTAGACAAATTCTCCAAAAAGCAGAAAATCTTCAATAGTTGTTATTTTAGAAAAGTTATACCATTAACTGTTGAACTTGATAATGAACAGAGTTACTATTCATATTCAACTAAAAGATTTAAACAGTTGAATAATGTGGTATATTTAAGGCAATTTGAAAGAACTAAGATTGAATATAATCTAGAAGATCTTTGGTCTGATGAATTAACTCTAAATTTTTCAATTTTATCAAGAAAAAAATTTAAAGAGAATGAAGAAAGAAATATTAAAAGAAATTCAAGATTAATATCTTCAAAAAATTCACATAATAATAGTTTGAATACTAAAGCTAGTAATTCTATAAGAGTTTCAATAATGAGAAAAACTTCAGTCGTTTTCGGGGATGCCTTGAAATCTCTTTTCAATTCAAATGATTGATATTGGGTGAATTAGTTAGATTTTCAAGTATAATAAATGGAGAAATTACGTGTATTAGTCTTTATATTAATTATTGGTAATTATCTTATGCTTAGATATAGTGTCCAGTCCAGTATCACTAATTATTTTACGCTCTTGCTATATCTATATTTTTATCATTACTAGTTAATATATAATGACGTCATTGTGCATATTGAATTCAAATTGTTATAAGGAAATGAAAAATTTCAATTTTCTAAATATCAAAATAAAAATGATCATCAAGAAATTCGGCAAAAATTCGCGAGACCGCCGGTTTTTAACACCAGCGTGAATTATATATTCCAGTTAGAGTTGGTATGAATTTCTGGGATATATTAATGTCTATTGGCGAAGTTTCTGTAAATTTTATAGTGAGGGTACACTATCTTCAATTTTTGTTTTTTGAGTTTCATTCGCGATCTAGAGGCTTTTTTTGCTATGCATGGTTCCATAAAATTTCGTGGTATAATATATTGATCAAATCATATAAGTTATAAATTATATAAGTTATTAGCGTATAAAATCTATCATATAACAGTTTCAAGTTTTTTAACTAATTTTAAGTTTCAATCGATCTAATGCACAAAATCAGACTCGCAAATTTGAGTTTACGAGCTAGCTGCTATTTTACTTTAAGGTTTATATATAAGGGACCGTTATCCCAACCCGACAGCTACTCGCATCTACTCGCATTAGATAGCAGTAGAGTTCGAGATGCAGGCTCTAGGCTCCAGCTGCACGCCGCTCCAGCAGCCAGCAGACGATCTTCAGTAGAAAAGGTACGAAATGTATATATGTCTGAAAAGTACATATGACTAAGCATATGGCCATGACCCGAGGGCCGAGAAGTATGTATAGCTAGACCGTGTAGTATGTAGTATGTACTATATGACATATGTAGTACGTAATACAGCTCAAGATTGTAATTCTCAAGGTACTTTTTTGTTTGGGAGCTTGTCGCTCAATCTATCTAGTTTTATCTTTCAACGAAAATCTAAGAAGTCCCCAAGATCTCAAAACTCAAAAGATTTTACTCGATTTGTATATTCTTTTTGGCTGTGGGATTCTGAACTATTTATTATGTTAGCTTTTTTCGTGGGACGTTATCTGAAAATTTGCTCGATTAGAGGTTTTAAATCTGTGTCATGTGAAAGAAACTTCAAACCTTGTCGCAAAGCTTGGTATATACTAGTACAGTATTGCCGTTAATAAAGTGGTGATCTCGTTTTAAGTGTATTTTACTGATCACTAATTTTTGATTTACATAAATTTATTGTTTTTTTGCGTTTTTTTTAGCGATTTTGTGACCCAAACTCCTATCATATTTTCAAATTCCATTTGTTATAGATTTTCCTGTATTTTACTGAGTGGGTGGCAGCCCATGGTGGACCTCTACTACCTAGCTCAATTTTCAACGATCAAATACCGAAAATGGTGGAGATATTCTGGATTCACAGGCTTTTAGTTTTTCTGATGATTTATGGTTTGGCCAATAATGTTTTGAGCCTGACTACCTGTCGACTAAGAGTAACTTATAATAGAAATAATTTCACCATTAGTCTATATTTTGCTATGGCTGCAATGTCATATACATTTCGTGAATATTTAGTATATATACTATATACAAAGAGTAGAATTGTTCTATTGAAGGTTTGGTTTAGGCACGCACATCTTTTAGGTTTTTTAAAAAGATAAGCGAGGGCCCAGGCCAACTGCTGAGCGACAGTTTGAACTTTGTAATGCAAATTTCAAGTATCAATTGTAGATTGTTTTTAATTTGAAATAAAGCTGCAATATTTTTCGAATCATAATTAATATTGCAGATGAAGACACACTTCAAATTTAGGACTTCGGCCGGTGTTCTTCTAAGCAAGTAATACAAAACTATCAAATAAGATCGAAAATTTCAAGGTAATATTGCTGTTCTGTATCTGATCAGTTATTATGTTGAGTTCTAAATTTCTTACAAATAATGCTTGAGCGTGAAAGAGTCAAAAATATAGAATAATATGGCGGATATGTTGATTTTAGAGTAATTCTAAAGTCACTGACTTTTGGCTATCATGAAACTTATTGACTACTCATTCCTGAGTACAGCCTTGTAAGCTGTAGATATACGCTTCCAGCAACATATATATATATATATAGAATCCATTTCTGATCGAAGTAGGTTTACATACATAAGTATGCAAAAATATGTTTCTTAAGCTCTAATTGTAATTCTTTATGCTTTTACCACATAATTTACAATTCAGTAGAATGGAGTATATTTCTATGCATTGCATATATCTATGCCTTTATTATCTTTATATTTTTCCAGCAATATTCTAGAAGATTCTCTGTTATTCTGAAGTTTCAGCTTCCATGTAGATAATTGAAAGTCACTTATTTTAATTAAAGACTGGAGTTGGAAATTGTAATGAGTTGACAATTTGTACTGTCTACAGGTATTATACTTTTCATTCTGCTGAATAACCTAGAAATGGTATTGACTAGTTTCAGATATCTTTATATCCCCAATATTATGTTAGTTCAAAAATCTGAAGGCAACAATTGAGTGGGCGATTGAATCATTATATCTACATTCCGCTTGTATTGAGTGTGATGGGAGCAGCCGCAGAAACACAGTGTAATGCTTAAGCTATATTGACCAGAGAAGAAGGTTTAAGCTACAGAAATGATTAAAATTACAACAGTTTTCAAGATCGAGAGAAGAAATAGCCATTGATAGACAAAGATTCAGCAACGTGTCATGAAATAATCCATTAGAATTAACTTATACTAAAGAATTTAACGTTAAATATATGAAATTTTTTATCCATCATGAAACATAAATGCTCACTAGTATGTTTCTTCAAATCACGTATATTTAATATTTTTGACCTACTCATAATTAATTATAGACTTTCTCATAAATAGATATAATAGAAAATAAAGGCATAGATACGCAACGTCTAGAAGCATTCTGCGTCTGTAAATTGTTTGTTGTAAAAGCAAAGATAATTACAATTAGCATGTTTTTACATATATCTAATTTAGATCAAAGATTCAAAACTTCAAAATAACACAAAAGTGTCTCAAAATCTCTTCTTCTAGAATTCTCTTCAAGTTTATAAGTATTAGCTTATTGGGTATTGGGGATCTCATCAGATGAATTAAGATATGCCCTATGCAATAAACGTTTGTAGATCTCAAAGATTTACAAGTAAGATATATCGATATAAATAAGTATATATGCGAAACAAAAACTCCTACTTATAGACTTTGAAGTTTGGGGTGTAGGAGTCCAAAATGTTACATCCTAGCTAAAATTTCTTATTCTTCAAGATAAGAATTTCATAATTTAGACACTGAAAGAGTTTCGAAAGATATATTGAGAAGTTGGCAATGCTGTCGAGAGTATGGCGGGTATCTACGTAGATTGTTGCCACAAAAACTTCTGACTTAAATAGTAGTGTTGGGGTAATGTATCATTTTCAAACAAAATTAGAGCTTTGGAGTTTGGACTCTGGAGTACATACTCATTTTTTTGTATGGTATTATTGATAAACCTTTAAATAAATAATCCAAATAATTAAATGGTTGATTTTGATTCTTTGTGTATTCTGTACTCAAAAATTCGATTAATCCAAAGTTCAAAGTTTAAAGTATTTCACCTACGTGCTTCTGGAAGCTGTAATATAGATTTTAGAATCTAATCAATGATCATGAATTCCACGTATGATTAACCCTCAAAGCTTACTGCAACTTACATGCTGAGCAAGCTGCTCAGTGCTAATTGTACAATCGATCTTACTGGTGGGTCAATTGTTGTAGTTGAAACTCCAAACTTTTGTGGTTATTTCAACACTACAACAAGCGAGGAATTATCAACTGCCACTTTTACTTCAAGTCTTACTATCACTTCATACACCACTACTTTAGATCATTTTACAAAATCTAGTGAAGATACTGATTCTTCTACAAAGACCTTCCCAGAAAATGAAACCACTCAAATCGTTTCACTATCTGCCAGAGTCAGCTTCAACAGTTACTCATCAACCTTCAAAACTATGGCAACAGCAAGTAATGATAAACCTGGACCAGAGGGAACAACATCAACAACCTCCAAGATAATTTCGACAGACACTACTCCACAAGCTACTACGAAATCCACCAAAAATTATGATTCAACCAAATTAATGTCACCTTCCCCTAGCTTGACAGACATGAATGTTAGTATTTATGACGGTGCTGCTTCATTAAAAGCTTTCTCAGCCAATATATTTATGGTTTTGGTTAGTATTTTGTTATTTTAGACCATAACTCCTGGTAGATTCTTGATTTCGAGAATTAAAGTATCTCACTCATGGAAAGATGAGTTTGTGATTTCCTCCTTAATTGCTTTTGATTTTTGAAGTGTTAATTAATAAATGTTTCAGTATTTAAACTAATTTAAAAAATCGAGTAGACTCTGTATGCTCTAAATTTCTGGATATTAAAAAAACATGGAGTTTTTTCTCTTCAAAGTTCATACTAAACTATTTGTAAATTATTGATCAGTTTTTAAACAGTAAAGAGGAGATTTACTTGATAAATTATTGAGCATTATATTAAAAGAGTACAGTTTTGATACAAAAGTATGACATGCTAAAAGTTTTATACTTTATTAAAAGAGCTCAATGTATCTAAAATATCTTGTATGCATTCATTAATCAGTTCGAGTAACATTCACTAGTAACCAGTACGTGAATCATTAGTAGATTTCCAAATGTTTTTATCAACTTCTGGATCGTTTTTACCTTCACCTTCCTTGATAATTGACACAATAACTTCTTCCAGAGATTTCTTACCAAATTCGTTTTCTAATTCTTGTTTCGAGGCTTCATGTAGGATACCTTCAGTACCTTTACCACTTTCAGAAGTGTATACTTTGAATTTACCGACAACATGACTTAAAGGAATTGAAGAATCTGTTAAGAATTTTTTAGCTTTTTCTGGATCGTCAATGAAGACAATGAAGTCTCTAGTTTCACCTTTGTAGAATTGTTTGATAGTTGACATGTTTATTCAATTTTAAATCTTTGACTGTTATTATAAAAGACAACAGAAGTGAAAATTCACTTAAAGTCTTACTCCTTTTATATCTGTCTTGTTGGGTTAATTATAGTAAAATCAATTGTGGGTTGCTATTACATCATATTATGTAAAACTCTCGTAATTATGCAATTGTGCGCTCCGTGCTTAAGCTGATTACATAATCTCACTGGTTACGGACCGATGTGGGAAGCCCATTTTTCCAACAAATTTCAACTAGTTCTTAACTTTTACTAACAAAAAATGCATCCCCAAAGCCATTTGATCTCATAGAATCATGGCTTCTTTGGACCCAATAAAGGTTAAGAAACAGGTTTCCCAGGTAGTGGATAATACTCAGCACCAGTTTCGCCGTCAACTCACCGAATCTTCCTGGAATTTTTGGAACTGGTATAGACATATTAATTGGTTATCTATTATAAATTCAGTTATAATACCATTAATTTCTATTTATTATGCATATTATCATATTCCATTACAAAAAAACACATTAGAATTTTTGATTTTTTATTACATTTCAACAACAACTTGCATTAATGCCGGATATCATAGACTATGGGCTCATAGATCGTTCACTGCATCACCTTTCATAAAATTCGTATATGCTGTATTTGGAGCAAGTTCTGGATTAGGTCCTATTAAGTGGTGGGTAAGTGTACATAGAGCTCATCATAGATATGTTGACACAGAAAAAGATCCACATTATATTAGAAAGGGTATTTTTTTTGGTCATTTTGGCTGGCTACTGGTAAAACCTCATCAAAAGGTAAGAAAGTCAATCCAAGAATGTTATAATGCTGATGATTTGAATAAAGACACTTTATTAGACTGGCAAGAATCCAATTATTATGAATTATACTTACTAACAGGGATTCTTTTTCCTTGTTTAGTTGCTGGATTATTTTGGAATGATTATTTTGGTGGGTTGATTTATGTAGGTATTTTAAGAGGTGTCCTAGTTCAACACTCCACATTCTTAGTTAATTCAATGGGGCATTTAATTGGGGAGCAAATTTATGATGATAGAAAATCACATAGAAATAATTTTGTTTTATCATTTTTATCTTGGGGTGAAGGTTATAATAATTTCCATCATGAATTTTCTGCAGATTATAGAAATGGATATCATTGGTACCAGTTTGATCCAATTAAGATCCATTTATACGTATTATCTAAACTGAAATTAGTCAATAATTTAAACAGAACTCCAGATTCTTCAATCAATCAATGTTTACTACAATTCCAACAAAAACTAATTGATAAAAGACGATCAAAATTGAACTGGGGTATACCTATCTCTCAACTACCTATTATCACACCCGAAGAGTTTCAAAAACTGGCCAAAGAAGAAGCTCCTGAACGTGCTTTAATAGCTGTCTCTGGTATAGTTCATGATGTTACACCATTTATGAATGATCATCCAGGTGGATTAACTTTGATTAAAACTTCCATAGGTAAAGATGCAACCAGTGCTTTCAATGGTGCAGTTTATGATCACAGCACAGCTGCACACAACTTATTAGCTACCATGAGAATTGCAGTTTTGAGTGGTGGTACTGAACCCATTGTTTGGAAACAAGAACAAAAGGAAAATAAGGATGTCCCATTAAAACAGAGTTCAGGGCAAAAAATCGTTAGGACAGGTGAACAGGCAACCATAATTAAAAAACCTATAAGAACTGCTGGGGCTGCATAATAGTATTTTTAACGATTTACAACTATTGTCATATTTATTCTAATTTATTTATTGTTCATGTATTTTCAGTTTTATAGATATTACTATAATCGATTTTTTTCGATGAACATTGAAAACCACAAATTGTAAAAAAGTAAATATAATCATCTATTTTCTTTTTGATTTGATAACAATGAAAAAAAGAAGAGTAAATATATAAAAGTAGTAACTCCAATACAAAAGTTTTACAAAAACAAGGACAATATATAATATGCCACCAATAAATATCAGCAGTATTAACGGTTACAAAAAAAACACAAACATGAAGATTTAAACAAATAACAAATTCCATTAATTGAAAGAAGGTTGAAAGTAATAAATACTTCGATTCCATTTCATTCAATTGAAAAAAAGCAGTTGCAACACTCAAACCAAAAAAAATAACTTAATTCAACAAATAACAGCATTAATTTTAAAAACAAACACAAAGAACAATAAAACACTCTAAAGCGATGGACAACATTATCTAAAAAAAACACAAACGTAATGAAAAAAAGAATTAATTCTAATTGAAAATATATCCATTGGAAGCAGAATCAATAGCATCTAATCTACCATCTCTAGCAGCTAAATACAATTGATTTAATCTAGATTGATCAACGTTTTCAGATTGATCAACGTTAAATTGATTTTGTTGATTGATTTGTTCAACACCATATGCCCCATTATTACTGGTAACCACTGAATAATGATTAAAACTGACCATATTATGACTATTATTATTATTACTATTATTGATTGAGTTATCATTTTGTTGATTCAAAACTGGTAATTTTGTAGGATATCCATATAAATTTGGTAATTCCTGTTGTGGTTGATACGTTGGTGTGGAGTTTGATCTACCCCAACTCAATCTAATTCTTGAATTAGCGATCGGGTAGCCTTGCATTTTCATAATAGCCAGTTCCGCAGATTGTCTAGTAACATATTGAACAAATCCACAGCCTTTACCTATTGGAATCTTAACATAAGTGATATCACCAAATGATTGGAAAAATAATCTTAGTTCATCTTCTGTAACTGAAGAGGACAAACCACCAATGAAAACTGTAGTGTTATTTGGGTCTGTGAACTGATTTAGTTGTGGCTGATTTTGAGATTCTAAACCATTGGATACTGACTGTACTGGAATTTGACCCGATAATTGTTGATGGTGTTGTTGTTGTAATGGGTTAAACTGTTGACGTTGTTGAAATGGTTGTTGTTGCTGTTGTCTATTTCTTGGAGCAGCAGTTGAAACTCTGATTGGTCTGCCATTTAGTATAGAGCCTTGCATTTCAACTAATGATCTTTGTTGATCAGATTCATCTAAGAATCTAACAAAACCATAACCTTTTGAAAGGCCAGACATTCTATCAATTGTGATTTTAGAACCAGATACGGAAGAATACTTAGTTGCAAAAAATTCAAATAAAGTAGAATCATTGACATCAGGAGCCAAATCACCAATGAAAATGGAGAACTCGTTTGGTCTTTGATTGTCTTGTTGTGCGAAACCTTGAGCATTACCATTGAATTGGGATTGTTGAGATCCATTAGCCCAATTTAATTGAATAAATCTATTAGAATTAGGGATTTTAACACCGTTTTGAGTTAAAGCTTGAGAAGCCAATTCAATTGAAGGGAAATCAACAAAACAATAACCAGCGTTAACATGTTGAAGTTTTTGATCCTTAATGAATTTAATATTGACTTGTGGAAAACCAATTGAAATCCATAAATTTCTTAGATGAGACTCATCCCAGTTTGGGTCTAACCCACCCATCCAAAGCTGGGCTTGAGGTTTTGGTTGTTGTAGTGAGACATTAGAGCCTGACATGTAATCTCCATTGATGGAAGAAGGTTGGGAGTTGTATGAATTTTGATCGTTAAATGACATCAAGGCATAAAAAAACAAGTAGTACAGTTATAATTGGGAAATCAAACAAAAAAACACAAACAAAACAAGACAAAGTAGAAAACAGGAACAGTGATAAAGATGCGATTGGAAGTGTAAGTGGAACTTAGACTCAAAGCACAAAACAGACGATGAAATGAAAGAGATTTGTTTCTTTTTTGGGGATTTGAAACGGAAGACTTTTCAGAAAGGTTTATATTTTTTTTTGTTGAAGAGATTTTTTTTCGATTTCCCTAGTTAGAGTTTGCAGTCGCGTCAGCCTGCATGGTTTCTAGGAGTTCAAACTTTATAAATTAGAGTTAAAGTTTCCGTCTAAGCTGCAAGAGCGATGGGCTGAGTTTTGGTGGGCTTCCTCCCAGACCCACCCAACCCGAGCAATAGTTCCGCACAATCCGCAACCAGTCCTGCTTAGACCTTCGCTTATTAGTGCATAGACATACATCAAAACGCAAGTCTGCGCCACCCAAAAGGGTAATTACTCTTTTTAGTAGTGCTCGGAGACGTAATTGAAAAAAACTAGAATGCCCGAAATTACATAATACTTACATAATTAGCTTACATAAGATGCTGACATAATCCGATTTCAGTTTTTTCTTTTTTTGTTTTTTGATTTGAGATTGGAATCTGTTTCAAATACAAACAAATAAATACATCATTTAATCGTGTCTCACTCCAACTAAACAACTGCCTCAAACATTACACCACTACACATCTCTCACTGGATATGTCTAATTTCAGCCAGATTTACAAGCGTACTGAGGTTATCGGCCGAGGAAAATTTGGGATTGTCTATAAAGGTATTCATAGAACTACAAAACAAGTATACGCCATCAAGGTTCTTAATTTAGATACAACTGAAGATGAGGTAAAGGACGTGCAACAAGAGATCCAATTTCTATCTCACTTGAATAGCGTGCCCAACGTCACACACTACTATGGATCATATTTGTATGGAACTAAGTTGTGGATCGTTATGGATTACTGTGCTGGTGGTTCTTTAAGAACTTTGTTGAAACCTGGTAAATTAGATGAAAAATATATAGGTGTTGTTGTTAGAGAAGTTCTGATTGCTTTGCAGTTTATTCATAAACAAAATGTCATACACAGAGATATCAAGGCAGCTAATGTTTTGATAACAAATGAAGGTAAAGTTCAATTATGTGATTTTGGTGTCGCTGCCCAATTAACTGCAACAAGCGTTAAAAGAAACACTATGGCTGGTACTCCTTATTGGATGGCCCCTGAAGTTATAATGGAAGGTACTTCGTATGATGTGAAAGCTGATATTTGGTCTTTAGGTATCACCATTTATGAGATTGCAACTGGTAATCCACCTTACTGTGACAAGGAAGCAATTAGAGCAATGCAATTAATCACTAAGTCAAAGCCTCCAAGATTAGATGGTCAACAATACACTTCCTTATTAAAGGAAATAATTGCTTTATGTTTGGACGAAAATCCAGAAGAAAGATTGAATGCAGAAGATTTATTAAAATCAAAATTTGTTAAATTTCATAAAAATTCTTCAACAAGTCTATTGAAAGAATTAATTTCAAGATACTTATTATGGAGAGAGAAAAAATCCTCAAGAGAAAGTATTATAATGAACGTTGAAGATGATATGGAAGAACAAGAAATTGAAGTTAAATGGGATTTTGATTCTTTAAGTTCGAATGAATATATTTTAGAAAATGATATAAATATTAACAATATCAATTTGAATGATGACAATTCAGAAAATATGGAAGTTTCTGATTATGATGATGGTGTTGATAGATTTATGACAGGTTATAATGGTTATGATACAACTCAAAATAATCATACTATTAATTATACAAATAGAATCAATCAAACCTCTAATATTACTTACACTAAAAATACTGTTAATATCGGCTCAACTCTGAAAAATGAAGGCACTTTAAATAAGAAAGAAGCACCCAAATCTTTATTACAATTATTTGAAGAAACAACAGAAGAGGAAGAAGAAGAAAATTCATCAAAACTTTCTCTGAACAATAATGATTTAGTATCTCAATATGAAATTCCCAAAATTCCATCAAGTGCTGCTCTGCATTCATTATCAAATCAAAACACCGTTACTTCTACCACAAGAGTGGCTACTCCAATCAAAGAAATTGAGATTCCAAACTTTGAAGACATCGAAACTTTACCATCTGTAAGCTCTCATCCAACTGAGACTAGATCAAGAGCAAACACTTTATTACATACACAATCAACTTCTATTATCGAAACTAAAAAATCTTTAGATCCAATCCCTAGAAGACCAACTTTGTCAACTAACATAGTTCCACAAACTCAACAAATATTAAATACTTCTACTATAACACCATCAAGCTCCACCATAAATTCGTCAATTTTACCACCGTCAATTCCAACTCTTCCCTTACCAACGAATAACAATAATGGTTCAAGTGGTCCCAACATTTCTCGCATAACTCCATCTCCTAAGAGTGAGTTAAATACATTGAACTCATCCCCATCAAGAATAGCAACTTCAACAACTTCTCCAATCAAAACCTCAACAATGAAGGCCATTCAATCTTCTAATGTTCAATCGCCATTATTACAACCTATGAACTCAACTGCAAATAATACCTTGTCTAACGGACCATTTAAGTTACCAACATTAACAACTGCAACCACATCATCATCTTCATCCAATAATCCAAATATCAAAAGAAATCATCAAAATTTAAGATTACAAATGCCAACTCCAACCACCTCATTCCCTAAGCTATTACATACAACCTCAAATATAGCAAATTATGAATCTTTGAGTGATAATCCTCAAGTTCAACAAGATGAAAATATAAACCAATTTGGCGTCAATGTTTCAAACATACCAATGGCTATGACTCCATTAACGGAAAAACCATCAAACACAAGTTTATCAAGCAATAATAGCACATCATCAAATTTAACTACAAACTCTCAGCCGACTTCAATATCCAAAAGAAAGGCAACAATTACAGGAACGACCCCATTTGCATTGCAGCAACAACAAACATCAACTCCATCTCAAGTTCCACTACAGCAACAACAACAGCAGCAACAACAACAGCAATTTGCATTTCTAGTAAATAAAGAAAATTCATCTCTTTCATCAACTTCTTCAAATGATGGAATCTATTCAAGCATTTCTACAGATAATTCTAGACAATTCACTATGCCTTCAAGTTTAGACACAAGTTTATTCATTGACTCAGATAATGTTAAAGATAAATTAATATCCGAAATCAATGGATTATTATCAGGTATGAATGGATTATTATCTGGTTTTGAAGAGAGATTAATTGAATTGAGTTGATAAAAGTTTCACTTCATTTTTTGTTTATATTCATTTCTTCACCTTTTTTTGTTTCATATCATATTACTACCTAGAATCATCATAATTATTTACTGTTTTCCGTTTTACTGTTTTGAAAACTTGCTAATAAATCATCAATCTATAGACTTTAATCATTGTAGTATATAAAACTCTTACAAATTAAATTTGATAAACAACGTTCTATTTATTATAATTATAATTAGATAAGTTGAATCAGTCAACTTTTTTCTTGATCAACGGTACTTTCAGTATTACTAGATTCTTTGACTTCCTCCTCAGTATTATCAATGAAGTCATCTAAGATGTCACCATCATAATAATCATCTTTCTCTTCTTGCACCTCGATTTGGATTTCGTCATTTGTCTCTTGAGCTTCTTCATATGCATCTTCTGGAGTAACATCACCCGATTCATTATAACTTTGTGTAATACCATCAATTATATCTGCTGAAGTTCCATCATATTTAACATTTTCAAAATCTTCATCAATATTATTTGAAGAATTAGCAATTTTGGAACCTTCTTCAGTAACAGTTTTGGACTCTTTTTCTATATTATTTGAAGTACTACCAATTGTTGAATCATCTTCAATCTCATGGGATGATAGAACGTTTTTCAATGATGAACCTCTTTGTGACTCACCTGGAGTAATTGATTCGATATTAGTTCTATTAATTGTTGTATTAGTGTTGTTGGTGTTATTATCAGGAATATTAGCAATTATTAGACTCTCATCAAATGATGGAGTGATTTGGGTGGTGACTATATTTGAATCGATGTCCCAAATTCCAACTTTTGACCAAAATAGTTTACTTCTTAATCTTGATACTTCAACCCAAGATTTTTTAATCATTAATTCATCTGTTAATTTCCAAGCATCAGTTTTCAAAGCTCTTAAAAATGCAAATAGTTCAGAAGTACATCTGACTCTTAATAAACAGAATGAACATAATGGATATTGTTGCACGGTTGGCGCAGTTAAAGTGGTCACGGATGTATCTTGTTTTGGATGGATCTTCATCACGTATAATCTTGAATGTTCTAAAATATCATTCCTTTCTTCACCACATAGTGCACATGGATGATCAATTGCCACAGGTGGAGATTGGGCTGGATATGAATAAAGGTTTGAATTGACTTCATTTTCAGACGATGTTCTGTTTAGTCTATAAGTTTCATTGATCCCTGAAACTGGTTCAACTGAAACTCTACCGTCAACAATTGAATTTAATAGGGATCTTTTATTTAGCCAACTGATACCTGGAGCTAGTTCAATTCTTAATGTTGGTTCTATATCATCAGTGATTAATTTTTTTAAGAATTTAGTTTCTGTATGTCTAATTGAGTTAGCGAATGGAATTGACCGAACAAACGTTTTATATTCTGAATATTGATCTAGGTCGAATCTAATGGAACCCGTTGTTGGGGAATATAACACGGGAAGTTGTTGGGGTAACGTTAGATGTGTTTGGGACGATGAGTTAGATATGTTCACGTTTCTTAATCTGGATTCATCAATTGAATTTCTTTTAGACAGATTAAGAGATTCATTATCACGTTCATGAAAAGAATTCTTTAATTCTTTTAATTGATTTTGTAAATTGTCTAATAGCATATCCCTTTCTTTCAACTGTGATACCAAACTCTCGTTTCTTTTCTCAATTTCACTGGTTTCTCTTCTTGCATCATTAACCATCTTATTAGCTTCATCAAATAAAGAAGCTGATAATTCTTCAACTTCAGATTGTAACTGTGAGACCTCATTCTTTGCTTCTAATTTCTCCTTTGATTCCAGCTCCAGCTTTTTACCTAGTCCATTGTTGTGTTGTAGTATATCTTTATATTGCGCTAGTAAGGCATCATGCTCGGTTTGTAATTCATCAAATTTACCAACTTTTGACTTTAATTGTTCATATTCTCTTTTGTAGTGCACCACTTGGTCTTCTAGCTTGGACTGTTTCTCGATGGACTCAATGAGCTGCGTGGATAAGGACGAGATCTGGATGGAGATCCTCTTGTTCTCTTCTTCAGTCTCTGACATTCTTCAAATTATGGCTTCAAAATCAACATGAAACTCTTCACTTTATCGGAAGTATTGAGATTTATAAACGAGAATTTGGGTCAGAGGAGCGAGTTCCGGAGAATGTCACGTGTGGTCATGTGACTAAACCGGAACTCGTGATTTTTTTTGTTTTTTTTCATGATATTCCAATCTTTTTGTGGTTTCAGAGTTATAAATAAAAGACTTAAATCTGTTTAATTCGTTGCTGAAACTCGTTAATTCGTTTATAGAGAATTAGTCTGGACTCTGTCGCATTTAGTTTCACTGCCGGTGGTCTTATTTTGTGCAATTGCAGGCTCAAACGTGTTTTTAGCGTCTTCCCGGCTTCAAGTTGTATTTATATAACAGATTGATATACATATCAAACAATCAAATTCAGTACATTGTGTTTGGTTTCCATCCCATTCGTTTATTCAAAGTCATTTATTTTTGTCAGATTATTATTGGTTTCATTTCTTATCACTGAAGGTTCTTCTCATAAAGGTGTTAGTTAATTCACCATGAGTAAGAAATTACCTGATCAAGATCACAGAAGACAAACTTCTGTAAGGTCTTCAACCTTTGATACTCCAAAATCAAATTCACTTCTGTCCAATATAAGAAAACTGGTAAGAGATGAAAATCAATCTCCATCTCATTCATTTACGATATCGGGACCTCAACCTCATTTAGCCCCAAATGGTTCAAATCGTCGTAATGCTGAGAATTTTGGCACTTCAGAAGCTATTAAAAGAAGACAACCGAGTGTGTCATCAATTTATTCAACTCAATCACAGACCTCTTTACCTTTAAGCAAGAGTACTACATTAAATCTTTCAAATTATCAAAATTATGAAGTCGCACCATCTTCTCCAACTCATTCAAGAAAAAATTCCAATTGGTCAGCTAATGATGAATTCAGAACGCCTAAAAAGCCAAACAATCTTCAAAGAATCCAAAGTGTACAGTCTGTTGCTTCTAGTGCTTCAGGCCAATCATTTTATTCACTAATTGCTGGAGGAAACCTAAAATTGGAACAACCTTCAGAAGCGTGGAAAGTTGATACAATGTTTGATGAATTAATGGAAAAGAGAGATTTCAAAAGTCTTCCTGAAGCTGCTAAAAAACAAATGAAAGAATATCCAGTTTCCAAAAAATGGATGTTAATTAAACAAGACGTGTTATCAGAGAGAAAAAAACAAGAACGTCGTAAAGATGGGGAGTTTCAAGGTACTCCAAAAACATATGTTAGACTGTTGATGGATAAATCAATCACCGTTGAACAACTAGGAAACCTTTGGGTCAGTTTGCGTACCGAACCTGTTGATTGGGTTAGGGAATTCATTGAAGCTCAAGGTCTGATAGCATTAGCAACTGTTTTGCAACAACTACATACAAGATCAACAAACAGTCTCTTAAATGATCAATTTCTTGAAAAGGAAATCTCAATCGTGAGATGTTTGAAAGTTATAATAAGTAATGTTTCAGGTGCTCAACATGCTTTAGAATCAAAAGTTTGCGTATCTTCAATTGCTGGAGCTTTAGTTTCAACTAAACTAGTCACAAGAAAATTGGCAACTGAAATGTTAATCTTCTTAGCTCATCAAAAACCAGATGGATTTGACCAAGTTTCAAAAGATATGAATTCAATTCCTCCTGATAATATCCACTTCCATGCTAAAAGTTTGGATAAAAGAAATTCAATAATATCACAACAAAGTAATGGCTTGAAAAGATATGAACAATGGTTGCGAGTTGTTGAACAGACTATGGAAGGAAGAGGTAAACTAGGTTCGATGGTTGGTGCATCTGATGAAATCAAATCTTCAGGGGTTAATGGAGAAAATCAATTATTTGAATATGCTTTAACAACGATGGTGTTCATCAACTCCTTAGCCCAAGGTGGTGCAGATTTCAAAAGAAGAACTCATATCAGGGCCCAATTGAAAGCTAGTGGCATCCAAAGAATTTTCAAAAGATTTAATTCTTTGCATAGTGATTTAATTGATGATAAAATTAGAGAATATGAAGATTCTGCAGCTGAAGATTATGATACTTTATTAAGGGCAGAAAGAATTGGTGAAGATGTTGATTTAAATGATCCTATTTCTTTAGTTCAAAATATTTGGTCTAAAATTCAGCATTCTGAAGCTGAAGGTTATTTTTTATCAGCCATTCAACATTTATTTTTAAACCAGTCAGATGATTCAAAAGGTCCAGATAGTACGGAAACAGTTAGATCTTTCAGATTAATTGATGGATTAATTTCTAATATCACAATGGGGGCAACATCTGATGAAGATACCGCTTTAAATGTCGCTATTCATAGACTATATGATGGTTTACAAACTGATGAAGTTGCGAGAAAAACAATGCTGGAAGCTAAAGAAGCAAACAGAAGAGCAGAAGAAGCAATTTCTGAACGTGATGAAATGGCAAGACAATTAGCTATGGGTTCAGATGGCATGTATCTAAAATTATCCAATGAATTGAGAGAGCAAGAAATTCTATTACTAAAACATAGAAAATTGAATGACACTTTGAATAATGAATTAGAAGAATTAAAAAGAAAGAGAGTCTTAGAAAAACACGAACAAGAGTTGGAAATGAGAGAAATGTTAATCTTATTGGATAATGCTAACGAAGTCTCAAATAAATCCTCTAATACAAATATAGTTTCTAAGTTGAAAGGTCGTTTAACTAAAAATAAAGCTCAATTGAAAAATGCTTCAAGAAATTATGGAGCTCCAGTTGAACCAAACTCAAGATTAAGGGCCCTGAGAGATCAAATGGATGCTTTGGAACAGCAAGCAAAAGAATTAGAAACCGCTGATTTTGTTGAGCTGAAAAGAACCATTGATGATACTCCGTCAATTGTCAATACATCAATTGAAAAACCAAAAATAATTGAAAAAGCTAAGAAAGAAGTTGGTTTATCGAAATTGGAAGAATTAAGGAAAAAATTAGTTTCTTTACAAAATGAATCAAATGACATTTTGAAATTTGACGTTAACTCCAAACAAAGGGAACTAATGAATAAAAAGAAGTTAATGGCAATGGAAAGATTAAAAGAATTACAAACAAAATTTGAAAATCTAGAAATCAATTTTAATTTTGAAGAAAGTTCAGATGAAGTAAAGAATGATTATCACTCACTAGATCCTAAATCTAACTCAAATATTGAAATAGAATTAGATGAGATTAATAGATTAACAGAACAATTACAAAAAGAATTATCTTTAAGAAAAGGTGGTTCAACTTCTCCAACTAAGAACCAATTAGAATTATTAAAAACCCTTGAAAGCAAATATGCAAGAGGTAAAAAGGAAGTTCCAAAAGCTGATTTTAGTGCTGATCACAAACCAACTGTTGCAGATAGGGTTAGAAGTAGTCAAGGTTTCCAACCATCGTTTTTGAAAGAATTATCCTCAACTGTTGCTAAAACTCAAGCTATTGATGATTCTAATACCTCAAATGTTAATGTTTCTGAACAAACTTTAATAATAGAAGAGAAAGAAGAAGAAGAACCAGAAGATATTTCTGTTCCTATTACTGCTTCAGCTCCACCTTTACCTTCACGTAATACTATCAATGGTCCGCCTCCACCTCCACCTCCACCTTTACCTTCAATACTTACACCAAGCTCTGGTATTCCACCGCCACCGCCACCATTACCTTCTATGCTTACACCAAGTTCTGATATACCTCTTCCACCTCCACCTCCACCATTTCCAACGTCAGCAGGTTCTATACCTCCACCTCCACCATTTCCAAGTTCAGCAGGCTCTGGACCACCACCACCACCGCCATTTCCATTACCAAAAGTCCACTCAGTTGCTTCAAGTCCTTTATTACCCCAGTCACCGAGTTTATTTGATGGTTATCCAAGACCAAAGAAGAAATTGAAGCAATTACATTGGGAAAAAGTTGACTCAACTGAAAATTCATTTTGGGAGAAAGCCACAACCAGTACAGTTGCTAATGAATTGTTAAATCAAGGTATTTTTGATGAATTAGAGAAAATCTTTCCAGCAAGAGACATCAAAACTCTTCAAAGTAAAAAGAAAGGTGCATCTGATAAAGTTACCTTTTTAGCAAGAGATATTTCACAGCAATTCTCAATTAATTTACATATGTTTTCTTCTCTATCTGATGATCAACTGGTTTCCAAAATCTTGAGATGTGATAGATCAGTTTTAGAAAATTCTTCAGTTATTGAATTTTTAGGTAAACAGGAATTATCTGAAATTCCAAATGGTTTAGCTAAAAACTTAGAACCATATAGAACTTATTGGAGTAAAGGTTCAGAAAAATCACCTGAAAAAGATCCAAATGAACTTCATAGATCCGATAGAATTTATTTAGAGTTGTTTTATAACTTACAAGAATATTGGCCATCAAGAATGAGAGCTTTAAGAGTTGTTACTTCATATGAAAAAGATTACAAAGATCTAGTTACTAAGTTAAGAGCTGTTGATGAAGCTACTGAAAATATTCAAAATTCTAAACATTTGAGAAGAGTTTTTGATATTATTTTAGCTGTTGGTAACTATATGAATGATGCCTCAAAACAAGCTCAAGGTTTCAAATTAAGTACTTTACAAAGATTAACATTCATGAAAAATGATAAGAATAATATTACATTTTTACATTATGTTGAAAAAATTATTAGAAAAGCATATCCTGAAGATAGTAAATTTATTGAAGAATTAGATAAAGCTCAAGAAGTTGCAAAAGTTTCAATTGAACAACTAGCTACTGATTCAAGAGATTACGCTCAAGCCATTAAGAATGTTGAATCTTCTATTGATATTGGTAACTTGAGTGATTCTTCATTATTTCACCCAAGTGATAGAGTTTTATCTAAAGTTTTGCCTGAACTACCAAAAGCGAAAAAGAAAGCTGACTTATTATCAGATCAAGTTAAGATCACAATGTCAGAATTTGATTCATTGTTAAGATATTTTGGTGAAGATCCAACTGATGTTTTTGCAAAAAATTCTTTCTTCAAGAAATTTGTTGATTTTGTTAATGATTATAAAAAAGCAAGTCGTGAAAATATTCAAAGGGAAGATGAAGAAAGAATCTACGAACAAAGAAAACAAAGTATGGAAAAGGCTAAAGGTAAATCATTAGGCTCTTCAACTGTTGAAGAAGGTCCAGATCAAAATGTTATGGATGCTTTATTAGAAAAGTTAAAAGCTGCTGGTCCAACTAAAGGTAATGCTTCATCTGCAAGAAAAAGGGCTCAAGCTCGCAAAAATTTAATGATATCAAAGAAATCTGAAAGTGATGATGAACATGAAGATAGTGATGAACCACTAGACTCACCAACAAAATCTAAAAATGAAGTAAAATCCGTTGAAGAATTGAATGACGGTGATATTAATGAAGGAGATGAAGATGTCGGGGCAAGAGCAAGAAACTTGTTACAAGTATTAAGAGGAAGCCAAAGCAATTCAAGTTTAAATTTAGAGAATGATACAAGTGGATTAACAAGAGCCCAACAATTAAGACAAGAACAGAGGTTGAAAAGAAGACAAACACAAACTGAAGGTTTATCAATAAGTTTATTCGAAGAACTGAAACAAAGTGAAGAAAATTTGGGAAATGTTATAGATGATAAACAAAAAGTTGATGAAGTTAGTCTATGATGAAACTTCAAGAAAGAACAGTACTTAATGATTGTAAATAATAACAAGAACCTTTTAATACTAATGAATATTTAACTTAAACTTTTACAGTAGACATATAGATTAACACAATTTTTTTTTTTCATTTTATGTAACTAAATTTCGTAAATATATGCATTAAAATGTAACAAAATCATAAACTCATGAGGATATAGAACGAACTAAGAATGCAATTAGGTCTTTATATTATTATTTTTTTCTTAGAATGGACAATATCTTTAAGCAGCATAAGCCCAGAATTTTTCCCAAAGATTTTTTGGTTCATCTTCTTCCCAAACGATAGCATCAATTTCTCTTCTATCAGTATCAATATCAATTTGATCAACTGGTTTGAAAAGAGGACCTCTATAATAGAGTTGAGTACCAATCCACATAACCAACATTAAAAACACTGAGATATAAGCAGTGAAGAATTTACTGGCTGTGAAATCAAAGAAAACATCATAACCTTGGAAAATAATGATTAAAAAGACACAAAAAGCAGCATAGTAGGCAGCATATGGCATGAAATGGGCTTTGAATGGTAAATCATCTCTTGAAATACCTCTGAATTTCAAACATTGCATGAATCTGATGTGACAAATTGAAATAAATAACCAAGCTAATAAACCAGCAACGGTAGAAATGTTAACTAACCATTCAAAACCTTGACTTGCACTTTGAGCAGTGACCATGAATCCTAAAGCACCGAATAACGAAGTGATTATAACACCCCAGTATGGAACACCTTGCTTAGTGACTCTTAATAAAGCTTTTGGAGCATTACCATTAGATGCTAAACCGTATAAGATACGAGAACCAACGTAAACATTGGAGTTAGCAGCTGAGATGATAGTGATGGCAATAATACCGTTAAAGATGTGTGGTAAGACTGGGGTTTGACAATTTTGAATAGCAATGACAAATGGAGAGGCTGAAATGTAAGAAGTTGATGATTCTAAGGCAGGATCGTTGAAGGGAACTAATAAACCAACAAAGAATAGTGATAGGATATAAAAGAAGAAGATTCTGAAAAAGACTTTGTTAATAGCTTTTGGAACTGATTTTCTTGGATTTTTAGATTCACCAGCAGAAATACCAACTAATTCAGTACCTTGATAAGTGAAAGCAGCATTAATTAAAGAAGAAACCCAACCTAGTAATCTACCTTTGGCAGTACCAGGGTAGATATAACCAGCACCCCATGGACCTGGGTTTCTCCAGTATCTGAAACCAATGGCTCCTTGTGGACTAGCACCACAGACCATAGCTAAAGCATAAATGATAAAACCAACAATTGCTAGAACTTTAACGGCAGCGACCCAAAATTCAATTTCACCATAATATTTAACAGGGAAGAAATTTAAAGCAGTGACAATCACCCAGAAGATAGTGATCCAAGCAGCCAACGGAACAGCTTCAGTCCAGAATTGAATAACTTGACCAACAACTGATAATTCAACAGCAAAAGTAACTGCCCAATTATACCAGTATAAATAACCTTGTGTAACACCTAAAGCTTTTGACAAGAATCTACCATTGAAGACAGTGAAAGAAGAAGTAACTGGAATGAAAGTAGCCATTTCACCTAAAGATTGGGTGATTGAATAAACAATAGTACCCATAAAGATATAAGCAATTAAAGCATTAACTGGACCAGCAATTTGTAAAGGAGTGCCAATACCGACGAATAAACCAGTACCAATAGTACCACCAAGGGCAATCATAGAGATATGTCTAGCTTTCAAAGCTCTTTTAACTTGGGTGTCTTCAACATCACCATGTGTATATTCTTCATCACTACCGTATATTTTTTTGGAACCTTGTGATTCTAAGTTTGATAACTCTATTGGCAAAGTGTCATTTGAACGATTTAAGGTGAGTTCGTGTTCTTGAGAACCTTTTTCTAAATCTTTGTTCATTCTATTTCTAATTTTTATGGGCATAAGAATGAATCTTGTTATAGATTAAATTGATGTAAAGAGTGAATCTCAAGTTAGAGAGAAGAAAAATGCTAAAAAAATTTTGAACAGAAAAGAAATTAAAATAATAGTCACTTGACATATCCAAATGAGCACTACAGATCTAAAAGCAAAACCCAGGTCCGCTGATTCACGAATCACCTCCAGAGTCCACAACTTCTAATATTTTTATTTTAAACTGTGTGTCCTATTTGTCGTTGCTGTAGTTTCACCTATAATTGACCAATGAGAACCTTCGCCAAAATTATTTTTAGTGCCTCAGAGGCTTTCTCTTGAGTGTGAAATGCCAGTGCCGTACTGGTATAGTAATTCGAGGAAACCTAGAGGAGGTAGGAGAGCATCATAAGAGAGATACTGTAGTTCATCAATAGAAGGACCTGTCCCACTTTCAAATTCAAACTACTTAATGACTTCCAGAATCCAGATGAGAATTCAGTTTTGCGTCAAGAATTACTTTTTTTTTTAATTATATGCCAAAACGAAAACAAATATGCGGAAAAGTGTTCAGGTGAAAATTCTCTAAGTGATAAAATAAACGGCTTTTTTCACTGAAACTAAGCAGTTTTGAAGCCAAAAAATGGTGATTTCATTTTCATTTAGGCGAATTCATCGTCCTCGCTAAGTCCAGTACTTAGTGATACTTTCACGCTAATACCAGTACTTAACGGTTGACTGATATCAGATAACAAAGATACTTCAAATAATATCAATTTGACATGGCACAATGACCTAGTCATACATAATTAAAATCAGATCCAACCAACTCCAATCTTTATCTTTATCTGAGTTTTTTTATCTGTATAAAATTACGCCTAATCATGTAGTTTATCTAGTGATGCCATTGGTAAAAAAGTTTTTTTTTTCTTTCATATATCAATAAACAAAAGTCATCATAAAATTTCTCAAATTTTTTTTACACTAAATCTTTCAAATCAATAATTATTTCCATAAATCTATTAATTACATTCAACTCATCATCTACATAATCAATCATAATGACAGAGATAGAGCTCACTAACTCTGATTCAAAATTTCACAGCTTTGTAAAAGATGAAGAACATGCATCTCTTGAAACTGAAAGAATTGGAACTGTTGAAGATACTGAAGTCGTTAGAGGTTTGAAATCTAGACATGTTTCCATGTTAGCACTAGGTGGTACCATTGGTACTGGTTTATTCATTGGTATTGGTACCCCATTACAAATCGCTGGTCCTGTTAATGCCTTGATTGCTTATTTATTTATGGGTACTATTGTTTACTCAGTAGTTCAATCGTTAGGTGAGATGGCCACCTTCATTCCTGTTACTTCATCATTTACCGTCTTTACTGGTAGATTCTGCTCTCCAGCCTTTGGTGTTGCTGTTGGTTACCTATATTGGTTCTCATGGATCATGACTTATGCTTTAGAGTTATCTGTTTTAGGTCAAATCATTCAATATTGGACTGATGCAGTTCCAATTGGTGCTTGGATCGCTATATTTTGGGTCATTTTAACTGGTTTGAATTTCTTCCCTGTTAAATATTATGGTGAAATCGAATTTTGGGTCGCATCTATTAAAGTTCTCGCCATTATTGGTTTCATCATTTATTCATTCATCATGGTCGTTGGAGGTGGTTCACAAGGGCCAATTGGTTTCAGATACTGGAGAAATCCAGGTGCTTGGGGTCCAGGTTACATTTTCCCAGGTACTGCTAAAGGTAAATTCTTAGGTTGGGTTTCGTCATTAGTTAATGCTGCTTTCACTTATCAAGGTACTGAATTAGTTGGTATCTCTGCTGGTGAATCTAAAAATCCAAGAAAATCAGTTCCAAAAGCTATTAAAAAGACTGTTGCTAGAATTTTAGTCTTTTACATTTTATCTTTATTCTTCATTGGTTTATTAGTTCCTTACAATGATCCTGCATTTGCTTCTGACGAAAGTTATGTTTCAACTTCTCCATTCATCATTGCTATTCAAAACCAAGGTACCAGAGTTTTACCACACATTTTCAACGCTATTGTTTTGATAACTATCATGTCAGCTGGTAATTCAAATGTTTATTACGCCTCCAGAATTTTCTACAGTTTAGCAAAGACTAAATTAAATTTCAAAATTTTCGCAAAGACTACTAAAAGAGGTGTTCCAATCTATTCAGTTATCTTTTCAGCATCATTTGGTCTATTAGCATTCATGGTTTTATCAGATGGGGGTGAAACAGTCTTTAACTGGTTATTAAATATTACTGCCATTGCAGGTATGTTTGCTTGGTTATTCATTTCACTGTCTCATGTCAGATTCATGCAAGCTTTGAAATATAGAGGAATTTCTAGAGATGATTTACCATTCAAAGCTCTTTTCATGCCTTATTTAGCATATTACGCTATTTTCTTCATGATTCTTATCATGTTCATTAACGGTTATGAAGCGTTTGTTGGTGGATTTAATGTGAGTTCGTTCTTCACCGCTTATATCTCAATGATTCTTTTCGCAGTTATCTATATTGGTTTCCAATGTTATTTCAGAACTAGAATCTTCTTTAAAGTGGAAGATATCGATATCGATACCGATAGAAGAGAGATTGATGCTATTGTGTGGGAAGATGATGAACCAACTACGTTATGGGGTAAGATCGTGGATTTTATCATGTGAGTTGGGATTTGTTGTTGTTTTTTCGATAAAGAAAATGATAATTAATGATTTAATATTTAACGATTTATTCTTGTTTGTTTTTTGTTTTAACTTCGGAATCTTGACTCGTGATGAGTGCTTGATCTTGTGTGTATATATGCATGTATTTATTATCAGTTTGATTAGTAGAAGTATGTTGTAGCTAGTGGAATGATTCTAAGTTCTTGAAAGACTCAAGGGTATCGTAACCTTTCCCAATTCGGGCGCCGGAATATGAATCACGATCTAACTTTTGCAGAAAAGAGTTTCCAAGCGAAATGTTAGCGTATATAACGAGCTAAATAGCCAATAGTATCAATAGAACCATTCACCCTTTATATCATACAAAGAATCAATCAACTGAATCAATTATTCAAAATGGCTAAATTTTAAAACTATGGTGTAAAATAAACCTAGGAAATATGTAGTCAGATCTAAGATTTCATTTTTGATGCCCCAAAGAATGAGAAATGGACAAGTTCTAAATTTTAAAACAATTTTTGAATCATCGAGAGTTCGATTAATTTAATGAGATATGGCATCTGCTGTTTACCTGATATCTCAAAATAGACCAATGATATCGTTCGTAACACGGCACACTTTTGATTTTGACAAGTTCCTGTCAATCTGAAGTTATTCCTTTGCCCCACAAACCAAAAAAATAATAATAATGATTTTTTTAAGTCTCGAGAGTCATCGAATGAAAAAATTCTCTGATAATTATATTCTTCATTTCAATAATAATCCAGCAATTGATATCATAAGCTTGATAAGCATGGAGACTTCAAACCTAGATGATCGATCAAAACCCAAAATATTCAATTATAAAAGCATAACCACTGAATATGAAGAAGAGTACCTTGGAAATGGTACTGTTCAAGACACCGAGGTTAAAAGGGCGTTATTACCTAGACATGTTTCAATGTTAGCACTAGGTGGTACTATTGGTACTGGTTTATTCATTGGTATCGGTACACCACTACAGATTGCAGGTCCTGTTAATGCCTTGATTGCTTATATATTCGTTGGTTCTTTAGCATTCTCGGTAACTCAATCTTTAGGTGAAATGGCTACATTCATTCCCGTCACTTCGTCATTTACAGTGTTCACTACAAGATTTTGTTCTCCAGCATTAGGATTATCAATTGGTTACTTATATTGGTTCTCATGGGCAATGACTTTTGCACTAGAGTTATCAATTATTGGTCAGATTATACAATATTGGACTTTTGCTGTTCCATTAAGTGCTTGGATCAGTATATTTTTAGTCATAATATTTTTAATCAATTTATGTCCAGTTAAATACTTTGGAGAAATAGAATTTTGGGTCGCTGGTATTAAAGTGATTGCGATTATTGGATTTATTCTTTATGCTTTAGTTATGGTATGTGGAGGGAGTCCACAGGGTCCAATAGGTTTCAGGTACTGGAGAAATCCAGGTTCATGGGGTCCAGGTTATATTTATCCGGATACCTCAAAAGGTAGATTTTTAGGCTGGGTCTCATCATTAGTTAATGCTGCTTTCACTTATCAAGGTACTGAATTAGTTGGTATAACTGCAGGAGAAAGTAAAAATCCAAGGAAGACGGTGCCTAAGGCAATCAATAGAGTTTTCTTCAGAATCTTGTTTTTTTACATCTTGTCTTTATTCTTTCTTGGTTTATTAGTTCCTTATAATGATCCTGCATTGAATTCAAACTCAAGTTATATTTCAGCTTCTCCATTTGTTATTGCGATTCAAAATTGTCAAACTCCAGTATTACCACATATTTTCAACGGTGTTATCTTAATAACAATTGTTTCTGCAGCTAATTCAACTGTGTATTACGCATCAAGGGTTCTATACAGTATAGCTAGATCAGGATATTGTTTCAAAATTTTTAAGAGGACGACAAGTTATGGTCTTCCAATCTATTCAATGATATTATCTGCCTTATTCGGACCGTTAGCATTCATGGTTTTATCTGAAGGTGGTAAAAATGTTTTTAACTGGTTGTTGAACATCGGTGCTATTATTGGATTGATCACTTGGTTATTCATATCTATCTCCCATGTTAGATTCATGGAGACTTTAAAATCAAGAGGGATTTCTAGAAACGAGTTACCATTCAAAGCTCTGTTCATGCCATATTTGGCATATTATGCCATTTTCTTTATGATTATCATTATTTTCATCAATGGATATGAAGCTTTTATAGGAGACTTTGATACCACTCTGTTTTTCACATCTTATGTTTCAGTTATAATATTTGTTGTTTTATGGATTGGATTTCAATGTTATTTCAGGACAAGAATTCTCTTGAAAACTGAAGATATTGATATTGATACAGATAGAAGAGAGATAGATGCTATAGTCTGGGACGATGACCGTCCAACAACGTTTTGGGGAAAGATCTGGGATGTTATTGTCTAGAACTATAATTATAGATTTATGTAATATAACGGAGAATTATAAAGTCATCAATCTGAGGAATAAGGAATATGGTTGAACTTTGTAAGAACTATAAATAGGCACCGATGAGTAGAATAAGTTAAGGTATCTTTCGCTTTTCGCGTTAAGGAAATTATATAGAATATTCAGGGGATATTCCATTTTATATAGTATTCTGATTTGTGCTGAACTTTGAGAGTTAGTCCTAATTGGGTGTGAATGAATTGGACCTTGGTCTTTTGGTCTACAGACTACATTTATTCCTGAAAAACTTCGTTAAATATTACCGAATATTGGAGTTTGGTAGAAAGTAGATAGTACTGGAACTAAGACTTATCCTTTGATATTTGTTTTTTCTCTAAGAATTTTTATTTTGAATACAATTAACACCTTTTTCTAAGATGAACTCTTGACTCTTGACTAATTGATTTCGGATAATAAACAGCAAATCATTTAATATAGACTAGAATCTAGATAAGAGCATCAGCTTGAGGCTCATATGGAGGATTGTAATTAGTTATATAGGTGATTTATCTATGTATTACAAAGCAAGACATGTCTAACAAAAGTTGGACGAATCGAAAGCTTTTATTTTATGCAATCATAACAAGGAGAAAATTTCTCTGTTTCGCGATAAGATTATAAAGAGATTCGGTAGTGACTCTTGAGAGCTGATGAAAAGTGAAGAATGTAGTCGTTCTTTGACAGAGTGCATTGAACAGTGAACACTGAACATCAAGAGACTCAAGTGCAGATCTTCTCAAGTGACACAAAAGCTATCAAATTCATGGAGTGCTAATCGGTGTTTTGATTCTTATCTTTTACTGATAAGTTCGCATGATGCATAAAACCAGATAATTAGGTCACATTTTATATAAGTTTAAATATGCTTGAAATTCTGAACTCTCAACAGTTTTACTGTCTACCAAAGATATAAGGTCAAGAATATTTCTCTACTTTTAATATCCCTTATATCAACAATCATCAACACAGGACTCAAAGATGAAAGGATTCGAACTTCCAAGCTTTGGGAAATCAGAAACCCCCTCATCAAAAGGTGAAGATCTAGAGGCCCTTTCCATAGAGAATGTCCAAGTTGGTACCTTTGAAGAGTCAAAAGAAGTCAAAAGAAGTTTGAAATCAAGACATATCTCCATGTTAGCACTAGGTGGTACCATTGGTACTGGTTTATTCATTGGTATTGGTACCCCATTACAAATCGCTGGTCCAGTTAATTCTCTAATCGCTTATATCTTCATGGGTACTATTGTTTACTCAGTTGTTCAAGGTCTAGGTGAAATGGCTACTTTCATTCCTGTTACTTCTTCTTTTACTGTTTTCACTACGAGATTCTGTTCACCAGCTTTCGGTGTCGCTGTTGGGTATTTATACTGGTTCTCATGGGTCATCACATTTGCATTAGAATTGTCGGTTATAGGTCAAATTATTCAATACTGGACTTACTCAGTTCCCTTGTATGGTTGGATTCTTATATTTTGGTTTGTCTTAACAGGTTTAAATCTTTTCCCAGTTAGATTTTATGGTGAATTTGAATTTTGGATTTCATTTATTAAAGTTATTTCCATCGTTGGTTTCATCATTTATGGATTCATAATGGTTGTTGGTGGTGCACCTGGTGGACCAATCGGTTTTAGATATTGGAGAAACCCAGGTGCTTGGGGTCCAGGTTATATTTTCCCAGGTACTGCTAAAGGTAAATTCTTAGGTTGGGTTTCGTCATTAGTTAATGCTGCTTTCACTTATCAAGGTACTGAATTGGTTGGTATCTCTGCTGGTGAATCTAAAAATCCAAGAAAGGCTATTCCTAAAGCTATCAAAAAAACTGTTGCTAGAATTCTTATTTTCTATTTATTATCATTACTTTTCTTAGGTTTGTTAGTTCCTTACAATGATCCTGCCTTTGATTCAACTGAGAATTACGTCTCCACATCTCCATTCCTTATTGCTATTGAAAACTGTCAAACTAAAGTATTACCAGATATTTTCAATGCTGTTATTTTAACCACTATTATCTCTGCAGGTAATTCAAATGTTTATTATTCTTCAAGAATTTTATACAGTTTAGCTAAAAGTGGATTATGTATCAAATTCTTTTCAAAGACCAATAAGCAAGGTGTTCCAATACATTCCATGTTATTTTCAGCTTTATTTGGTGCTTTATCATTTTTAGTTTTATCCAATGGTGGTCAAACCGTTTTTGATTGGTTCTTAAATATTACTGCTATTGCAGGTATGTTTGCCTGGTTATTTATTTCACTTGCTCATGTTAGATTTATGCAAGTTTTGAAACATAGAGGGATGTCCAGAAACGATCTACCATACAAAGCTCCATTGATGCCATATTTATCATACTATTCAATCTTCTTCATGGTTGTTATCATTATCATTAATGGTTATGAATCATTTGTTGAAGGGTTTCATGTCTCATCGTTTTTTACTGCTTATATCTCTGCAATTTTATTCTTGGTAATTTGGGCAGGATTTCAATGTTTTTTCAGAACTAGAATTTTCTTGAAATTAGAAGACATTGATATCGATACGGATAGAAGTGAAATTGATGCTCTTGTATGGGATGATGATGAACCACATACCATATGGGGTAAAATTTTGGCTTTCTTTTTGTGAACAAATTTTGTTAAAGTGTTATATAAACTTCATTTTTTGATTTATATGTAGTACTTCTGAAAAAAAAAAATTAATCAATATTCCAAGGAACATATAATATTTTCGTCTCTATCTATTATTTTAGTATTAATAGAACTACAACTCAGCTTAATGCAATTTTAAAAAAACAAAGCAGGTCGTACCCGGATTCGAACCGGGGTTGTCCGGATCAAAACCGAAAGTGATGACCACTACACTATACAACCGTGTATATTCCAAAAAAGCTGCTGTTGGGCTAGACTGCAGAAATACCTGCAAATTTGCTAAAAACACCTACAGAGAAAAAAAAAAAAAAAAAAAAAAAAATTAAAAAAAAACCAACAAAAAAGGTTTTTCAATTTGTATAAAAATATAATAAAAAAAAATAAAAAAAAAAAAAAAAAAAAAAAA